>OX422218.1:9629143-10159143 GCA_949130495.1 Sambucus nigra | reverse complement strand
ATAGTGAATTGGTTATGTATCTTCTTAATGGTCTAGGCCTAGAATTTGATCCAATTGTATATAGTATTACATCTCGATCTGATTCTTTAACTTTTGATGAGGTCCAAGCACTACTTATTACTCATGAGAGCAGATTGGAACACCATAATTTTGATCTTTCTGTCAAGATGGCTAATCTTTCGGTTAATTCTGGCTCTAGAATGTTTAATTTTGATCAAGATCGATCCGGATCATTTCGTAGAGGTAACAATTCCTTTTCTTCTGCTCGTAGTTCTTAATTTTCTCGAGGAGGTTATGGTTTTTCTTCTGGTCGTGGAGGACAGTCTTTTGGAAAAGGTGGCTCTATGAAACTGATATGTCAACTTTGTACTAAGTCTGGTCACTCAACTGTAGTGTGTCACTACAGGTTTGATCGTTCATTTCAACCACCAATTGGTGTCTCTTCAGGCCCTAGTGCTTATCTATGTGATCAAGAGGGATTTAACAGTGACACTTGTCCTTATTTCACGAAACTGTACTTGATTTTGGGACTGATATGGCTTGGTATGTTGATACTAGTGCAACCAGTCATGTAACGTCAGATTTAGATGCCCTTAACAATGTCTCTTCTTACGAAGGACTTGATACCTTAATGGTAGGCAATGGTAAGAGATTAGTTATCTCTCATATTGGTTTTACTGCTTTTACTACTCCTACAAATCCTCTTAAACTTAAATCCGACCTTAATGTTCCTGAAATTACAAAGAATCTTGTTACTGTTTCTCAACTAACAAAAGATAATCATGTATTCATGGAATTTCATTCCACTTGCTGCTTTGTTAAGGACAAGAGCACAGGGAGAGTGCTTCTCAAAGGTAAATTTAAAGATGGTTTGTAACTGCTAAGCTCAACAAATAAAGAATGTCAACTACAATGTCATCTAGCTGCTAGAGATTGTCATTTTCCTGATTCTGGATCATCTCAAAAGTGTTTTACTGCATCAAGTTCTTTCTCAAAGTCTTCTATTACTAGTTGTAATTCTAGTCAGCAAAAGAACTCAGCAGATATCTCTTTATTTGAGTCTAATGATGCACATGTTTCTAGTTTGACTTCAATTATATCTACTACTGCTTGTAATGAGTCTGTTTTACTAAATCAAACTGGTTCTTGTAGTTCTCAAGCTTATTTTGCTTCTGCTTCCACAATTAATGATTTGAATAGTTTTCATCTTGATATTGGCCATCCTGGTTCTTCTATTATGAAGAGAATCTTATCTAATGTCTCTCATAGTGGACATATCAAAGATCTAAAATTTTGTGAAGCTTGTCAACTTGGTAAGATCCATGCTTTACCATTCACTAGCTCCTCTTCACAAGCAGCATAGCCTCTAGCTCTTATTCATACTGACTTATGGGGTCCTTCCCCTACTATTTCAAGGGATGGTTACAAGTATTATATACACTTTATTGATTATTACAATAGATACACTTAGATTTATCCTCTTAATCTTAAGTCTCAGGCCTTATCTGTATTTCAAAATTTTAAAGTTCTAGTTGAAAAAAAGTTTGGTCTCCCTATTAAAGTTGTGCAATATGATTGGGGTGGTGAGTACAATCCTTTTGCTCAATTTCTAGAGTCTCAAGGATTCAGATTTCAACATCCTTATCCCACAATTCATGAACAAAATGCTAGAGAAGAACGAAGCATAAACACATTACAGAAGTTGTCTTGACACTCTTGGCTCACTCTGGTTTAAGCATGGAGTATTGGTGGCATGCTTTTCATACAACGGTATATTTGATCAATAGATTACCCACAGTAATCTTAAGTGATGAAACTCCTCTTGAGGTACTTTTTGGCATAAACCCAAACTTCTACTCTCTAAAACCTTTTGGTTGTGCATGTTTTCCTTATCTAAGAGCCTATTTACTTCATAAACTTCACTTCAGGTCAGAAAAGTGTACTTTTATTGGCTATTCTTCTACTCATAAAGGGTACTTATGCTTGACTCCAGTTGGTAGAATTTACGTAACAAGGCATTTTGTGTTCAATGTTTTTGATTTCCCTCATCTCCAATCTTCTTCTATTTATATCTCTGACCCTACCAAAAATATCTCCCCTTCCTTTTCTATTGCAACATGTCCTTTAATCTCCCCCTCCTTACCAATTACTCCAGTATCTTCAATTACTAACTCAACTTTAGCTACCACTTTACCCTTGAATGACCCCATAGAATTTCATGTCTTGACTCCAGTTAGATCCACTCCACCCATAACCACACAACCTATTCCCAACTCTAACCCCGTCCCACTTAGAAGTCACCAAATGACAACTAGATCACTAAATGGAATTATTAAGCCTAAAATCTATCTAGCCAGCAAACACCCTTTACCAGAATCTCTTCTACCTAAAGAACCCTTATCAGTAAAAAAGGCCTTGCTGGATCCTATTTTGTTTGCATCTATGCAAGCAGAATTTGATGCTTTACTTAAAACTAACACATGGAGTCTAGTACCCTAGAGCTCAGATATGAATCTTATTAGCAGCAAATGGGTGTTCAGGGTCAAGATTAATGTTGATGGAACTTTAGATAAGTGAAAATCCCGATTGGTTGCTAAAGGTTTTCTTCAAACCCCTGGCATAGACTATTCTGAAACTTTTAGCCCAGTGGTCAAGCCAACTACATTAAGAATCGCTCTCTCTCTTACTGTATCTAAAAACTGGAATGTTCAACAATTAGATGTGTCAAATGCCTTTTTCAATGGTGATCTCTCTGAGACTGTGTACATGACCCAACCAGAAGGCTTTATAGATAAACAGTTTCGTGGTTATGTTTGCAAGTTAAATAAGGCTCTTTATGGCCTTAAACAAGTACCACGTGCTTGGAATGAGAAACTCAAAAGTTTTTTGGTTGCTTGGGGTTTTCATCAAGCCAAATCAGACACTTCTCTATTCATCGGGAGAAGTGGTCCTTCTTTACTAATTCTCTTCGTTTATGTAAATGAAATCTTGGTTATAGGACCTTACAAATCTCTCATTGCTCAGCTTACTAAAGATCTCAACCATATGTTTGCTCTTAAGGATATTGGTCAATTTGATTATTTTCTTGGGGTTGAAGTGCATAGGACCTCTGCTAGTATGTATCTTTCTCAGTCAAAATGCATTGTTGATCTACTTACCAGAGCCAAACCTGATGGTGCCAAACCATGTCCTAATCCAATAAGCACAGCTCAGAAACTCTCCTTACATGATAATGAGTTATTTTATGGAAGGCTTGCAAGCATCTCCTTAAGTACTTAAAGGGTACTCTATATGAAGGGATTTTTCTCAAACCAACCATTCATTTCTCCTTAGAAGCCTATTCTGATGCAGATTGGGCTAGCTGCCCTGATGACCGATGCTCCACGGGAGGTTATGTCGTCTTTTTTGGTGGTAACATTGTTTCATGGTCATCGAAGAAACACGTGCTTTGACAAATGCTTCAGCAGAACTCATTTGGGTTGGTTCTCTGTTTAAAGAACTTGGCATTGAACTTTTTCACTGTCCTATACTTTGGGTGGATTATCAAAGTGCTATCTCATTAGCTGGAAATCCAGTTTTTCATGCATGCTCCAAGCACATCGAGATTGATTATCATTTCTTCAGAGATCAGATTGTGGCAAAGACACTTGATGTCCGATTTGTACCATCACTTGACTAAGTTGCAGATGTTCTAACTAAATAACGTGGTTTAGACAGATTCTGCTATTTGAAGTCCAAGCTTCATGTCATTATCACTCCCTTTCGCTTGAGGGGGCATGACAGTATACGTGTTTGTAAATATTAGAGTAGATTAACTGATAACTCTGATCAGTTAGTTAACTAGTTTGTTAGACTTGATTTGCCACGTGTAGTATCTGTTAGTTGTTAGAACAAATTTAATATTCTATTTCTTCTATTGTAACAAATCTTCATCTAGAAATACAATGCTTTTCTCAGAGTATTGGATATATTTTTCCAATACTTCTGAGATCTTTCTTACACAAGATTATAGATCTATGAATAGTTTAAATTGGTAAATTTCATTTGTTGTTACACACGCACCTCGCTTAAAAATTTGCTTACCATCAGGGTGCACCTAACCATACGCCATAAAAATCAAATAATAGAGGGATTCATGGCCTATACGGAGGAAGATACAAAAATCTAACATATTGCAGTAGTTTATCTAAATATCCTTTTATAAAGATTAAATTAAGTGTTACAAAAGCATAAATACAATAATTCGACACCAGGTTATTATGATTTTATACCGTCACAAAACGCACAAGGGGATTGTGGGTACTCGAAAATAGAATAATGGGCCTGGACGAGTAGCCCAATTATAGCGGCCCAAAGTCCAGACCCCCCATATCTTAACCGGTTATGATTTAGTCTTCTCCCATGTTCCTATTAAGAGGAGTTCTAGGAGAAGATGGAAAACATGGGGGGATTCCAACACCCCCACTCCCTGAAATGGACATGTATATAACAAACCCTAGGTCCGGGGCAAAGGACACATTGTATTCTCTGTAATCGCTCTCCGGAGTACATACAAATAATACTGACTACACCACCGTGGACGTAGGCATCTTTCCTGAACCACGTACATCTCTTGTTATGTGATTTCAACATTTTGTATTTCTTTTCCTGCTTGGTGATTGCACTTCTCTTATCTCATTGTGTTGAATAATAATTATCACCACAATTGGCGCCGTCTGTGGGAACGTTTATCTTCCCTAAGAAAACCACACCAACAAAGAGGTCTAAAATGTCTGGTCACAATAGTAATACTCCCCAGACAGGAGATATCCAAGAACCACCTGCTCCTTGCAGGATTAGATCTGAAGTTTGACGTTCAGATCCAAGGGCTCCCCTAGAAAGGCCAGCCTTAAAAGAAAGCCAAGGACCAGTGAGGTCCACACATATATCCAGGCTGATGGATGCATATGAGGTGAGGCTCCACGAGCAGAGGGAGTCTTCTCGTAGGCACGAGGCTGAGAATGCTTGCCTGAAAAGAATATTAGAAAGAATAGAGAGAGAGCTCTATCGTGGTGCCAAGAAACGCCCATACTGCACTCCTATCCCTCAGGCGAGCAAGCCTCGCAGCCGAGGAAGGAGCCCCAAGCACGGATCCCAGAAAGCTGAGGGAAATGAGTCAGAAGAAGACCTGCTCGAGTAACTGCAACTAGCTCACAATCACTGGATCCCAGATCGCAGCAACGAGAATATACAAAGTCTGGTCCGAAGGGAGATGGACCAATACCCTGCACATCATGAAACCAGATCGACTCGAGAACTCGCAAGACGATCTCTCAAAACTCAGATGAAATCACCTTTCTCAAGGGAAATAAAAGAAGAGGAAGCCCCCAAGAAGTTTGCTATTCTAAGGTTCAAGATTTATGATGGTAAGACTGATCCCATTGATCACGTCAGGTAGTACCGACAGGCCATGACTCTTTGGAATAATCGAGATGCACTAATGTGCCGAATTTTTTTCTCGAGCCTGCATGACATGGTACAGAACGGTTCGAAAGGCTCCCCCACCGGTCCATCACGAGTTTCAAGTCCCTGGTCGAGCGCTTTACAACCCGGTTCATTACTATTAGCTCCCATCCTAAAAGGATGGATGCTTTACTGACAATGAAAAAGACGCCTCAAGAGACCCTCCGAGACTACGCTAAGAGGTACTGGGAGTTATTCAACGAGGTCGAGGACTGCTCAAAGCAAGTGGCAGTGGCCTCTTTCAAAATTGGGCTACCTAGCTCTTCCCTTCTGTATCTGTCCCTGACGAAGAAGGAAGTCATGACCATCGACGACCTAATGGCTCGCATCGAGAAGTATGCCAAGGTGGAAGATGTCACCCGCCTCAGCACAGGGGAAAACGGTCGAGCTAAGCTCGTTGCCAAGGGCAGTGACAAAACGGAGAACCAGAAGAAAGGAGGAAAGAACGGGGGCAAACATGGCTCCAAGAATGGAGGCAATAATGATGTGTCAAAAGCATTTCAGGCGGTCAACACCATCTTTAGAGAACCAATTTACAAAATTCTCATGAAAATCAAAGACGAGCCAGTCATCAATTGGCTCAAGATGATGGGAGGAGATCCCTCGAAAAGAAACAACGCGTTGAGATGCGCTTTTCACAAAGAAGGAGGACAAAAAACCGTGCATTGTAAAGCTCTTAAGTCCCACCTCGAAGAGCTGGCCCAATCTGGGAATTTCAACAAATTTGTGGACAAAAAGGCAGAGAAGGTTGCTGCCCATAAAGAAGTAAGGCCTGACAACGTGCTCGAAGATGACGGCGACCATGAATTCGTAGTAATTCATGGTGCATCAAACGCGAAACAGATTCAAGGAAATTCAGTTCGAATGGAGGTAAAGAAGCTTAAAGCGGTAATGCAAGCTTTTCATATCGATCCAGTTATGACGCAATCGGGAAAGCATCGGCGAGCGGACGACGTCAACTACAATAAGCATATCGTGTTCATATATGAAGATCTAGTAGGAGCGAGGACCCCACATCATGATGATTTGATCATTACTCTCAAGATAGCTAACTTTGACGTCGATAAGTTGCTCGTCGACTAAGGAAGCTCGTCCGAGGAAATGTATCTCGATCTATTCAGAAAATTGAAGCTAAGCGTTGCCGACCTAAAGAAAGCTAATGTCCCTTTGGTTGGCTTCGCTGGAAAAATAACTATGCCCTTGGGAAAGATCGTGCTGCCAGTAAGGGCCAAAAATACCTTTAAGATGATCGAGTTTCTAGTGGTCGACAATGACTCGCCGTACCAGACTATCCTCAGAAGAGGATGGCTGCACGCGATGAAGGCAGTCTCTTCGACCTACCATCAGAAGCTCAAGTATGTGACCGAGTGAGGATTAATGGAGATCCATGGTGATCAAGTGATGGCAAGAAAGTTCTTCATAGTAGCCATCCGCCCAAAACCAGAGAACAAGGTCGACAAATCTAGCGAGAAGGTTGAAGAACAAGGAGGTCTGATACCTTCGAAATATCAATTAAAATACGAAAGTCCCAGAGTAGAGGAGACCATGCTCCTCCCCTCTGAACGTGTCATCGAGGACCTAGAGGAAATCACAGTTGGAGATTACGATGACAACAGGACCTTCTTGATTATATCTTCTCTCACAGATCAGGAGAAGAAGGAATTGATGACCCTGCTAAGGAACAATGTAGACTTCTTTGCGTGGGAGCCATACGAGCTACCTGGAATTGATCCTAGTATGGTTTGTCATCAGCTGCAAGTCGATCCCACCTTCAAACCAATCACGTAGAAGTCACGGTGAACTGCACCCAAGAAGGCAACAGCCGTGGAAAAAGAAGGGGAAAAACTTCTGGATGCAGGATCCATACGGGAAGTACAATTACCCAAATGGTTATCTAACCCAGTAGTAGTTCCAAAAAGCAACGGGAAGTGGAGAGTTTGCATCGACTTCCCTGACCTCAATAGAGCGTGCCCGAAACACAGTTTCCCCCTCCCAAAGATTGATCAATTGGTAGACGCCACTGCGGCTCATGAGAGGACGAGTTTTCTGGATGCGTACTCAGGGTATCATCAGATCCCTCTGTATACCCCAGACCAGGACAAAATGACATTCATCACCACAGTTGGGTTATACTGCTACAAGTTCATGCCCTTTGGGCTAAAAAATGCAGGGGCAACCTACCAGTGGCTGGTAACCAAGATATTCAAGGACCAAATGGGAGACACCACGAGGTCTACACAGATGATATGCTCGTTAAAATCAAGAAGAAAGAAGAACACCTCTCAGACCTGTCAAACACCTTTGAAATCCTCAGGAAGTACCAAATGAAACTTAACGCGAGCAAATGTTCCTTCGGCGTCAAGTCAGGAAATTTCTTGGGTACTTGGTCATTAAGAGGGTACAACCTCCTTGCATAATTCGGGACGTACATAAGCTCACCGGTATGCTTGCTGACTTAAACCGCTTTATCTCTAAGTTCTCCGAGAAGTGCAAGCCTTTCTTCCAGCTTCTAAAAGGAAACAAAACGGTAAAATGGAACCAAGATTGCTCGAGGGCATTGGACGAGCTCAAGGTTTACCTCAGCTCCCCACCACTGCCCATCATACCACAGGAAACAAACTCCTTATACTTGTATCTCTCCGTTTCCAACCACACTTTCAGTTCCGTATTAATGTGCGAAGTTGCAGGAATCCAACACCCCGTTTATTATGCGATCAAGACCTTACTAGACGCTGAGCAGAGGTACCTACCACTGGAGAAGCTGGCATTTTCACTAGTAGTGGATTCGAGGAAGCTGAAGCAATATTTTGAAGCCCACGCTATAATCGTCCTTACATCGCACCCCCT
Organism: Sambucus nigra; assembly: GCA_949130495.1. Classification (NCBI taxonomy): domain Eukaryota; kingdom Viridiplantae; phylum Streptophyta; class Magnoliopsida; order Dipsacales; family Adoxaceae; genus Sambucus; species Sambucus nigra. The sequence continues at coordinate 10,150,794 of OX422218.1, read as the reverse complement.
TAAAGAAATCCCGAGGATGGCGTATTTGTCGGGCAGACTGTCTGAATGGTCAGTCGAGCCTGGACGATTTGACAGATAATTTCAACCAAGGAATGCAATCAAGGGGCAGGCCCTTACTGATTTCATAGCCGAATTCACAGGCGAGCAACCTTCCAACCAACCTCATCCAGTAAGACAAAATGGGAACCACGCGACGGAGGAAACCTGGAAATTGTTCATTGATGGAGCCTCCAACTCAAAAGGGGTAGGAGTAGGCATTATCCTTATTACTCCAGAGGATACAATCCTTGAACAAGGAATCAGGCTTGGATTTGTAGCCTTCAATAACGAAGCAAAACACGAAGCCTTAATAGCCGGCCTTCAAAAGGCACACACTTTGGGAGCAAAGCATTTACAGGTATTCGACAATTCTCAGTTAGTTTCTAATCAGATAAGTGGAGACTAAAATGCAAGAGATGAAAGAATGGCAGCTTACCTCGCCTTAGTAAAAAGACTAATGGCTAGCTTCGAAGAGATCAATGTCCAGCAATTCCCCAGAGGACAGAACAACCATGCTGACGCCCTAGCGGCCCTGAGTTCAGCAGTTGATTCTGACCTAAAAAGAACAATCCCCATCGATTTCCTCGCTCATTCGAGCATTAACCGTAATAGTAAGCCGCCAAGCGTGGAGCAGATGCTCCAAGTGAAGTCAATACCCAGCTCGATGGACCCTTTGAGGAACTATTTAAAAAATGGCACGCTCCCAGATAACAAGAAGATTGACCACCAGATAAGAGTCAAAGTTGCTCGCTTTCACTTATCACCAGAGGGCAAGCTATATAAGAGATCCTTTTTCGATCCATACCTTCAATGCGTTCACCCAAAGGATGTCGACTAATTTCTACATGAGCTTCAGGAGGGAATCTGTGGAAGCCATTTTGGAGGAAGGTCTTTGGCTTTTTGAGCAATGAAAGAGGGCTATTGGTGGCCATATATGTAAAGGGACTCTTTGATGTATGTTTGCAAGTGCTTGAAATGACACTCACGCTCCTATGGTCCACCAACCTTCTAGCGACCTAAAATCATTATCCAGCCCATGGCCGTTCGCCCAATGGGGGATGGACATCGTAGGACCACTTCCTACCGCCACCGGCAATCGCAAGTATCTGTTGGTCGCAACTGACTACTTCACCAAATGGATCGAGGCGAAACCCCTAGCGAACATCCGAGATGCAGATATAATAAGGTTCATATGGATAAATATAATCACCCATTTTGGCATCCCCAGAACCATCATCACTCACAATGGAACGTAGTTCGAGAGTGGCTCCTTTAAGAGTTTCGGCGACGAGCATGGAATCAGACACCATTTTAGCTCGGTGGCCTATCCTCTGAGAAATGGATAAGCCGAGGCTTCCAACAAGACAATGGGTGACGAATTAAGGAAACGATTAGAGCGGGCCAAAGGCGCATGGGTAAATGAATTACCACATATTCTATGGGCCTACCGAACAACTCCACGATGAGAAACGAGGGAAACCCCATTTTCGCTGACATATGGACTGGAAGCAGTCATCCCATTAGAAGCAGGCTTGCCAATACTGAGGTCCAGCCTTATTGACCAGGGCCATAATGATGCAGCATTGCTCACTGAGCTCGACCTAGCCGATGAGCGCCGAGAGCTAGCCCTAGTAAAACTAGCGAGCTATCAGCAACAACTCGCAAGGCATTATAACAAGAGGGTCAAACCAAGGGCATTCCAAGTTGGGGGCTATGTCCTAAGGAAAGTCCTGGGTAGTGCAGTAAAACCATCAGACGACAAGCTAGGGCCAAACTGGGAAGGACCATTCAAGATAACTAGAGACGACTTGCAAGGAGCCTATCACTTGGAAACGATGGAAGGCAGAGAGATACCCCGAGCGTGGAATGCAGCCAACCTTAAGAAATTATATTTCTAGATTCTTCTTTTCATCCTTTATTGTGAAACGGGAAGTTCATTTCCTTATCATTAATAAAAAATTATTTGGCAATTTCATTCTACTAACTATCAGTCAACTAATTTGCATTTTACTAGCTGTCAATGAATAAACTTTATAACCCACACACCTTTTCCAAGTAACGGGCACATTGATCATTACGTTGTAGCAGGGAAATGACCCTCCTCAGGTTTTGGTTACGAAATATGAAAGACCTCTTAGCATTGCCCCTAGCGATATATAAAGCCCTATAGGAGATCCTTATGCAATATGGCCAAGTAAAAATTGGTCACCAAACAATGTTTGGTTGAATAAAATCCTGATCGGATAGAGCATCCAACACCAAGTGTGTCCTCGTCAATTGCCACACTTAGGCCTAAGGGAGTATGACGACACAACCTAAAAGGTAAAGTGAGGCAGAATGGTATCTCGTTGGCATACTGGACTGGAAGGACACTTACTCGATAATGCAAACATACAAATCTAGTCAGCCAAGATAGGCTCAAGATTTTTTTAAGCAAAGATATCGAAAATACAAGGCACTTGTTTAGTCAACAAATTTGCCCAAAACATAAATTTTATATTAATTCATCACATTTACAGCAAATACAGTACATGTTTAGTCAGCGAGCTCGCCCAAAACATTAACTTTACATCACTTCAATACAAAATACACAGAGTTACTACAGAGAGAATCTTAGTGAGGGTGAGCCCTCTGAGAAAGATAATCAGCCACTTGAGCTCTTTGACCATCATCGGGAGGGGGAACTAACTCTTCCTCAACTTCATTAGCATCCGACTCCAATAGCTCTCAAGGGATGGCATCAATGGGTATCCACTGATCATCTCTCCGAATGGGGTTAGGCATCCGATTGGAAGGAGATATTTCATGGTGATACCAGAGCATTGAGTTCCTTGGAACTTGCATCTCCCTCAAGGCACTCAACCACCCCTTAATGAAGGCGAGCTCTTCGAACTCTGTCAGCCTCGTTGGAGTATCTATCCAACCCTAGTCATAACCGTCGGCCCATACTCACCGAGGTCCTTTTTTAAATAGGTACCGCAGCCGAGTAACATCCCTTTGAAGCCCAGCAGCGATTATATATGCTCACTGGACATCACCATGAAGATCTTCCATTTCCCTATCTGAACTCCTAGTGCTCCTACCGGATCGCGACACGGATGCACAAGTAGAGCCTCGCAGTACAAGAGGAACGTTGCTCAAGCCAGCCTTCGCTCGAGACGAAGAAGAACCTCGTAATACCATAGGAATAGTTCTCGGTGCATGCTCCCTAAGTCGCGAGACCTCTCTCCTCAAAGCCTCGTTCTCCTGCTGAAGAATTTCCCCAACCTGATTGATCACAGAAGCCTCTAATAGCTTCGCTCTTAATGCATCCACCTCTTCTTGGACTAAGGCACCAACATCGTCCATCTCTTCCAGCCTGTCCTTTAGCCTAATAACAAGCTCAGTCTGCTCTATGAAGCACTTGTTCCTTAATCGCAGTGATTTGCAAATCCTCATAAAAGTATGACGAACATCAGAACTCACATCAGGTCCAAGCATTCTTCCCAATTGGGAAGTGGTTGGTATATAATCATCGACATCAATCGACTACAAGCAATAAAAGGGCAATGGAAAGAAAAATAAATCAGTGCACTGGGAAAAAGAAACCTTTTCATTTCATTGATAGGGGTCAAAATACATCGAGCAGTAAAAAGAAAAATTATAAGCAAAGATACAACAGTAGTCCTAGAAGTAAATTATCTTGCAAACTCAGGCTGCCCATAAGTAGTTGGTTGCTTCCCCTTGTCAACAGCAGTAGAAGCACCCCCCTCTACACGGATAACCTCTGTCGCCTGGGCAGGGAGAACATCGGCAGGAAGCGTCTGGGAGGAAGGGTCGACACGCTCGATGGCTGAGGCAGGGGCTTTTTCCATAATTGGCCTAGGACTTGTGTCATGCTCGTCGAACAGAGGAGAGGCGACATCGATACCAGCGGCTATGATGGCCTTATTACAACCTTTCTTGAAGTTTAGACGACCGATGTAGCCTATTTGAACCTCGGCATCTTCATATGCAGCAGCCCACCCGGAGTTATAAGAGTCCTTCTTGAGGGTAGCTGCCTGAGAATCCTTTTCTTTCAACTTCTCGGTCAGCACCCTGTTCTCCTTAATAATGGCCAACTTGCTCGAGCAGACCAGGTCATAGGCCTGCCTCAGCTCGTTCAGTTCTTTGACTGTCGCATCCCTCTCTCGATTGGACTTGACGAGGGCCAAGTTAGAGGAAACTCGGGCAGCATCAGCGGTCTTCAGATCAGCCTCCAGTTGTGTGCCCCTCACTTTCAAGGCAGCATTATGCTGCTCTAGCTCACTATTCCTGCTCGCCAGCTCGTTGCGAGAGCGATATAACACGGCAAAGTCAGTCATAAACTGTAAAAACAAAGAAGACATCAAGAAGAGGAAATAGCTAGAACTCATTAAAACATTAGAGAAAGGAAAAGATCTTACCAAGGCTAGCCTCTGGCTACCTTGTAGGGCCAATTGATCAGACCCCAGTGCCCTTTGGCGATCTGCAGGAAGAATTGCCCTCTTGAGCAGTGCGGGGGCAAATTGAGGAGAAATGGCAATTGAGGCCCCCTCAGGCAATGCGGACACCGGGATTAAGGCCTGCCTAGCCTTCGTCCTTGACTACATCTTTCTCCTCTCCTCCTCTTTCTCCTTATCCATTCTCCTCTTATCCTCCATCCTCTTCTTCTCCTCTATCTTCTTTCTTTCCTCTTCCTTCTCTCTCTCTCTCTCTCTCTCTCTCTCTCTCTCTCTCTCTCTCTCATTTGTTCTTCTTCTTTCCTCTTCATCTCTTGCTCCTGAGCAAAAGGCCGAGAGCCAGTAGCAACAGCCCCAGTACTGGACTTCTGCTTCTTTGACCTCTAAGCGAGGAGCACGTGATCATCGTTATCAATCAAATTTTTCCTTAGAGGAACCATCTCCTCGCTTGAACCACTGGACGTGCTCAAAGACTCTCGAGCTTAAAAAACTTCCTCCGAGTCCGAAGACCTACCACCACTGGAGCTCCCCTCACCAAAATCGCCTTCAACACCACCTACAGTATCACTGTCAGAACTACTCTCCTCCTCGCCCAATTAAATAGGATCAACAACAGTCTCTTTAGAGGTATCAAATTCAGGAATACTGTCTACCGGCCTCGCTATAAAGATGGAACCAATGTTTTTATATTCGAGCAAGAAAGAAGCAAATCGGGGATGCTCTTCGTCGGCTAAAGGCTCCCTGATATTCCAGGCCTTGACCAATTCAGAAAGACGAACCTCGTTGAGAGCAGGTTCCAAGTTCTTCGACCTCACTGAAGAAAAAATAGGAAAAGTCAGAAAGATCACAAATCAGTAAAGAAATTGAAGGAACAGAGCAAAATCTACCTATATATTCTTTCCCATAAAAGGGAACAGAGAACCTATCAGACCTAGACCCTTTAGACTGGGGAGAAAACTGCCAATTTCTAGCAAGGAATCCCTCTTGCCAATAGTCCTTATGGGAATCAGGTAGGTTTACTACCAATACCCTGTCAGGACTCTTGGCTTTGAGATAGAGAACACCAGAACTAGTTCAAGAAAAAGAATAACAAAAGCAGACCTCAGCGAGCCCTAACTTGGTACCATATAACTGATTTATTCTATGAACACCATTGATTATCTTCCACACATTGGGCGAGCACTGTGCAGGAACAATGTTGAAATAATCAAAGAAGTGCAAGAATAGGTTGTTGGGAGGAAAAGTTAGTGCCCCTTAGGAAAGCAGCAAGACATGGATCCAATAGGCACCCTCTATCTCTCTAACATTCCTAAGGGGAGTGACACACTAAATCTCTACCCACTCTGGGATATTATAAAACTTCCTAAACTCATACATTGACCTATTACCGATCTTTACCATTAGGGAACCCTAAAAAACTACAAATTCAAAGAGAAAAAACAAAGAGAAGGCACAGGAGACTTACAAGATGAAAGTTCAACTCGAACGATGAAGAATCGCGAGCCCAAATGACAAGGAAGCGATAAGAATGGAGACTAGGAGAAGAGAACGTGAATCGCTAGAGCTCACAGAAAATACGAGAATACTGAGAAGGTTGAAAAGACGATCGAGAAATAACTGCTCTGGATAGCTTTTGAATGATGCTAATCATAATGCACATACCACGAAACAAGTGTCGCTTAAACTCAGTCCTCGAACTTTGGGAAGAGTTACACGGTGTACAAATGAGCCATTATGATAAATCATTTAAATTTATTGAGTCCAAAGTATGGCCCAACAAACTTAGGGGCAATTGTGGGTACCCGAAAATAGAATAATGGGCCTGGACGAGTAGCCTAGTTATAGCGGCCCAAAGTCCAGACCTCCCATATCTTAACCGGTTATGATTTAGTCTTCTCCCATGTTCTCATTAAAAGGTGTTCTAGGAGAAGATGGAAAACGTGGGGGGAGTCCAACACCCCCACTCCCTGAAATGGGAATGTATATAACAAACCCTAGGTCCGGGGCAAAGGACACATTGTATTCTCTGTAATCGCTCTTCAGAGTACATAGAAATAATATTGACTGCACCACCGTGGACGTAGGCATCTTTGCTGAACCACGTACATCTCTTGTTGTGTGATTTCGACATTTTGTATTTCTTTTCCTGCTTGGTGATTGCGCTTCTCTTATCTCTTTTTGTTGAATAATAATTGTCACCACAGGGATATTCATCAATTGTAGAAAATTTCTCAGCCAAGGTGAGGGATTTAGCGATGGAGCCCGCGACTATGATGACTGCGTTGCTAAAAACAATTATTGAATCAATGACGTTTATTTTTTTGGGGGGGTGCTGAAACAGGGGGTTTGGGTCCCTTTTAGCCGCATGATCCTTCGATTAAGAGGGGTAAATTAGGGAGGAAAAAGAGAAGTATAAAAAGAGAGAAATTGGTAAGGGAGTTTGAAAAATTATTAAAGTGGCTTTTCTAATAAGGGACCATGAATTTTAACTTCTATATTTCCAACCATCCGTGGCTTTTTGGTTCTCAATGTAAAAATGGAAATGAAAAGGAAGGGGCAGTTTAATAGAAGATACGCAACATATAGTAATAGTTGTGGACAGAAGCAAGATTTCCACGTGGCACTCTAAATGAGAAAGCAATCCTAATTGCTGCAAATCATTTTTACAAGAGTATAAAGATATTGTGTCTAAATTTTAGCAAATGCAAGTGAACAAAATCATATTCAAAGTATGTTGTATATGAAGTGAAATTTTATTTGCGGATAATTCAAGGAGTTTATATCTTTCTATGATGAGTTAAATCATTGACACTGTGTGAGTGTGTTTTCAAACACTAGTTACTTTCATACCGAAATTAAATATTTAATTTTGTGAACGTAGTTTATATTGGGTGATCACGTTAAATCTCGTTTGTTTTTCAAGTGTTATGGTCATTTACTTTTTTTATATAATTTTTTTAAATAAAAATTTTATTGATAAGAAGGTGGAAAAGCCCCACCTGTGGCAAGAAAACAAGAAACATAATTTGACTCAAGCGTAAACAATCTAAAGCCAATATAAAAAGCATTTACTTCCTATGATTTCTAGAACGCGTTCGTTTGCGGACGAGGTTCCAATTGTCATTTTCCATACTTGAATTTACATCATTCGAGATGAGTTCGGGATCCATCGCAGATGCTGAATCTAGTTTGGGAAGATCCACGAATAAATCAATGCCGCGATCGTCGTGAATTTGAACACTTATAGGATTAACTTGAGATGTCTAGTCACTAGTGTTAATATTTTCTAAAGAAGTTATATCTTCATCACTTTTGAAGTCTTCATCTGATGATGAAGTTTAAATAAATCATTGCGCACCTCGGACTAATCCCTCTTTCCCCGAACAAGGCTTTCTATAACAGGCGTTTAATTCCTGCGGTCCGTGGCCCCAAGACGCAGCTGCCAAGTTTCGAACCCAGGTGCCTGGATTTACAGTTACACCCTGGCTCTACCAACTTGGACAACCCTTGGGGTTAAATTTATCTTATATTAATAGGATGGAATCATGTTGGATTAATTGTTGTATATTATTGCGTGTGGTTGATATTGAAAAATCATATGTCACGTGCTGATCTTCAACAATAATAGCTGCATTCGAGATATTTGCTCCAATATATCCGGAAATAACAGCACTACGCTTTGAAAACTCCGGATATCTCTCATTGCTCTGATCACCGGAGTTATCACATCCTCCGGGAGCCAGCTGAACCGATCTTCCATTTTTAGCCAACAATTTTGGCGGCCCTATAGACGAGACCTTAGTGCCCTAATTCGTCCTAGAAGGCCAACGCACACGCCCTCAAACCGCGGATTGATAAATCCGTTGCCAATTCGACATCAATGCGCAACTTGGAAAAGTCAAGAGCGCTATTTTACATGGTCAAACGCGGATTGAAAAAATTTGAACTAACACTGTATTTGCAGCCCTTTCAAAAAGGGCAGGCCAAAAAGCAAAGAGCACACAGAAATTACTCCGCACAACTGCATTTGCCAAGGAAGAGCTATGCATTATTTATAGACTCAAGTCATGAGTCCTCACTTCCCATCTTCCGATGTGGGATTTTATGTTTAGCCTAAACAATTACTACATGTTATTATAAGCCTTGGTAATTGCATGGAATTGTCTTCCTTACTCATACGAGATTTGATCATTAAACATCCCAATTTCATTTCTCTTTTTTTTTTATAAATGTTATAAAAAAAACTATTAGTAATAAAAATGAGGATATTTTGGATATATCATATTTACAGTTGTAAAAAAATATCTAATTAATAATACAAATAAAGTTCTCAAATTATTTAAAAATTAACACTTGTTTGTATATTAGATAATTTTTATGGTTAAATTAAAAATACATTATACTCTTGTAAAATTTTGTTATAAATGAAAATTTAAAATATTACTTTCATAAATGTATACTCAAATACACATTGACTTTACGACTCGACAAATTCCTTCTAAATATTTGATATTATTTTATTAATAATATTTATTGATTAATTTATATATGTATATATATATATATATATATATATATGTGTGTGTGTGTGTGTGTGTATGTGTGTGTGTGTGTGTGTACTAAAAATCATAATTATATATTAAAAACATATTTTTATATGTAAAATACACAGACGCACTGGTGGCGCTCTCAAATTCCTGTAATTTGAAAATCGACGCATTGACGCACTCGCATTCGCATTCGCATTCGCATCCGCTCACACTCCCGCATTAGGGCACTAAGGACGAGACAGGTAGGACATCAGCAGGCGTTGTGGCAGCATCTTGGCAGAGGCCTTGCGAACTTGAAGAAGAAACAAGTCCTATCAGACCTTTTGACGCTATGACAGGAAGGATTAAATCAGCTTGAGACTTGACATTTTCCTTCTCGGTAATTGAATTTTTATAGATTGAAAGGACCAGTTGAGGCTCATGAGTAGATTGTTTGACTTGAGAGGCACTTGGGTTAAAAGATGGTTTTAAGGATTTTCCTTAAAACCATAATCTTTGATAGCAACCCATTTTCCTGAACCACATTTTCCTCCGATTCTTCATCGCATAATTTTCATCATTATCTTTTAGGGTCCGTTTGATTCAAAAGTGGGCAAAAGTCAAGATGGCAAAATTTTCCATGGGTAAAGTTTGCCTAGGCAAATTTTACCTAGTTTTTTCACACGAAGCTATCAAACAACAATTAGGCAAAATTAAAGTCAATCCAATTAGTTTATTTAAATATTTTATAAAAAGTTTTTAAACAATTTTTAAAACATTCCTAAAACAGTTTTTTTTGTTTTAAATTTGATAAAACAGTTTTTTAAAATAATTTTTACAATATTCGAAAAAGTTTTTAAATTATTAAAAACAAATTTTAACCTTTTAAAATAGTGTTTTTAATAGTTTTAAAACAAGTTTTTAATAAAACAGTTTTATAAAACATTTTTTTAAAACCATTTTTAAATTGTTTTTAAAATAGTTTTAAAAATATTTTTGTAACATTTTTTATAAAACAGTATTTTTTTATAACAGTTTTTAAAACAGTTTGTTTTAAACATTTCAGAAACAGTTTTTATAAAACATTATTAAAACAGTTTTTAAAATAATTTTTAAAGCAGTTTTTAACAATATTTTTATAAAACAATTTTTACAATATTCGAAACAGTTTTCTTAATTATTCAAAACAGTTTTAAACTTTTTAAAATAGTGTTTTAAACAGTTTTAAAACAGATTTTAATAAAACAGTTTTAAAAAATATTTTTTTAAACAGTTTTTAAATTGTTTTTAAAACAGTTTAAAAACATTTTTTAAACAGTTTTTAAAATAATTTAAAAACATATTTTATAAAACAGTTTTTTATTTAAAACAGTTTTATAAAACAGTTTGTAAAATAATTTTTAAAATATTTTAGCATAAAAATATAAAACAAGCACTTGTAAGAAGTGGCAAATTGTTTGGCAAATAATTCTTCTCCAAATAGCAAAGCAAAATTTGCCCACTTTTCATGCATTAGAGGTGTTGTACATAAGCAAATTGGTTGTAGACAAATTTGTGACCAAAAAGTAGGCAAATGCCATATTTACCCACTGATTTGACATTTGTCATGACAAATGTGCGAATCAAACGGACCTTAGTTCAATTTGGTTGATTGTGGTTTGTGGAGCCATATTTGTGCACAACACATTCAACATAGTTGATAAGACCGACTTTCATTTATATACTATTAGAAAATTTGTTAATATTATAAATTCACATAGTTGATAAGACCGCTGCTAATGCACATGGTTTCAGAGAAGGGACTATCAATGGACTCAATTAAGTGTACGTGGTATTAGAGTGGGGACAACCTATAATACCAAAAGATATTCTTAGGTTGCATTTGTTTTTTTATCTGAATTTGAAGTCTGAATTTAAAATTTAAAGACTGAATCTGAAGTCTGAATTTGAAAAATATGTTTGTTTTTGCGTCTGAATATACTTCTGAATGAATGTATTTAGACTGATTCAGACTTCAGATTCAGACTTCAGACATAACTCTACCTCTTAATCATTAAGAGCCAGATATGACCGTTAGCCTCTTAATCATTTAAAAAAACAAACACTTTTTGATACCTCTTTAGTCTGAATGGTTCAGAGTCAGACTTAAGAGGTAAAAACAAACAATACCTTAGTACATTACCAAAGTTAATTTTGGGGAATTACGAAGATAAGTAGTTTCATTCATATGTTACGGTATATATCAAGGTTCTAAAAAAACGCGGGGCGTGATCGAGGCGTGGCGGTCAAGTCTTAACCCTTAGAACCCGAGGCGGGTCTTGGCGTAAAAAGGCGTAAAAAGTCGTTTAGGTCTGTTTAATATATTTTAATATTTTTTAACCATAACAAGGCTATTAAAATACTAAACTTGTACATATCCTTAAAATATGTCTGAATATTTGCAAATAAAAATACTATTTGATTATTTTGGATGAAATAATGGTCAGGTTTGTAAAAAAATCTTTAAAATGCGATATCATTTCACTAAAGCATTGTTGTTTTTAGAGAAAAAGTACGCCTCAAGAGTTTTACCAAGCATAAGGCGTCATAATCTTAAGGCGGGCGTTTCTCCCATGCCTCAAGCCTAGGCGGATTTTTTAAAATAGTGGTATATATCAGCCTATCTTTAAGGATTTGGAAAGAAAAAAGTCTATTTCCATACCCTTTTCTCACACTTTTTTAATGTCTAAAAATATTATTATCTTTCAAACTTTTAACTTTCTTTTTTTAAACTAATTTTAAAAATAAATAAATAAAAACATATAACTAACATTGAAAGGAAAAAATACAACCAACTAATTACATGTAATTTTGATTAAAAAAACAATAGACTTTGATTTTTTTTTTAAAAGGTACATCTAACTTTGATTAGAAAAACTGTAATTATCTTTGATAAAAAAAAGCTACAACCAACTTTGATAAAAAAAAAAAGACAATCAACTAATTATAACTAGCTTTGATAAAAAAAAAAAAGGTTTAGAGTTTACTTTAATAAAATAAAAGAAAAAGCTGCAACTAACTTTGATAAAAAAACTGCAATTAACTTTGATAAAAAATAATACAATTAATTTCGATAAAAAAAGTTAGAACAAACTTTGAAAAACAAGCAACTAACTATGATAGATAAAAAAAATTACAGCTAACTTAGATTAAAAAAAAATTATAGCTAACTTTGGTAAAATTAAAACAAAAATACTGATTTTGATAAATAAAAAAATTTACAAGTAACTTTGATTAAAAAAAAGGAAGAGGAGATAAAAGTGTGGCGCATGATTAATTAATTGAGCGCAACTAATTTATAAAGGTTTGAACATTTATGAATTAGTTGCGCTCAATTAATAAATTATGTGTCACACCTTTATCTCCTCATCCTTTTTTTTTATCAAAGTTACCTGTATTTTTTTTTATTTATCAAAATCCGTAGTTTTTTTTTTTTTTATTTTACCAAAGTTAGCTATAATTTTTTTTTATCAAAGTTAGTGGTAATTAGATGGTTATAATTTTTTTTTATCTCAGTTGGGTATAGCTTTCTGATTTTTTTTTTAATCAAAGTTTGTTGTAGATTTTTTTATTTATCAAAGTTAGCTCTAATTTGTTTTATTTACCATAGTTAGTTGTAATTAGTTGGTTGTTTTTTCCTATTCATCAAAGTTCGTTCTAACTTCTTCTTTTTTTATCGAAATTAATTGTAGCTTTTTTTATCAAAGTTAATTGCATTTTTTTACCAAAGTTAGTTGCAGCGTTTTCTTTTATTTTGTCAAAGTTAAATTTAAACTTTTTTTTTATCAAAGTTAGCTATAATTAGTTGGTTGTATTTTTTTTTATCAAAGTTAGTTATAGCTTCTTTTTTTTGTAACAAAGTTAACTGCCGTTTTTTTTAAATCAAATTTAGATGTACCTTTTTTTTTAAAATCAAAGTTTGTTGTTTTTTTAATTAAAATTAGATGTAATTAGTTGGTTGTATTTTTTTTAATCAAAGTTAGTTATAAGTTTTTATCAATTTATTTTCAATGTTGACTTAAAAAAAGAAAGTTAAAAGGTTTAAAGAATAGTAATGTCTTTAGACATTAAAAATGTGTGTGTGGAGAATAGTACATGAATGTGTAGAGATAGACTTTTCCTTTGAATAATAAGTTAACGACATATTCAGTTTTTGCCTTTTTTAAAGAGTGGTTTAGAATTCTTCGTCTACACAAATTCTTATCTTCAATGATGTGCGGTGTGTTAATGCAGGAGGAGATACCTCTATCAGTCTGTCTTACACAAATTAAAGTCACCTATTCAATTACTTGACCCGCTATTTAGAGTTGGCTAAAATAGTTTTTACACTGTGTATGTATTTGGAAACACTATGTATTTGAAGATAATTTTTTAGTCTTTAGTGACTAGAAGAGTATCTGGTGCATATTTATGTGGAAGATAGAGGGGATAGATTGAGTTTGTGAGGACTACACTATATAGTATCATCTTAGGAAGGCCATTGTTTTGGACGATGCTTATAGTTGCAAATCTTATACTAGCATGTGAGCGTTGTTAGTGATAAAGTGGGATTCAATACAGCTTGGGAACAATATCTATAATGATTTCATCATAGTACCCACCTTCACCTCCAAATATTTCAAATAAGATATGGTTTCTTTGGAAAAAAGATTTCAAAGTCAAACAAATATACAATTCAGACCAAACGCTTTGTCTGCAAGTTGACATAGTATCTTAACACCATCATCTACTTAGAAATGGAAAATGCTTTGAGTCCCAAACAACTCCCCAAAATCTCTCCCAAATCCTACGTGGACGCCACGTCATTCTTCCACTTGCATGTCATCTATTACTATGTGATGAGGGTCCCGCCAGGGCACAAAGTCCAACTCATTTTGGGGGAGGTTTGGGGGAGTTATTTAGGGTATGTAGCATTACTCCTTAGAAATATACAGTACTAAACCCACAAATCAAGGTACCAACGCCATTACACTTTTCTCTATAGTGTTGATGAAACCCACAAATCTAGGCAGTCAAATTTTCTTGCTTAAATTTAATTCCGTCGGGTACCAATGTTTTGGAATACTTTAATTGACTTGGGTAGCAGTTTGATGTTTTCAAGGATTCGAAGATTAAGCTGGCTCGGAATTATCCTTCTATAAAAAAAAAAAAAAAAAAAAAAAAAGGGTTCGAAGATTAATGCGTTGATTCTTTTTGTTCATGGTCTATTGCCCATTTTCATAAAAAAAATCAAATACTGGCATCAACTGAGTATGGACACATATCTAAATAATGAGTCCTTGTTATATGTAAAAGAAAACTAAAAAAAAATCAAATTTTCACTTATTGAAACCGTACTCCCTAAATATGAAGAAGCGTAAAGCAAAATTTAATAGACACCTCTTTTCCAAGTTGTACCATGTTATCATAAAGCCTCAAGACTTCTTTTGCCTACAATTTGACAAAATTACAAAAACAAACATGATTCAGTTATATATATACAATTGCAAACTAAGACATGTGCCCACACGCCAAGATATGTTTAAACCGCAAGAATGGTAATAATCTCAACACCTGTGTATGCGCACACAAGCCTATAAACCATGTCACCTAAAACTAAAATAAAAATATAATTTGACTTAATGTCATGTGATGGTCTGAATTACAAATCGACATTAAAGAAACATATCTATTGATCAAATTACCATAAATCCTCAAATTATAACATACATAAAAACACACTGTACACCGTATATGCTTGTATATTGTTCCATACATGTATGCTTACTGACTTTTCACCTAAAGCCTCATAAAAGCTTCTGAATGTCACCACTCAAAAATCCAAGGCTACCTCATAAGGAGTTGATATAAGCATTTGTATAATCACAACGTTATAGATTATCACATGGCATACTAAAATAAAATAGTAGGTAAAAAGTGAAGGTGATAGGACTGAGAGTTATGAAAAGATTGGTGTCATACCTTATGCTACCTCTGAATCTCAATAGTCTCAAATGTTCAATGAATTTGTGTTAGTAGAATCCAAATTGCTTGATTATTAAATAAATCGACCAAGAACTATCATCGTAACCCTGTGAAGAACCTTCTGCAATTGAACTTTAGTAAAACAAAAATTAATTTCATACCACAAGTCGGTAAACAAAATTGTTGACATATCAAAAACCTGTACAAAATATAAATTAAGTAATTACTTTCGTCTCTCGATAAAGTCATCAAAAGAAAGAGCATTTCTGTTCCAAATCTTTATCATCATCCTACAACCCAATAAACACAAAAATTCCAAACCATATAAATTTTGTTTTGGTAGCATACCATGAGGTGTCTGGGTCAGCTTTCACGCACGTAGACTAATCCCCATTCACGGTTCGTGACTTTCGCTGGCCAAACATTATTTTGACAGTACCGAAAATCGAATTGGGGACCAAACTCAATCGACCTCCAAGACTGGGGACCAAACCATGTAAATGTTTTACCAGTGAAACGATACCTATATTAAAGAAATCACAATACAAATAAAAATGAAGTTTCAACTACCCAAACATTCTTCATAATAAAACTAAAAGTAATATCTAGAGTGATCGTCATCTGATATCATAAAATTGAATACCATTTTAACCACCGACAAGCCGATAGAGATGTAGACAACATCAACTGACGATGGTTTCGGGTTTGATGAAGGTTTTGGGTAGCGACTAGTAGTGGCAAATAGCAGCTCATTTAACTAAACTACCCATATTAGTCCAAACACTAAAATATGGGGCACATATTTTAGTAGTATGAATTAATATGGAGCCCATATTTTGAAAGTATGTTAAAATATGGGGCACATATTAGCCGTGTACTTTGGCCCCAATACATTTTAACTTCTTCTCTCTCTCACGTAACGTAAATATTAGCCGTGTACTTTGGAAACCTCCTTTACTTTGGAGATTTTCATTTTCTTTCAGCCGTTTCCTACTCAGGGTAAGTTAACACACCTTTCATTTCATTTATACAGTTTTAACATAGCCGGTAAGAGACCTCCATGAGCTTGACTGGAGCTTTCACTTCATTTATATATTTTCTTTTTCTTTTTCTTTCAGCCATAAGTTAACACACCGGAGCTTGACCGGAGTAGGAGTTTGACGCCGAAAACATTCATACCAAGCAGAAGCATTAGATAATACATTGAAGTTGACACCAGAGCTTGACTGGATCTCTTGCCTGATCTCACGCTGGATCTCTTGCTGGATCTGTATGTTTTCAACTTTTTTTTATTTTTTATTTTTTATATATTATTTGTTCATTTTCTATATGTTTTTTTCATTTTTGGATGATTTTTTTATTGTTTCTTTAACTAATTAAAATGGTAGACTTTTTTTTTTTAACATATAAAATATTCATTTTTTAACTAATTAAATGATGACTTATTTGTTCCTTTTTTAACTGATTTAAATGATGAATTATTAAATGAACATTTTTTCAACTAATTAAGTGATGACTTATCTGTTTATTCTTATAACTAATTAAATGATCTTTTTTTAACTAATTAACCATTATTTAGATTATTCTTCAAACAAAATTGATGTCGAAAATAGTGAGCAAAATTCTTCCGCTAGTAACAAACGTTCTAAGAGAACCACTTCTGTAGTGTGGGAGGATTTTGAACTATTGCCAATCGGGGAAGATGGGATAAAGAGGGCAAAATGTAGGAGGTGTGATGTTGTTTATGTTGCAAAAAATAAATCCGGCTCAAGTAGCATGTTACGCCACAATTTAAAATGTGGAAAAGAGCTTACACGTGAATTTAATCAGGATATGTTTCGTGAGAAATTGGCTACAGCAGTAGTGAATCACAATTTACCATATATCTTTGTGGAATATGAAGGAATTCGTGACTTGATTAGTTATTTACAACCATAAGTAATTCACATTTCAATAAACACAGCCAAGTCCGACACGTTAAAATTGCATGATATAGGGAAGGAAATGATTAAGCATTGTTTAAGCTAAATTCCTAGTCGAGTATGTCTAACGTCTGATATTCTCTTTCAATAGTATGTAAATATATCCCCCCCTGCTTCAGCACATGATCATACATTCATTTCAAGCTACAGTCGTGTGAGCGATGATATAATTGATGAAATGGATGTATCTTGATTCACTTTATTTTATTTTTTAAAAGATATAATTATAATTCAAATATATTGAATGTTGATGTCATTTAGGAGTTTGATGCCTTTGAAAGTCTACATTATGGTCAAAGCAGAGTTAAATCTCAGTTAGACACTTACCTTGACGAGACCAGACTTGATCGAAAGAAACATGCTCGGTTAGACGTTCTTAATTATTGGAAAGATAACACAATTCGTTTCCCTAATATTTCTCAAATGGCACATGATGTATTAATCATTCCTATTACAAGTGTCGCTTCTGAATCTGCTTTTAACATTGGTGGGCGTATAATTAGTAATTATCGTAGTTCAATTTTGCCCAATAATGCCGAAGCATTGGTTTGCACTAGAGACTAATGGAATGGTGTACCAGGTAATTTACGATGTTTTTTTAATTATATATACCTTTTAATATATATGAAATCATTTTGTTTATATTAAATGCATGAATTCAGCTCCAGAAAATTCGGATGATGATCTAGTTGAGGATTTTTCATTTCTTGTTGAACGAGTTGCACAAGCTCAAGGGCGTTGGTGAGATAGCTCGTCTATTTATTTATTAATTTTATTAAATTGATGATGTTAAGCTAATTAATAAAATTGATTATTATATTAATATATTTTTAGTAACTCGTTTATTTGTTTATTGATTTTGCAGGGAATAATGTGCATGAGTTGAGTGCACATCTTAACTAAGTTGAATTGATTATGTTGAGGTAATTAATTAAATTACTTAATATGTTATTGTGTTATTAACTATTTCTTTTCAATTTTAACATATAAATAACTTCTTTTTTTACAGGATTCCATTGTGTGAATTGTAATAGCCTAGAGTTAATATGTGGACTTATATTAAGAACATTTTTACGTGTTTGTATTGGACTTAAATTATAAATTTTTATTTATTTGTTTTATTTTTTATGCTTTATATGGTGGACTTAAATTGGAAATTTTTTATTTAGTATTTTAGTTAAATGGTTTTATTTATTGGAATTAGTTGAGACATTTTAAGTGGATTTTTTATTTAGTATTTTAGTTATATGTTAAAAAAAGCTGTTAAAAAAAGCTATTTTTTTAAGGGAAAAAAACTATTAAAAAGAAAAATGTGTTTTTTATAAAAGAAAACTGTTTAAAAAAAAAAACAGGCCAGTCCGGCCCAGAAAACATTTTTTGCCTATATTCAGCCCGACCCATATTAGGCCCGCCCATAGTAGGCCCAACCCACTTATTTGCCTGTGCTAGTCGCAGCCAAGAGAGAGAGAGAGAGAGAGAGAGAGAGAGAGAGAGAGAGGTTATGGAGCGAGCAAATCGAGAGAGAAGTAGAGAGCTTGCGGTTATGGAGCTAGCAAATCAAGAGAAGGAGGGAGTTTGCACGTATGGAGGAAGACGTAGAAAAAGAAAATGGGTAATCGTTATTTAGAAGGGGAAATTAATTTGGGGTTGGGAGGGAACTTTCTAAACAACTTAGAAAGAAAAAAAGAAACCGTCCCATAAAATTTTAAAAGACCAACTTTTAACGCACGAAAAAATAATCGTTCCTTATAATTCCGTTTTTAGGTGACATTTGGGATGAGTGAGCCAAACCGTCCTCAATAATACATGTATATAGGAAGGGTGAGCCAAACAAACCCCAATAATTAGTTTTAGGGATGACAACTCAAAACCTTCCCTAATATATCAATCCCAATAAAGCATTTTTTTGTAGTGCTACATCTATTCTAAGACATTGAGCATAAAATATTCTGGGACTATCATGTCCTTACCATGGAATCATCAAATGATATGTTCTCTCCCATCATTAAAATTAACTCTCTATAGAGAATTGAGTTGTTCACCTGATAGGTTAGGCTTCCTTGCTCATTTTCACACCTTAAAGATTGGTCCCTTGTGGATCACTTAATTACGCAGTCTCCAACGCATCCAAACATTATATAAACAGTTTATATAATTGTTTTATAAAAGTTATATAAACAGTTATATAGTTGTTATATAAGAGTTACATAAACTGTTATGTTCAGCTATGTAATTCAATCCGTGTGTATCATTTTGCGTGTGTATTGATTTATTGTAGATATTATGTGTATATTTTGCAGAGAGGTTATAGATATTAGGGATTGAATATCACATTTGGGTGTTATGGTTTCATATTTTGGTGTGTTGCTTGAGGGCATCTTTGAATGTTGGATGTGAAATTTTTTATTCATATGGATGATACTAATTTACTCTTGAGTTTCAATCCCTATCCGTACACACCCAAATATTGCATTTTTTGTTGTAAACTAGAGCACCATGAAAGTGTTTCAACATATTTTTGTTCATGTATACTACTATTTTGTGTATATTGGCTTTTATTATAATAGTAGTTATTGTCCATGTGTGGTTGATTTTGATTAAGTTTAAGTATTGAAATTGAAATGTGTACGTGTGGTTGATTTTTATTAACTTTAAAGCTGAGTTGCTGAGATACAATTTTGAAGGAACAAACTATTTTATTTTTCTTCATTTCAGGTGTAGATCCAATACCAAGCCAATTGGGACTTCATTTTTATGGTAACGAAAACTATGTGACGAGTAAAATCATCATTTAGATTAGTTTTGCATCCTATATCAATTTGTTCAGTTGAAGTTATTTTTGAGATATTACAATTATGAATAACACTTATAAATTCATTACTATTTATTACTATTATGATTTGCAATGGGAAAATATAGATATTGACCACAAACACAAGCATACAAGACTGATCACTACTTCTCATCTTCAGAAAAATCATCGTTGATACCACGCTGATTATGGTATATATATATATATATATATATATATATATATATATATATATATATATATATATATATATATATATATATATATATATATATATATATATATATATATATATCTGCTATAACAGCATTATAGGAGCTACATCAGTGGCTATAATGTTGTTATAGCAGCTATAATAGCTACCTATATTGATGAAGCTCCCCTATTATGATCATGTTACGATATTTTCCTTTTCTTAAGTTGATTTCACCTATTTTGTAATTTTAGTTGGTACCTCTTGCATTTGTACGAATATTTGATATTCTCATTAGTCTAATTACAAATTTAAGAACTCTTTTTTTCAATTTGTACTGATAATTGAGACAATTAAATCATAATGAAACACTTTGTGATTTGTTAACTCATTTCAAGTCAGCCAATTAGAAGACGAGCAATACATAGTCGTACAGACTATAAGCCTTCTGATATGGACCTTCCAGATGTCGTTGGTATTACTTCTTCCAATGGGATTGGTTGCATGGAATTTTCATTTCTTAATTAGGTGCATGATATCTTCATGGACCCGACTGATCAGAATGATCCTTTTTTGAGGTATGTCTGAATTTTTGGTGCATTTGTAGCCACATGTTCAATAATGAACACCTCTCACTTCAAGACTGGATTGAGCAAACATCTTAATCCCTACCACTGAACAATTTATCATTTTTGGATTTTGAAATTAGAAACTTAGTGTATCAAGCTTGGTACTAAAATTTGCCACTACAAAGAAATGGTATGAAATTCACATCTATCTCAACATGAAACTTTGGAATTAGTTCTGTAAAATGCTTACCTGTTACTTTCTTTATTTCACCAACATTTTATGCATATTTTAGTCTTTTTCAGACTCATGTCATTGTGACTATACACACAATTTTAGTGTAAACCATATGCATATCTAACTTTTATATCATAGATCTGTTAATATTTGGAGGAAATCCCAAGTCCCTTTTCACTCGTATTAAATTGAATAAGAAAACCTATCAATTTCAAGTAAAAAATGATGGTTCTATAAAGTTCAAATGAAAAAATAAACATCAATGTATGCACTTCTATTCATTTGGTTGACTTGGTTAATAATGGGTTCATATGGCTAAGTGCTAATACCAGTTCTTTCTTTGCATCTGCAGGTACCAACTCGTTAGAGTTTACTCAAGTAGCCTTGGAGAAAATTGCAAGTGGTTAGAAATGCTTGAAGACGTCGATCTTACCGTTTATTGTGTTGCTTAGACCGAATTTCATATGTATTGACATGTATTAAGATAAAATTCAAATTTCCTCACGTATTGAGATGAATTTCATATGTATTGACATGAATTTTCTATTAATGGAATTTGAGCCATTAATTTTTAATGTGCTTATTTTATGTGTATTAGAGTTTTTGCGAACTATTTATATAGTTGTTGTATTATTTTTTCCATGTTGGTTTTATATTATTATTGAATTTTTGTTATTCTAAAATAGGTACAAAAATAGTGGAAATGTTGCTGATTTTTTAGGGTAATATTATTTATAATTTTTTTTATTTCATCCAAATTTGTCACAGTTCAAAACTGTGCCAAAAGCACAATTTTGAACTGTGCCAAAAGTGTACCAAAATGTACTCAATCTGCCACAGTTATAAAGTGTGCCAAAAGTGTGCCAGAAATATCAAATTCTGGCACTATTTTAAAGTATGCCATAAGTGTTCTTGTTTGGCTAAATCTGACACACTTTTAAACTGTTAAAAAAAATGGCCATTTTAGAACACTTGATTTTATCACAGTTTAAAAACGTGCCAGATTTGATTTGGAAAATTTTTAAGCTCTGTCATATTACTGTTTTTGGTGTAGTGTTAGGATCATAAAAATCACAACTCATGGTTCCTTTTTGCCACAGTTATATATGCTTAATTCTAGCTTCACAGGATCCTTCCTTAGAAAATGTGGACAAATCTACATCCAAAAATGTCCCATACTAGGATTGCATCCAGTCCATAGTTTATGGGACTTGTTGAGACTGATTTATATGGAAGTAAGTTCAATAAGTATATGGTAGTCTCCAATTCAAAAAACTAAAAAGATTTGGATAGATCCGAATAACGCATCATGGATCTAACTATTTAAAAAAGAATCATGTTTCTTCTATCCATTGCACCATTTTGTTGTGGAGTGTCTGGTAAAAATAATTTCCATGTAATACCTACGTCCAATAAGCGATCCCTAAACTCTCCTAAGAGGTGCTCCCCTCCATGATCAGATCGTAGAGTTTGGATTAGTTTACCATTTTATGCTCCTCATATGCCTTGTACAATTTGAATTTATCAAAGAAAAATGCATGACGCAAAAGGTAATCATATTAAAATATAGAATAATAAACAATGACAGTGATGAAGTACACATACTCACCTCTTGATAGGATTATCATATTGTCACACAAATCATAATAAACAATTTTCAAAACAAATTTGTCACATATAACCATTAGTCATGAAATGCATGTTTCTCATTTTACCTTAAAAAAAGACAATTATCCATTTGAATCCGGTATTTGAATTCATTTTAGGTTAATATGACCCAATCGTATGTTTCAAAGATCTTTTGGTGCCACTTATATGGTTTGTTTGTATTTGGTTATTTCTATTTAGGTTATTCACTTCAATATTTAGCAATAATGGAAAGACATGATTCGAAGTATAAAGATCATTTTCCAATGTGCCAGAACAAATAACAGAATTATCAGTTTTTTTAATTAAAAACACATTTATTAAAATAAACCAAATATACATTCGTAACAAACTTAGAATTTGAAATCAAATTTATTATAATAGTTGCAACATCAAAAAAATCTATTAATATCAACTTTTCGACTTCACTAAAATTTAACACTAAATTTCCTAATCCTAATACTACTGCCTCTATGTGATTTCCCGTCAGCCAAAACATATCTCCTTCACTAAGCACTCCGGTTATCCCAAAACGGCTATAAATAATTACAAATGAGATTAGTGGCTCCTGAATCTACAAACCAAAAAAAATGCCTCAATGACTACGGAAAAATCACCGTTCTCATTATTTCTTTCCAAGTAGAATGATCACAACATCTTGTAATGTACTGATTGCTAGAAGATATAAGAACTTCACTTCCTCTGTTTACCTGGTACATGGGTCTTAGATACAATTTTAACTACAAAAAGTTATCCTTGTGAATTTCCCTTTTAATTATTCTTACCTTTTTGGACAAAATAAGATGGGCCTTTGTCAATAACATGAATAACACCGTTTAGTTTTTAATTACAATCTCCGTAGTCTAGAGTTATTTAAGTAGTTGTGCCAAGGAGTAATCAAATTTCTTTATTGAATAATTTAGACAAAACTGCTTAAAAGGACTCCATGGTGATAGGAGCACAAAATTGATCGATATTTCCCCATCGAGTTCCGATAAAATGTCCTCTACTTAACCTAAGGTTGACATCATATTTAAAACATGATCCCGAATGCATGTACAATTAACCATCATTATGTTAACAAGCCTTGTGATACGGTTTTTATCCTTTAACATATTCCAAAGATCAAAATCATATTATGATGCTGGTGTTGCAATACATTCGTCATGGAGGCCAGCATATAGCGACGAGCTATCTGATCAGCTTCCTCCCACTTTTTATCACCTCTAATACCATCGTTGGATGCCTCATCATCAGTTTTCAGAGGGAATGGTTTAGTTAAAATAAACATACAATCCTCACTTATTAAGACAATGTCCAAATTTCTTTTCCAACCTATAAAGGCCCTACTATTTAATTTGTTATCTTGTAATATGGAAGCAAGTGGGTTGAATGTTGAGCCCATTTTGAAATCTAATAATCATTTAATTTTTTTTTAATAAATATGTGATAATTAACTTCGATTAAATTTTAATTTTGATTCCCGCTATCACTAATTAGAACTAATCTCATTGAGTATCCAAGTTCTCTCATGATGAACAAGACATATTTTTATCTGTGATATATAATTGATTAATCGACGAGTTCCGGTCCCAGAATTAATGAAAATGACTCTAATGGGGGAGAATATCATCAATTATGTTAAATGTGTACCATCGATGTATTCCTCGAATTTGAATCCGCTCGTATGGAACTTCCCCGCTAGGGAGATCCAACTCACGTACATCCGAATTCTCAAAATTATCATTTCAGAGTTGTAATAATACCAGACATCATGACTAATACCATCTGTTATGGGAGAAAAAAGTTGGCGTGAAGAATTAAGTACATCGCTTTGCTTAAAACATCTATGTAGGCTTTGGTGTTTATGTTCAAACCCCTCTCCGACTTACCTTTTTAAACTGACGCGTATTTTGAAAAATAAATCATTTAATTCCAAATTCTTGAATTTAATCCTGGGTAATTCTCAATTTAGTTGTAAAAATTAAATTACACAATCACGCAATTTAATTTTTAAAAAATAAAATAATGTTAAAATAAAAATAGAACTTAGAGATCATAATTTCATTACTTACATAATCAAATTAAATTTAAAATAGAATATATAAAAATTGATTTTCCTATAAAAATCATGATTTAGGTCGGACACAAAATTAAAAACCATGTTGTCCAAAAAAAATTATGCCCCTAATTAATTGATTAATTAGCACGAATAATTATGCAACAAATAATTATGAGATATAGAAATATAAATACATAAACATAGATATAAAAACGACTCAAAGTCCATTTCCATCTTGGGTTAGACGTCCTTTGTGAGTAAACTACTAGAGGATTAATGCCTCTTGAATAATAGTCATTGGTATAGACGAGTCCTTGAAGAAAAAGAGTCCCAAAGTGAAAAAAATTGAAAACGTAGTGTTACCACCTCTATGGTGGCTTTGACAACTGATATAGCGGTATAGTAACGTTTTATAGATGCTTTGCTACTTATCCCATTGTGCCTTCTGAGTCATTTTCTTTTCTTCTTTGTTTTGCAAGATTTTAAAACTCCATGTATGGACCTTCAACTTTTGCATGCCTCCATGGATTTCCTACATAACCAAACCCAAAACAAAATAGGAAAAAATTACATCCCCTCACTAAGTCCGCCATTAAAACGATTTAATGCAGTAATTACAAAACTTTAATTATTAAAACCAAACCTAATATAGAAAAAAAGCTACCGATTAACAATGTAAGATCCATTCACATAAAACAAATTCATCTAAACATGATGGAATTGATACAATCATTAAAATCCAACAAAACCATCTTAGTGTAAAATATACACATCCATGCACATATTTTTTAACATGTCACATACGTTTCACTGCTCAAAAACAAGGATCTTTCTATAATATGATCAATTTATTACTCGGGTTACGATAACAATTGTTGGGGATTGTGATTTAAAAAAAATATTTGCTCCCCATAAACATTGAATGATCATGAATTAGAAAGCAAAGAAAAAAACCATGGTTTAAACCATAAATTTAGGGTTTCGAATCATGACACTTTTGCACATCTTATAGTTGATCTGAATAAGGAGAAATAAAGTTTGAAGTAGAGGAAGGTATCTCATCTTAATATCGTACAAAATCTTCGTAGATTACATTGAAATCCCCGGATCTTCTAGTATATTATCCTCCGATAGAAGACTGTGTGTGGAGGAACTTTTGGAGCGAGCCATTGGTGTTTTAAATGAGATATCGTCTTCTCTTTCTATAAACCTTCACAAAATGTGAATAGTATTTCTCCTCTCTCTATCTCTCTCTCTCTTTAACCCTCAATAAGGAGTATTCTGCTAAAACTTCTAGCTTACAACAATATATATATTTAGTTATTGACGTGGGATATATTGGGTCTTAAGATACTTAGGGCGTGTTACTTGTGTAAATGCATTGTACTTAGTACCAATAACTAAATAATTAAACTGGATTCCAAACAGTTACTCCAAAGGCCCAAACGACAACCCCTAATTTATTTCCTCTATCTATTTTATTGTAATTAATTCTACTAAATTTTCACGACTATGTTCCAACTTAAGTATCTCAAAATTACTCTACTAATGAGGTCTTGTTTGCACAATTGATATGGTACATAATATGATTTCATGCGTTAAGGGAACCCGCTTGGTCAAATAAATTAGTCGATACTTTATTTTAATCAACTTCTGATTTATTCCATGGTACTATACTTAACTAATTTGATACGCTTCAAGATATTAAAATAATCCGTTGATCAACTATATTGAGAGAATCAAAACATATAAGTATACTAAGAGGGTATCTTAAATCAAGAACTTTTTTTAACGCGAATTCCTTGGAATTATTGTCTCAAACATACATACAAAATGATTACCCAAATTGCAGAAATTTATATCCAACCCATAACAATCAAATCAATAATTATTCAAGCATTCCGAACATCTTTGAACTACCAGAAAAGTTCCTGAGCCATTAGACATGTTTTTGTAGTTTCAGATAAACCATTGGGACTGCAGTCATAACTTTACCGATAGGATATCAACTTCCTATCTAGTTTATGAAATGTTCAATTATACTGAACAATTACTCCGATCTCTCGTGATTATGTCAAACACATATCTCACTAAAATTCCTACTAAGTCAAGTTTATCGACATTAAATATATATTTGAAAACAAATATAAGTAACTCTTACAAACTTGATTCTTATTCACAACGAACCGGACACACATTTATTAAAATAAACATCATACATGGTTTTAATAATAAAGCCAACGTACCACATTAAATAAACAACAATACAATAAACTTGATAGACATTTATTGTAAATTAAAATTCATACATGGTTTTAATAATAAAACCCAACAGATGATATTAAAATAAACGATAATACATAATGTAGAGTACTGGGGCTATAAAATTTATGCTTCTTGTCCTCATGCACATGAACGAATTCCATGTCGAATGGTTAAACGAATTATTGTTTCAACAAGGGACGAGATCGACAAATAAGGTTGTTATGTAATCTTTAGTCTTATCAACATTTGTATACCCATTTCCGTACATATAGATAACATGTGTCACACGTGCTAGGTTGAAAATTCTCATTAGAGATGCAATGAGACTTTGGTTGGTCTGAGGCATTGCTCATTCATATCCTTCCATGAATTTGAGACTTTTTTCTCAAACTCAAGGATTGTTTCTTCCTCCGAGACGCCATAATGTTTTACGCAGCATTCCACGCCGGAGGCTGCATGTCCCCTCTTTTGTTAAAACTTCATGGTTCAATTTTGTAATATAAATTTAGAATTGATAATGATCAAAATAATTATCGAAATTTCATGTATGGGTTTGTAGAAAAATTTTATTTTTATGCGTCTTGAAAAAAAAGAGAAAATGTGATCTTTATTTAAACGAGCTTCATAAAACATATTTGAAAAATATGAAAAGATTTCATAATAAATGTTAAAACAGTAAAATATTTTTTATGTCAAATTTGAAATATTACTCTAAAATTGATTTTTTTTAAACACTTAGGTCCCTAAAACACTCACTTACTCAATATTCATTTATTTTTAAAAGTCCGAGCTAGAGGCACCCCTGCCCCTACCCCCACACATCTGTCGGAGATCTGACAACCCTCGATGGAGATCCAATGACCACTTTTGGAGCTCCGATTGGCCTCATCAAAGCTACAGGAGCTCCCGCGGTGGGGTGGGGGAAGGAGGGGATGGGGGCGGGGGGCGCTAGAGAGGACTTTAAAAAATAAAATTGTACTGGATAAATGGGTGTTAAATGAGCCTAGATGTTTAAAAAAAAAATTTATCACTTTTTTAGAGTAATAAAAATAGCTTGTGATGGAACCTAAAAGGAAAACCTCGTGCACAGCGCATTTGCCACTGCGTGGCACCGGAGCAGTTAATTGTACACAACTTTATCCATGCATATGTAGAGAGGTGGTTTTCACGACTCGAACATGAACTTATTTCAAATTTTTATATGCACGTAGAGAAACATATATATATATATATATATATATATATATATATATATATATATATATATATATATATATAGAGAGAGAGAGAGAGAGAGAGAGAGAGAGAGTAAGATGAATCTCTTTAAAACTATATAACAGAACCCTGAAATGAATACTCAAACTTATTTAGAGCTCCGCGTGGAACTCCCTTTCTATTTGCAAAACTCTCAATATCTTTAGTTTTTGGTATAAAAAACTCTCATTAAATGTACTACTATTCCTCCACATTATAAACATGAGCTTTTTCCAGACAAATCTTTTAGCATTATATTTTCTCCATAACCCTAAATCCCACCTCATCTCCCTTTTTTACAGTTTTGAGTCGGTTTATGTCCTTCTCACTCACTCTCCTCCTCGGAATGTTATAAATTAATCTTTGATTGATGAAAATTTCATTCCGAACTAGAGAAGACAAAGATGTCTACCATCCGATTTGCAACATTGATGAAGCTTAACAATATGGGTGAGACTACTGGACAAGCCCAATAAGGAGGCGATTCATTTTGTTTAGATGTAGATTTTAGTAAACTGTCATTTTGATTTTATGAAATCACTCATATTGCCCAACTTTGATTTTTATTCTAATTTGTATATATTTTTATGTTGTATTTATACATATGTTGGAATGATTCATTACATGATTTTCAAAATTTCTTTGTTAGATGTATATTGAAATTCTGAAACTACATTAATAATGTAAACTTATTTCTCTTTTAAGCTTAGCTTGTGTACGTCATTAATTATATCATGCTACCTATTTTTGCTTATTCCAATATACTCTGAATTGTGTATGACTTTTCCTTTTGCTAAAATGGCACAAAGAATATACAAATTATATGGTAGGAATTTTTTGTGTATGTATTTTTGGTTTGAGTATTTTTTTATGGTTCTCATTTCTCATTTTCTAAAATGGCACAAAGAAGATTCAAATCATATCGTAGGAATTTTGCTCCTTCTCTAAGTCCACAACCTCAAAAAAATTAAAAGTTCGCTATTCATTTTTTATCGCTATAGTGAATCAATATTACTTAATTTTATGAAGGAAAATGATGCCTCGTTTTGTGTAGAAATGGTGCCCTTTTAATAAATGATAAGTTGTCTTATAAATGATGTTGATATACAAGCCATCTGGATATAGTGTCGGTTTACAATAATAAATTTTGACCCACTATGTTGGATGGTAGCCCCGTTGTCTTTAAGTGTTAGTTTCTTTTCTTTAAGAACAAGATGTATACTATTTTATTTACTTTCAATGCCCAATTTGCAAGTTTTTTAGTAATACAATCACTATCCCATCGCAATTAAAATTCTCAAAGATTTGGAATCTACAAAGATATACTTATTTGATATGTATTTGGTGTCTAATACTTAATTTAATTATTTATTGATAGAAATCGAATGTTGCCCTTGTGAATGGGGGGGGGGGGGGGGGTTAGGCCATTCATTGACAAGATAGAACAACTCGGGTTATGGTCCTAGATACAAATATGGTCTATTTAAGTAGCTTATTCAAAATATGGGTGGGAGGTAGTTGTAAAATGTTGGCTTGAGATGTATTTGATGAAATTTCATGTCTTATGTTAACAAAGGCGATACATGCAATTTCTCTTTATTCATTTTCTTTGATTTATTTAATAATTCAAAAGTAATCCTTGCTTAGTCTACTTCAAGTAATGAAAGTTTTTTGTTTAATGCTTGAGTTGAATAATTTTTTCCAACGGTACTCCAAAATCGTCTTAATTATTAGGAAAGAAGCCTTTCAAAAGAATTTACATTTTTTTGAGAAAAAATAAGAGGGTTCGTCAATATCAATATCATATTGAATAGGATCAAACTGATATTTTTGATTATTTAGATTTTTCTTCAAATATTAGTAATTAGAGTATAATTAAATTATTCATTAAGTCACAATTCTTTTTGACAAACTTTTGCGTGGAATAAAAATATAATTATATTAATAAATTTACAACGTCCGCACATCGTCCATTGCGCGAGTTCCATTCTAGTATCTAATATATATCCTTAAAAACGGTGTCTCCACTCTTAAATTTGACACATGGATTCAATATTGATTTGCCCTTATTGATGTGCCTCATTAGATCAAGCCTATGATACAATTCCGCCTTCTCAAAATACGGGTGCCTTTTGGATTCAAAATTGAAAGGACAAGGTTCCTTTTTACTCTCGAGCGTCTCTTCATATACATCGACCCCCTCTCTCCCCAATTTGCTGCCTCTCCCCTTCGCCTATTTTTTTCTTTATCTATTATATATTTGTTTCAAGTTATTCGATTTCTCATAAACCAACAGACTCAAGCTATCATTCATCAGGCGGATTTCCACAGAATTTTGAAAATCTGTTATCCTCATTTTCATTTCTCTTTCAATTGGGCATAAGAGGTTGGATTTTTCTAGGGTCAATTGGATTTTGTCAAATCCTAACATATGTTACTTGATCTAT
The DNA here is from genome assembly GCA_949130495.1 of Sambucus nigra. NCBI lineage: Eukaryota > Viridiplantae > Streptophyta > Magnoliopsida > Dipsacales > Adoxaceae > Sambucus > Sambucus nigra. The sequence continues at coordinate 10,120,297 of OX422218.1, read as the reverse complement.
CTTCAATGGATCCTGTAAAATGGTGAAACGATTGTTCAACAAACTTATGGTAATACCCTTTTTAATGTTAAATATCTCACTCTTCTTAATGTAAATCCCTCACCATTCTTAATGTTAAAAAAGTAGGTAATTCAATCGATTTTGATGATTTTACATACTCCTCACCCATCATTCGATCTTTCTCAATTGATTTAAAAAAAGGGGCATATACCAAATAGTCCCTCGAACTTTTTTTAATACACGTTTAGTCCAAGACATTTTATTTTGCACCCAAAAGACCTTCACCATGCCAAGAAGGCTTTAACATGCCGATAGCGCGGACCTTTAAAGATAATAGAATAAGGGACTTTTTGATACAAAATAAAAGGCTTGGACTAAGTGTGTATTAAAAAATGTTTGAGGGACTTTTTGGTATTTGATCCTTAAAAAAATGGATTTCTTAGCAAACTTTGAATACTGGATTAGCTTATGTCATCATTGTTGTATTAAATAAGTCAATTTTCCACAATGTATTCCATAATAATTTCTTAGTCTTATGATTTTTCACATTTATTGAATTCCATATGTTTGACAATATGGGAATACTACAAATACATATATGGTAGTGGGCTGTGTAATGCCTTTAATTGTTTGCATTCTAGATGTTTGATAATATGTAATACTCGGCACATATACATTGTGGTGTCATTTCATGGCCTCCTAGATTTCAAAATTATAGATGTACTCTCTATGTTGCATGGTTGAAGCAAAAAATGGGTGGAGTCTGTAAATTTCAATGGGTTAGTTATGAGAGCTTAAAATTGAGAACTAGATGTTTCAAAAAAAAAATTATGAACTAAAGATAATTTTATCAAGTAATATGTGGGTTTTACTCCCTATACTTTTTTCTTGTTAATTTCTTTATTGTTATTGTAGATTTTACAATTCATATTCATTTCACTTAAAGATTATGAAGACATTATGCATTGCTATGCATTATATCTATTGCACAAAGTTATAACTCATGCTTATCAAGCAACCCCATCTAAGCTAACTGTTAAGAATATTATGGTTTAATGTGATTTTTTTTGGTTTTTTAATTGTGAGATTTACTCGAAAAATGGTTAAAAAAAATTCTACGACCTGTTTGAAATTTATGTTTTGTTAATTCATTAACTATAAGTTAAATTTCTTTATTATTTTACCTTCTTTATGCTTATATAAATATAAATATATGTGCAAGAGGTATTTTCTTTATGATCAACAAAATGACTTGATTGTCTTTTTGGTCTAAAGAAGTAAGGGGTATATATTCTTCAAATATAAATTTGGACCAGATGAAAACTTAGAGTCTCATGCTAATTCTAAAAGGCATCACCCATTTTAAAAATATTGTTGTCAAACTTTTAGTAAGGGGTTACTTTTGCAAAATTCAAAATATGGAATTTTATTTATTTATTTTGGAGTGCTACCTCTTCATGTAAGTCAAAGAAGGGTAGACAATCATTTACACCCTTTAAAGATGCAAAATCTATATATATGTATACAACTCCAAACAATTCATATAAGAAAATAGTGTAAAACCTAAAATGTCTTAGGAGACGTAGACACGCATTATGGTTCGCTAAGTCAGATTCTATTTATCTTTTCCTCATTCTTTGTCGTATTTGCGTAAATTGTAGGCTTAAATTATTTTCTCAATTTTCTACACGTCGACTATTCGAAGGTTTCACACACATTACTGTTGAATTTCCAACAATATTTAATAATTTCGAGACATTAGACACACTGACCGAGTTAGATCATCACTCATTTTAAGGTAAATTGCACTTTTCCTATTTTGTAGATTAGAAGAAGTAGAAGGGCAACTGAGGAAGAAGAGAAAGCATAGGTAGAGCAAATCAACAAGGTCTCAATATTTGGAGACCATAATTTTTTCAAGAACTATTGGTGGTTTGTTGTTTTTGAACCACTAATTTCTTTTAATAGGTGAGCTATTTTGACGTAGTCAAAATTGTTACATAATTAATGTTTCATTTTGCAAAATTTAAACTTTTTCTAAAAAAATATGGTCTAATGAACAACTTTAATTTTTTGGTTGAACATACTGTCTACAATGTATTTTGTGTTAATAAATCAAAATTATATTCTTACTTTTTTTGGTTAATTCTCTATGACAAGTATTTACATTCAATAATTAGTCCAATAATATTGAGTAATGACCATGTGTTTGTGTTATTTTACTTTTATATTTTCATGTGGTAATGTAATATTAATTTATTGTACTTCTTTTGCAATTCCACATAGATCTATTTTTCCATTAAAATTAACTTATTCGTGTTAATATATATAATATAAACATTACCACAAAAGCTTGCGCATCGCGCAGGTTAAAAACTTGTTTTTACCTAAAATAGGAGCTTTGTAATAAAAGAAACTAATATGCGTGAACGAGAATTAAATTTCAGCTGTTGTATACCTCATACGAGACTAAATCATTTTGAAGCCGACCATAAATCCCACAAGCTGTTACAATTTGGGGTTTCTTTTGTATCCAGTCGAATGCCTCTTCGGTGGACATACTCCCCATTCCCACAAAGGATGTTGGAGCAAGCGTGTGATAAGTAGAACTTGGCAATGCATTTTTCATATAATCATCAAATGATGGTATGTATGCACTGTTGAACCATTCAGCCATAAGGTAATAGGATCTAATCAGATCCTGCATCTGGTATTAAAAACAAACTGAAATCAATGACTGAGAGAGAGAGAAATTTGAATGTCAAATCATGTACTTTTTCCGTCTAATGTTGTTACTATCTCAAATATACAATTATAAATCATTTGAAGGAACGTTGACATACTAATTCTCTTAAATGATAAACACTATATAGTCTCCCTTTTCTCTCATTTCTTGTTCCATTTCTTCGTAAAGATTGATGAGCATGCTATAAGGGAGTTTCATGTACTCAGGAAGTTGATCAATGATGCACATATCCCACCTAGTAAGTAAAAGGTGTTTATCAATTTCTATAATTGATTAAATAAAACAATGCTTTGAATTTTTTCAAATCATGTTTATTTTTTGTCAATACATTTATTATCCACAAATATACTAATATTTAATAAATATCCATAAAACAAAATGGTCACGGAAATGAAAAGGAGTGATAAAGCATATGGTTTCTTGTGAGAACAATTTTAATCTATTCTGAGATTTACTTTCATTATGTATCTTCAATTTTTCATATTGATAGTTTCTATATCTACAGTAGTACTCTTGTGCGGATTTTCCTGTATTTTATTAGTGCGGACCAGACGTCTGTCATCTGGCGGTGAGCCTCGAAATGTTTGTATCTTCATCTCTGGGTTCGCCATTGGATGACACATGTTTAGTCGGAATTATTAAAATGAGAGACAATACGTACAAGAGAAGTAGTACTCTATACCTAATACTATTAAATAATATAAACAAGTTAACAAATATTTTAACCATTTTTTATTTTCGTCGAGGTGAACAATATTTTATCGTGAACGAAATAACGCCTTACTCGTACATAGTAGGAAGAGGGACAAACCTATTTGATGTGTTTGTAAAAAGTTAAAGTTCCTCAAGTGTACCATAACCATCATATGTATCATCTATGAGTAATGTTGGGGAGACCCGGTTCGTGGACACATTTCGTGCACACAAAAATATGTACAAGTTTTTAATGCATTGGTGGATGCCCTGACGGGACCCAAAACAATAAGGTATAAGATTTTAATGCAGTGTGTCTATGAAATGTGTCCATAAACTGGGTCTCCCTAGCATTTTCCATCATCTATAATTGACACCATGATTATGATTTTTGTGAGCATGATGCGTCCAACTGAAAATTGAGGCTCAAAGTACGTTGCCACTGTCCACAAGTAGCACTCCACAATTCTATCTCTAGCATACGAAAGCTTTGTTGAACATTTTGAATCCTTCCACAACCTAAAAATTTGATATTAGTATTCATCATATGCACAAACATAAAAAATGGTAGAATTTTTTTGCCCAAGTACTTTGAGACATGGCTTAGTTCTTGTTGATGATGTAATTGTACCAATTGAAATCCATCTTAGCAAGCTTTAGTATCAACTCATTTCGGGATTCGTCATCCTCATAGGTAGATATGTAAAGTCTTGCCTCAACTCTAGGTATGTACATGTGGAATGGTCCTCTTAAATCTTGGTTTACTTGTTTCTTAAGGGTACAACTTAGAGTAGACACAACTGACTTAAGATGAGCAGTTGTGAAGGAAAGTTCTTCATCTAGTATTTCGTCTCCCCTTATTCTAAGTTGTGCCGCTTCATATTAGCTTAGCATTGCCTTCACGTCATTAGCTAGTGTTTCCTTGAACTTCCCAGTAGTATTGTCCGGGAATTTTTTAAACACATCTGATTGAAAAGCAAATTTATTATGTTAGATTGTTTGAAATAGGGGCATATATTTTAGTCCAACCCTTTTTATTTTGTTTAAAAAAATTCCTCACCACATAAAAACGGTCAAAATGTGCCGTTAGCGCGAACAATTAAAAATAAGAAAATATTGATTAAATGAATGTTTGGGGGACTTAGACAAAATGTGTATTGGATTAAATGTGTATTAAAAAATATTTGAGTAACAATTTAATAATGGATCCTTCGAAATAATATAAGCTTAGAAAAACTCTCTAACTCAAGAAGTTCCCGCCATGTTGCTGGTGAAATGGATAAAATCCAAATTTTATTGGAAAATGGATCAAATACTAAAAAGTCTCTTATATCTATTTCCCTAGCAACATGGTGGGAACTTCTTAAGTTAGAGAGTTTTTCTAAGTTTATATTATTTCAAAGGATCCATTATTAAATTGTTACACCAACATTTTTTAATACACATTTAGTTCAATCCTCTTTTGTTATACAAAAAAGTCCCTTATTCTCTTATCTTTAAAGGTTCGCACTAGCGACATGGTAAAGCCTTTTTAGCATGGTGAAGGATTTTTTGGTGCAAAATAAAAAGGCTTGGACTATACATCTATTAAAAGAAGTACAAGGGACTATTTGGTATATACCCTTGAAAAATAGGACCCTGAAAATACAATCTTTTGTGTATAGTTAATGTTTTTGTCATCCACAAAACATTTCTGAAAATAAAAAATGTTTGGGTAACAACGTCCCCCCTTATTTCAAACAACATTGGTGTGACCATTAGACTTACCACAAGGCATCTTGTAAACATGTTGTCTGAACACTCGAAATTGAATTGAAATGTTTTACAACTCGGATTCCTTTTGGTCATCAACTGAAATGTTGGGCATAGTGAAATTTTTTTCTAATTCGTTTTCAATCTCTCGCTCGAAGAGATAAGATACACCAAGATGATGTAGTGGGTTGATCCACTTAACAATTTTGTAAATTGGATTAATGGTTCTATCCAAAAGCATTTCTCTCACCTCTCCTTTTACCTTTTCAACCCCTTTAGCGTAACGTTCAAATGCCTGCAAATACACCTTAATTGAGAAATATATATTCACCCACCCACACATATAGAAAGAGATAGATAAGAATTAGAGAAACAACATATCCCACTTTCATGATTAATGTTGTTTGTCCTCAACTCTATTTCTTTAACTCAGCACTTGAGGATTTTTGTATATATATACTCGTTTTATATATATGTGAACATCTGATAGTTGAGCCTAAGGTGTTTTTTTAATTGAATCACTTAAACATAAGACATACCAAATAGTGTTTATTTATTTAAATGATTAATAAACTAATTATTATTTTTGCCTCATTAAGATATAAATTTTCACTTGAAGTCTGAATCAGTCTAAATGCATTTATTCACACGTAAATTTAGACATAAAAACAAACATATTTATTTTATTCAGATTTCAAGTTCAGACTTTTGATTTAGATGAAAAAAGTAACGCAATCTAAGTTCCCTATATGTATATATTCGGGTTTGTAAATTTAGGACATTGGTGATGTTTGTTTTAATTTTTAAATCTGAATCTGAACTATTAAGACTTAAGTGGTACAAAATAGTACTTTTTTTAAATGATTAAGAGGTTAACGGGTATTTTTGCCTTTGCATGATTAAGAAATTTATGTACTTCTAAAGTCTGAATCAGTCTAAAGACATTCATTCAGATGTTAAATCAAACATGAAGAAAAAAAAATTACAGATTCAGATTTCAGATTCAATCTTCAAATTTCAGATTTAGATCAAAAAACGAATGCAACCTAAATTATTTATTCTGATTGATTTCCAAAGAACTTGATATAATTTTAATAGAAATAAACACGGTCGGAGGTTATAATAAGGTTGTTACATTGAATTTAGGTTGAGCCCAACTTGAATAATATATTCAAGTCTAACATACATTAGCCACATTATATTTATCTCACTGCAATAATATTAGAGTTGATTTTGGTGACTTAGTGATAAGTCTTATTCTTATGTAAGTGATCTTAGAGCACCCACAATGGGGATGTTATCTGACAAGAAAATTTGTATGTTTACAAATTTAGAGGTTTGCAGTGGTGGGAGTAAGTGAACAAATTCTCTCTCTCGATTTGTAGTGGTTCTCTAAAGATACAAATTGGCTGGAGAATTTCAAAAAGTTCCTACGAACTTCAGAAGTTCATAATAAGTATTATTATCACAGTAAAAATTAACAACAAAGTATATTTGTGTTCCTACGAACTATATTAATTCGAAAGAATTTCCTACGAACTAATATAGTTCATAGGAACTATCAAGACCACAGACTTTTTAAACTCTTTACTCATCACCACTGTGAGAAAACTTTCTCATGGAAGGTAATTCAATCTTTTGAGCTTGTAAAGTTAGTTGTTCAGGGCATCCACCACTGTGGATGTTCTTAGGTCGAAGTAGTATATACACACATATATATCTGATTTTGCCCTTGGGTATATGTAAATATTATAGTGCTTTATATTATACCTTTTCATTCGATAATTTATGAAGCCTCTTGGTTGTTCTAAAATATATATAATGATATTTGGTTGATATAAAAATTGAGTTTGGATATATATAAAGTGAATATACTCACAATTAGAAAATGTAAGTGCTGACACTACTGGTGACAAATTTTGAACACCTTTGGTTCTGTTTTCTTCTGTGTTTTCTAATCCAAACAAATCCGTTCCTCAAGATATTCTGAAAGATAAGATGAATTGAAAAAATACGCATAATGAAAAACATGTTGAAATTGTTGTATATTTTATGAAATGCCAGCTTATTTGGTCAAACTTTAGAGTCAATTTTAATTGAGACACATATGTTAATAATGACGTGTCTTAGTACCAATGTGTTCCTTGTAGCAAGGAGATTAATTTGGTATACTCACTTGTTCAAAATAGTGAAGGAATGAATGAAAAATTTGGACTTAAAGTGACCCATTTGAGTTTAAGCTAGATGGTGTAACATAGTTAAATGGGTTTGTCCCACATTGGAAAAGTGGTAGAAATACTTAGAGTTAATATACCCAAGTTATGGGACTAAGGCTTGGATGCCTTGGGCTATCCAAACTCTTTGAAGGGGAGATGGCCTACACTATGCATGTGTTGGGTTTGGGCCAAAAGCCCACACGCGCGCGCGCGCCGCCGCCGCCGTCCATCCGGCCCGGCTCGTGCCCATGTCGTGGGTCATTCTTGAGCAACTATTAAATTTTTTGAACAAATTTTAATTGACCTTTGGGCTTTAAAATTTATTTTCTGAACTAAAAAATCTGGATTAATTACGGATTAATTATTTTTCGCATTAATTAATTATTTAATGCTGTCATTTTTTAATTATTTAAAAAATACTATAATTTTTTAATTAATTAATTAAAACGCTAAGTTGATTTATTAGAGATATGCGACTGTACAAACAGTCATATCTTTTCTGGGAAAAGCCATGAGTTGCAGACTTTCACCACTTATAAAAAGAACCATATGCAGTCCATTTAAAAGATTAGAAAATCTACCCGAATTCCCTACTACTGTCCTTGTTCCCTTCCTACTACTTGAGGGTAATTCGTTATTGTTGGTTCGTGGGACTATTGCACTGAAGTGCTTCTTGTAACAGTCGTTGACCATTTCATCCTGGAGGTAGACCCCCTTTGAATTTACCATCAGCACCGTAGTGGGGGCGTATTCTGTCTTAAGGAGAGATAGATCAACTTTCGACTCGGTCAAAATTCTACATGTGATTGTTTCAATCACAAACTGTATGTTCTTCTTATCTCCCTTTACTGTTATGTTTTTCTACAGTAATTAATTAATTAATTTTAATTACTGTTTATTTATTTAGTGATATGTATATATATATATATTAATTTTTTATCATCCGGTAAACAACAATCTTAAGACAAAATATTTATATATTTTTGTGTCTTCACTGAATAAATTTTTCTTGATTAAAATTACATTGGTAATTTTTGCCTATCTTATATACATACTAAAATGTGTTTACATTGAATATCTCTTTTTCCTACAGTTTTATATACATTTCATAAATTGGTTTTGTGTTATTCAATAACAGAATAATGGCTACTGAATCCTCTAAAAATGTGATGACTGTTCCTCAAAACGATGTGGCGGTTGTATTCCTACTACCGTTCCGACTCATTTAACTCATGGAGAAAAACCCGAAAAGTTTAATGGTACTGATTTCAAACGTTGGCAACAAAAGCTGTTGTTCTATTTAACTACCATTAATCTTGCGAGGTTTATTAACGAAGATGCTCCCATGGTTAATGAAAATGAAACGGATAAGACAACTTTGCTAGCTGTAAAAGTATGAAAACATTAAGATTTTATTTGCCAAAACTATATCCTTAATGGATTGGACAATACACTTTATAATGTATATAGTCCAATCAAAACCGCTAAATTGTTATGGGAGTCTTTGGATAAAAAATATAAAACCGAGGATGCCGACATGAAAAAATTCGTGGTCGGTAGATTTCTCGAGTATAAAATGGTTGATTCAAAGACTGTCATAAGCCAAGTCCAAGAGCTTTAATTAATTTTTCATGAAATACTTACTGAAAATATGGTCATAAGTGAAACATTTCAAGTTGCTACGGTAATTGAAAATTACCTCCTTCTTTGAAGGATTTCAAAAATTATTTAAAGCATAAACGAAAAGAAATGGGACTTGAAGATTTAATTGTTCCGTTAAGGATAGAAGAAGATAATCATAAATCTTAAAAGAAAAATGGTAACTATGCTATGTATGCAAAAGCAAATATTGTTGAGGATGGACAAAAATTCAATAAAAAGAGGAAGGACAAAAATGAAGGCACGAGTCAACAAGGCGGTGCTAAGAAGTTCAAAGGAAGATGTTTTAATTACAACAAAGAAGGTCATAGGGCCAAGGATTGTCGCAAGACGAAAAACAAGAGAACTTCAAGAAGAAAGCACCACAAGCCAACATGACAGAAGTTGATTCATTATCCGATGATGTTTCCAATGTTTCTCTCTCCGTAGTTGTATCTGAAGTAAATTTGGTGGGTAATACCAAAGAGTGGTGGGTTGATACCGGCGCTACACGCCATGTATGTTCCGATAAAAGTATGTTCACAACCTACTAACCAATTGAAAATGGAGAACAATTATTCATGGAAAACTCCTCCATATCGAAGGTTGAAGGTAAAGGCTAAGTAGTGCTGAAAATGACATCGGGGAAGCATCTCGCACTCAACAATGTATTTCATGTGCCTGACATCAGAAAGAACCTTGTTTCCAGTTCCGTGCTAAGCAAGAAAGGATTTAAGTTAGTCTTTGTTGGAGACAAATTTGTACTAAGTAAAGATGGAGTGTATGTAGGGAAAGGATATATGTGTGATGGGATGTTCAAATTGAACGTTATGACTTTTGTACCTAAAAGTAACAATGATAATAATAATATGATATCTTCTGCTTATATGCTTGAGTCTATGGATATGTGGCATGGTAGACTTGGACATGTTAATTATAATACTTTAAGTAAATTAATTCGCTTAGAATTAATTACTAAATTTAGCATTGATACAAGTCACAAATGTGAAACATGTGTAAAAGCTAAATTAACTAAAACACCTTTCCATTCAATTGAAAGCAATAGTGAACCTTTAGATTTAATTCAAACCGATATATGTGATTTAAAATTTGTTCAAACTAGAGGTGGGAAAAAGTACTTTATTAACTTTGTGGATTATTGCACTAGATATTGCTATGTCTATCTTTTAAGAAGCAAAGATGAAGCAATCGAAACTTTTAAGCAATACAAGATAGAAGTTGAGAATCCACTTAGTAATAAGATTAAAGAATTAAGAAGCGATAGAGGTGGTGAATACGGATATCCTTTTAAGGAAATATGTTTAGAAAATGGTATTATTCACCAAACTACCGAACCTTACTCTCCTCAATCAAATCGGATTGCGAAACGTAAAAACCGAACTTTAAAAGAAACGATGAATGCATTATTAATAAGTTCAGCATTACCCCAAAACATGTGGGGGGGAAGCATTGCTTTCAGCTAATTACATTCTCAACAAATTGATTCATAAGAAAACAAATAAGATACCATATGAGTTGTGGAAAGGACGCAAGCCTTCCTACAAACACTTAAAAGTGTGGGGGTGTCTTACAAAAGCCCTGAACCTAGAAAGGTGAAAATTGGTCCAAAGACTATTGACTGCATATTCATTGGTTATGCACACAATAGTAGTGTATATCGGTTTCTTGTGCATAAGTCTGACATTCCTGAAATTCATGAAAATACAATCATAGAATCTAGGAATGCATCATTCTTTGAAAATATATTTCCTTGTAAGAATACATAAGAAACAGTATCTAACAAAAGAATGCTTGAAGTTACAAATGGTGAACCTCAAAATATTATTGAGGAAGAACCTAGACGTAGGAAAAGAGCTAAGATTTCAAAATCTTTCAGTCCAGACTTTCTAACATATATGTTAGAAAGTGAACCTCAAACAGTAAAAGAAGCTCTATCCACTTCGGAAGCCTCATATTGGAAATAAGCTATTAATAATGAAATTGAATCCATTTTGCAAAATCATACATGGGAACTGATGGACCTACCACCAGGGACAAAACAGTTAGGGTGTAAATGGATATTCAAACGGAAAATGAAAGATGATGGAACCATTGATAAATATAAGGCTAGACTTATAGATAAAGGATACAAGAAAAAATAGGGAATAGATTATTTTGACACCTATTCACCTGTTACAAGGATTACATCCATCAGAATGTTAATTGCAATTGCAGCAGTACATAAATTGAAAATACACCAAATGGATGTTAAAATGGCATTTTTGAATGGTGAATTAGATGAAGAAATATATATGGAACAACTGGGAGGTTTTAGATCTCCTGGAAATGAAAGGAAAGTATGTAAACTTGTGAAGTCATTATATGGGTTGAAACAAGCACCTAAACAATGGCATGAAAAATTTGACAATGTCATGAAGTCAAATGGTTTCAAAATAAATGAGTGTGACAAATGTGTTTACATCAAAAGCACTCAAGCGGGACATGTGATTGTATGTCTATATGTAGATGATATGCTAATAATTGGTAATAATAATAATATTAACAATTCTACTAAACAAATGTTGACTAGTAGATTTGAAATGAAGGACATGGGATTGGCACATGTCATCCTAGGAATTAAAATTATTAGAACCCCTCAAGGAATTATCTTATCTCAATCACATTACGTTGAAAAAATACTTCAAAAGAATAATAAATATGATCAAAGTCCAGTGAGAACACCTGTAGATCCAAGTCGTCACCTCCTTAAAAATAAAGGTGAAGGTATATCTCAATTAGAGTATTCTCGTATTATTGGAAGTTTGATGTATTTATTAAACTATACTCGACCTCATATAGCATACTCGATTAGTAAGCTCAGTCGATCTACGAGTAATCCTGGGAAAGATCATTGGAAAGCCTTGATAAGAGTTCTTCGATCTCTTCGATACTCTTTGGGGGATGGGTTTCACTACGAACGATATCCAGCTGTACTTGAAGGTTATAGTGATGAAATTGGATATCTGACTCAAATGATTCAAAATCCACAAGTGGATATGTATTTACCCTTAGAGGTGCAGCCGTATCTTGGAAATCCTCTAAGCAAATGTGTATTGCAAGATCCATGATGGAATCAGAATTTATTGCTTTAGATAAAGCTGGGGAAGAGGCTGAATGGCTTAGAAACTCCTTAGAGGATATTCCAATATGGTCAAAGCCCGTGCCACCTATCATATTACATTTTGATAGTCAATCGACAATTGCTAGGGCCAAAGATAATAACTATAACGGTAAATCATGACATATACGTCGTCAACACCAAACCTTTAGACAATTGCTCTCAAATGGAACTATTTATGTTGACTATGTAAAGTCAAAGGAAAAAATTGCGGATCCACTAACTAAAGGTATACCTGGAGAGCAAGTTGCAAGTTCATCACGTGTAATGAGCCTAAAGCCTGTAAAATTCTAAAGAGTCGTCTTAATGGGAACCCAACCTAAATGATTGGAGATCCCAATAAATAGGTTCAAAGGGACAACCTAATTACGATGACTCAGTTTGCACTGAGAAGTAATACTTTAATTACTTCCTCCCATTCCGAAGATGAGTCAGTGCACAAACTGCCGCGTGTATAAGGATAAACTATGTTTTTAACGATTTCTGTATCTTGAATGTATAGGTCAAGTGGGGTATTAGCACGATACTGTTTATAGAAATCACCTATGTGAGTGAGAAGGGGCCGCTTCTATGAGAATAACGAAGGCTATTTCTCTAGCACACTCATGAAACTAGGAGGTGTCCAAGGCCAAAATGGACACAACAATGAGAACCAATAAGGTTGGAAAGACATTGTGTGAATACTATTATCTCAGTTTAAACAAATGGTCGATCAATTCAAGACATCAAGTTCATTGATTGGCCAGTAAGCTCGATAGTTTCTCCCTAGGAAAGATTCAAAGCCATAAGCTATCTTTTTCGATGCAATGTTTTTTCCTAAAACAACTCTCTGTTTGCATCTATATTCGTTTGATTCTTCCAAATTTCATTCATGTGGGGGATTGTTGTATATTTTATGAAATGCCAGCTTATTTGATCAAACTTTGGAGTCAATTTTAATTAAGACACATATGTTAATAGTGATGTGTCTTAGTACCAATATGTTCCTTGTAGCAAGGAGATTAATTTAGTATACTCACTTGTTAAAAATAGTGAAGGAATGAATGAAAAATTTGGACTTACAGTGACCCATTTGAGTTTAAGCTAGATGGTGTAACATAGTTAAGTGGGTTTGTCCCACATTGGAAAAGTGGTATAAATACTTGGAGTTAATATACCCAAGTTATGGGACTAAGGCTTGGATGCCTTGGGTTATCCCAAATTTTTGAAGGGGAGATGGCATACACTATGCATGTGTTGGGCTTGGGCAAAAAGCCCACACGCGCGCGCGCGCCGTCGCCGTCCGTCCGGCCCTGCCCGTGCCCAGGTCGTGGGTCATGCTTGAGCAACTATTAAATTTTTTGCACAAATTTTAATTGACCTTTGGGCTTTAAAATTTATTTTCTGAACTAAAAAATATGGATTAATTACGAATTAATTATTTTTCGCATTAAATAATTATTTAACGCTATGATTTTTAAATTATTTAAAAAACGCTGTCGTTTTCCATTTAAAAGATTAGAAAATCTACCCGAATTTACTACTACTGTCCTTGTTCCCTTCTTAATGCTCGAAAGTAATTCGCCATTATTGGTTCGTGGAACTATTGCACTGAAGTGCTTCTTGTAACAGTCATTGACCGTTTCATCCTAGGAGGTAGACGCTCGTTGAATTTGCCATCAGCACCGTAGCGGGGCGTATTCTGTCTTAAGGAGAGATAGTTCAACTTTCGACTCGGTTAAAATTCTACAAGTGATAGTTTCAATCACAAACTGTATGTTTTTCTTATCTCCTTTTACTGTTCTTTTTTTCTACAGTAATTAATTAATTAATTTTAATTACTAATTATTTATTTAGTAATATATATATATATATATATATATATATATATATATATATATATTTTCTTCGTAATCCGGTAAACAATAGAGATATTTTGTTACCAAATTATCTAGAGAATAGTCTGTGAAGTGATCTCACCATATACTTGGAGGAAAGTTGGCCAAAGGACGAACATATGCTGCATTGGAGGCCATGTGGATTCAAATTCAAAGTAATGATATCAAAACCTTTATTCAACTCTTATTATGGGAAAAGCTCCGATCCTTGTGCATAAAGCATTTCTATCTTAGCTTATTTATAGATCGACACTCCGTTGGAGTTTGGTTCTCCATTTCCACCGAAAGGAAATATAATTGTTATAAGTGTTGACTACTTTTCAACTTGTACATTATTTTTCAACATACAAGTGTCCAAATTAAAGGTGGCTTGCATACTTTTCAACTTGTACATAATTTTTTTTTCAAACACCTGGTCATTAGAAACATACGCTTACCTTAAAATTATTAAGGGCTTTTGATTCTCTATTATGAAAACTCAATTTAAATGCTGTTTTTAAATATAGTTTTAAAATTCAATTTTTTTGTTCATAATTATTGGTGTGCGTTGGGTAAACTAGTTTTTTAATACAATTTTTTGAAAATTTGATAAAATTAACAAACATGTATAATTATATTATACATATATGTGTATATATATAAACACATACATAAAACTTTTATACATAGGCACCAACACCTCCCACGGGGCCGTTCAGATGCTGTTTTGGGTTTTCACCCTCTAACGCCATGTTTTTAAGCCTAAGTCTAGAAATATGCAAATTACCATTGTATTCTCAAATCGGGAGTCCCGCGGCTGCGTGGTCAGTTCCTACGAGTTACATTGGTCCCGTGGGAGGTGTTAGTGCCACCTAGGGGGCCATTCGGTGACTGTTTTGGGTTTTCAACCTCTAACGCCATGTTTTTAAGCCAAGTCTAGAAATATACAAATTATTATCGTATTCTCAAACCGAGAGTCCCGCAGCTGCATGGTCAGTTCCTACGAGTTACATTGGTCCAGTGGGAGGTGTTGGTGCCTCCTACGAGGTCGTTCGGGGGCTGTTTCGAGTTTTCCCCACTAACGCCATGCTTTTAAGCCGAAGTCCAGAAATATGCAAATTATCATCGTATTATCAAATCGGGAGTCCTGCGGCTGCGTGGTCAGTTCCTACGAGTCACATTGATCGTGTGGGAGGTGTTGGTGTCTCCCACGGGGCCTTTCGGGGGCTATTTCGTGTTTTTCCCCACTAACGCCATGGTTTGCCTAAGTGTAGAAATATGCTAATTACCGTCGTATTCTCAAACTGGGAGTCCCGTGGCTGCGTGGTCAGTTACTAGGAGTTACATTGGTCCCGTGGGAGGTGTTGATACCTCCCACGGGGCCGTTCGAGGTCTGTTTTTGGTTTTCACCCTCTAACGCCATGTTTTTAAGCCTAAGACTAGAAATATCAAAATTATCATCGTATTATCAAATCGGGAGACCCGCGGTTGCGTGGTAAGTTCCTACGAGTTACATTAGTCCCGTGGGAGGTGTTGGTGCCTCCCACAGGGGCGTTCGGGGGCTGTATTGGGTTTTCACCCTCTAATGCCTTGTTTTAAAGTCTAAGTCTATAAATATGCAAATTATCATGGTATTCTCAAACCCGGAGTCCCGCGGCTACGTGGTCAGTTCCTACGAGTTAGAATGGTCCCGTGGGAGGTGTTGGTGCCACCCACGGGGCCGTTCGGGGGCTGTTTTAGGTTTTCACCCTCTAACGCCATGTTTTTAATCCTAAGTCTAAAAATATGCGAATTATCGTCGTATTCTGAAACTGGGAGTCCCACGGCTGCTTGGTCAGTTCCTACGAGTTACATTGGTCCCGTGGGAGGTGTGGGTGCCACCCATGGGGCCGTTCGGGTGTTGTTTTAGGTTTTCACCCTCTAATGCCATGTTTTTAATCCTAGGTATAAAAATATGCAAATTATCATCGTATTCTCAAACTGGGAGTTCCACGGCTGCGTGGTCAGTTCCTACGAGTTACATTGGTCCCGTGGGAGGTGTTGGTGCCACCCACGGGGACATTTGGGGGCTGTCTTGTGTTTTAACCCTCTAACGCCATATTTTTAAGCCTAAGTCTAGAAATATACAAATTACCATCATATTCTAAAATTGAGAGTCCCGCGGCAGCGTGGTCAGTTCCTACAAGTCACATTGGTCCCGTGGGAGGTGTTGGTGCCTCCCACGGGGCCGTTCGGGGGCTGTTTTGGGTTTTCACCCTCTAACGCCATGTTTTTAGGCCTAAGTCTAAAAATATCCAAATAACCGTCGTATTCATAAACTGGGAGACCTGCGGCTGCGTGGTCAGTTCCTACGAGTTACATTGGTCCCGTGGGAGGTGTTGGTGCCTCCCACTGGGCCGTTCGGGGGCTATTTCGGGTTTTCCCCCACTAACGCCATGTTTTGCCTAAGTCTATAAATATGAAAATTACAGTCGTATTCTCATACCGACAGTCCCTCGGCTCTCTGTTCAGTTCCTATGAGTTACATTGGTCCCGTGGAAGGTGTTAGTGCTACTTACGGGGCCGTTCGGGGGCTGTTTTGAGTTTTCACCCTCTAACGCCACGTTTTTAAGCCTAAGTTTAGAAATATGCAAATTATCATCGTATTCTCAAACCGAGAGTCCCGTGGCTACGTGATCAGTTCCTACGAGTTACATTGGTCCTGTGGAAAGTGTTAGTGCCACCCAAGGGGCCGTCCGGGGGCTATTTTGGGTTTTCGCCCTCTAACGCCATGTTTTGAATCCTAAGCCTAGAAATATGCAAATTATCATAGTATTCTCAAACCGGGAGTCCCGCGGCTACGTGGTCAGTTCCTACGAGTTACATTGGTCCCGTGGGAGGTGTTAGTACCACCCACGGGGCCGTTCGGGGGATGTTTTAGGTTTTCACCCTCTAACGCCATGTTTTTAATCCCAAGTCTAAAAATATGCAAATTATCATCGTATTCTCAAATTGAGAGTCCCGCGATTGCGTGGTCAGTTCTACGAGTAACATTGGTCCCGTGGGAGGTGTTGGAGCCTCCCACTGGGCCGTTCCTGGGCTATTTCGTGTTTTTCCCCACTAACGCCATGTTTTGTCTAAGTTTAGAAATATGAAAATTACCGTCGTATTCACAAACCGGCAGTCCCTCGGCTCTCTGGCCAGTTCCTATGAGTTACATTGGTCCCGTGGAAGGTGTTGGTGCCACCCAGGGGGCCGTTCGATGGACGTTTTGGGTTTTCACCCTCTAACGCCATGTTTTAAGCCTAAGTGTATAAATATCCATATTATCATCGTATTCTCAAATAGGGAGACCCGCGGCTGCGTCGTCAGTTCCTACGAGTTACATTGGTCCCGTGGGAGGTGTTGGCGCCTCCCACGAGGCCGTTCGGGGGTTGCTTTGGGGTTTTATCCTCGAACGCCACGTTTTTAAGCCTAAGTCTAGAAATTTGCAAATTATTATCGTATTCTAAAATTTGGAGTCCCGCGGCTACATGATCGGTTCCTACGAGTTACATTGGTCCCATGGGAAGTGTTAGTGCCACCCATTGGGCCGTTCGGGAGCTATTTTGGATTTTCACCCTCTAACGCCATGTTTTTAACCCTAACCCTTGAAATATGCAAATTATCATCTTATTCTCAAACCGCGAGTCCCGCGGCAATGTGATCAGTTCCTACGAGTTACATTAGTCCCATGGGAGGTGTTGGTGCCAGCCACGGGACCGTTCGGGGGACTGTTATAGGTTTTCAGCCTCTAACGCCATGTTTTTAATCCTATGTCTAAAAAAATGCAAATTATCGTCGTATTCTCAAACTGGGAGTCCCACGGCTGCGTGGTCAGTTCCTACGAGTTACATTTTTCCCGTGGGAGGTGTTGGTGCCACCCACGGGGCCCTTCGGGGGCTGTCTTGGGTTTTCACCCTCTAACGCCATGTTTGTAAACCTAAGTCTCGAAATATGCAAATTACCATCGTATTCTCAAATTGAGAGTCTCGCTGTGGCGTGGTCAATTCCTACGAGTTACATTGGTCCCGTGGGAGGTGTTGGTGCCTCGCACAGGGCCGTTCGGGGTCTGTTTTTGCTTTTCACCCTCTAACGCCATGTTTTTAAGCCTAAGCTAGAAATATCAAAATTATCCTCGTATTCTCAAATCGGGAGAGCCATGGCTGCGTGGTAAGTTTCTATGAATACATTGGTCATGTGGGAGGTGTCGGTCCCTCCCATAGGGGCGTTCGGGGGTTGTTTTGGGTTTTCACCCTCTAATACCAAGTTTTTAAGCCTAAGTCTAGAAATATGAAAATTACCATCGTATTCTCAAACCGACAGTCCCTCGACTCTCTGGCCAGTTCTTATGAGTTACATTGGTCCCGTGGAAGGTGTTGGTGCCACCCACGGGGCCCTTCAGGGGCTATTTTGGGTTTTCACCCTCTAACGCCATGTTTTCAAGCCTAAGTCTAGAAATATCAAAATTATCATCATATTCTCCAATCGGGAGACCCGCGGCTACGTGGTCAGTTCCTATGAGTTAGATTGGTCCCGTGGAAGGTGTTGCTGCCTCCCACTGGGCCGTTCGGGGGCTATTTTGGGTTTTCACCCTCTAACGCCACATTTTTAAGCCTAAGTCTAGAAATATGCAAATTATCATCGTATTCTAAAACTGAGAGTCCCGCGGCTACGTGATCAGTTCCTACGAGTAACATTGTTCCCGTCGGAAGTGTTAGTGCCACCCACGGGGCCGTTCAGAGGCTATTTTGGTTTTTCACCCTCTAACGCCATGTTTTTATGCCTAAGTGTAGAAATTTGCAAATTATCATCATATTCTCAAACTGGGAGTCCCGTGGCTACGTGGTCAGTTCCTAGGAGTTACATTGGTCCCGTGGGAGGTGTTAATACCTCCCACGGGGCCGTTCGAGGTCTGTTTTTGGTTTTCACCCTCTAACGCCACGTTTTTAAGCCTAAGTCTAGAAATATGCAAATTATCATCGTATTCTCAAACCGAGAGTCCCGTGGCTACGTGATCAGTTCCTACGAGTTACATTGGTCCTGTGGAAAGTGTTAGTGCCACCCACGGGGCCGTCCGGGGGCTATTTTGGGTTTTCGCCCTCTAACGCCATGTTTTTAATCCTAAGCCTAGAAATATGCAAATTATCATAGTATTCTCAAACCGGGAGTCCCGCGGCTACGTGGTCAGTTCCTACGAGTTACATTGGTCCCGTGGGAGGTGTTAGTACCACCCACGGGGCCGTTCGGGGGATGTTTTAGGTTTTCACCCTCTAACGCCATGTTTTTAATCCCAAGTCTAAAAATATGCAAATTATCATCATATTCCCAAATCGAGAGTCCCGCGATTGCGTGGTCAGTTCTACGAGTAACATTGGTCCCGTGGGAGGTGTTGGAGCCTCCCACTGGGCCGTTCCTGGGCTATTTCGTGTTTTTCCCCACTAACGCCATGTTTTGTCTAAGTTTAGAAATATGAAAATTACCGTCGTATTCGCAAACCGGCAGTCCCTCGGCTCTCTGGCCAGTTCCTATGAGTTACATTGGTCCCGTGGAAGGTGTTGGTGCCACCCAGGGGGTCGTTCGATGGACGTTTTGGGTTTTCACCCTCTAACGCCATGTTTTAAGCCTAAGTGTAGAAATATCCATATTATCATCGTATTCTCAAATAGGGAGACCCGCGGCTGCGTCGTCAGTTCCTACGAGTTACATTGGTCCCGTGGGAGGTGTTGGCGCCTCCCACGAGGCCATTCGTGGGCTGCTTTGGGGTTTTATCCTCAAACGGTACGTTTTTAAGCCTAAGTCTAGAAATTTGCAAATTATTATCGTATTCTAAAATTTGGAGTCCCACGGCTACGTGATCGGTTCCTACGAGTTACATTGGTCCCATGGGAAGTGTTAGTGCCACCCATTGGGCCGTTCGGGGGCTATTTTGGATTTTCACCCTCTAACGCCATGTTTTTAACCCTAACCCTTGAAATATGCAAATTATCATCTTATTCTCAAACCGCGAGTCCCGCGGCAATGTGGTCAGTTTCTACGAGTTACATTAGTCCCGTGGGAGGTGTTGGTGCCAGCCACGGGACCGTTCGGGGGACTGTTGTAGGTTTTCAGCCTCTAACGCCATGTTTTTAATCCTATGTCTAAAAAAATGCAAATTATCGTCGTATTCTCAAATTGGGAGTCCCACGGCTGCGTGGTCAGTTCCTACGAGTTACATTTTTCCCGTGGGAGGTGTTGGTGCCACCCACGGGGCCCTTCGGGGGCTGTCTTGGGTTTTCACCCTCTAACGCCATGTTTGTAAACCTAAGTCTCGAAATATGCAAATTACCATCGTATTCTCAAATTGAGAGTCTCGCTGTGGCGTGGTCAGTTCCTACGAGTTACATTGGTCCCGTGGGAGGTGTTGGTGCCTCGCACAGGGCCGTTCGGGGTCTGTTTTTGCTTTTCACCCTCTAACGCCATGTTTTTAAGCCTAAGCTAGAAATATCAAAATTATCCTCGTATTCTCAAATCGGGAGAGCCATGGCTGCGTGGTAAGTTTCTATGAATACATTGGTCATGTGGGAGGTGTCGGTCCCTCCCACAGGGGCGTTCGGGGGCTGTTTTGGGTTTTCACCCTCTAATACCAAGTTTTTAGGCCTAAGTCTAGAAATATAAAAATTACCATCGTATTCTCAAACCGACAGTCCCTCGACTCTCTGGCCAGTTCTTATGAGTTACATTGGTCCCGTGGAAGGTGTTGGTGCCACCCACGGGGCCCTTCAGGGGCTATTTTGGGTTTTCACCCTCTAACGCCATGTTTTCAAGCCTAAGTCTAGAAATATCAAAATTATCATCATATTCTCCAATCGGGAGACCCGCGGCTACGTGGTCAGTTCCTATGAGTTAGATTGGTCCCGTGGAAGGTGTTGCTGCCTCCCACTGGGCCGTTCGGGGGCTGTTTTGGGTTTTCACCCTCTAACGCCACATTTTTAAGCCTAAGTCTAGAAATATGCAAATTATCATCGTATTCTAAAACTGAGAGTCCCGCGGCTACGTGATCAGTTCCTACGAGTAACATTGTTCCCGTCGGAAGTGTTAGTGCCACCCACGGGGCCGTTCGGAGGCTATTTTGGTTTTTCACCCTCTAACGCCATGTTTTTATGCCTAAGTGTAGAAATTTGCAAATTATCATCATATTCTCAAACTGGGAGTCCCGTGGCTACGTGGTCAGTTCCTAGGAGTTACATTGGTCCCGTGGGAGGTGTTAATACCTCCCACGGGGCCGTTCGAGGTCTGTTTTTGGTTTTCACCCTCTAACGCCACGTTTTTAAGCCTAAGTTTAGAAATATGCAAATTATCATCGTATTCTCAAACCGAGAGTCCCGTGGCTACGTGATCAGTTCCTACGAGTTACATTGGTTCTGTGGAAAGTGTTAGTGCCACCCACGGGGCCGTCCGGGGGCTATTTTGGGTTTTCTCCCTCTAACGCCATGTTTTTAATCCTAAGCCTAGAAATATGCAAATTATCATAGTATTCTCAAACCGGGAGTCCCGCGGCTACGTGGTCAGTTCCTACGAGTTACATTGGTCCCGTGGGAGGTGTTAGTACCACCCACGGGGCCGTTCGGGGGATGTTTTAGGTTTTCACCCTCTAACGCCATGTTTTTAATCCCAAGTCTAAAAATATGCAAATTATCATCGTATTCTCAAATCGAGAGTCCCGCGATTGCGTGGTCAGTTCTACGAGTAACATTGGTCCCGTGGGAGGTGTTGGAGCCTCCCACTGGGCCGTTCCTGGGCTATTTCGTGTTTTTCCCCACTAACGCCATGTTTTGTCTAAGTTTAGAAATATGAAAATTACCGTCGTATTCGCAAACCGGCAGTCCCTCGGCTCTCTGGCCAGTTCCTATGAGTTACATTGGTCCCGTGGAAGGTGTTGGTGCCACCCAGGGAGCCGTTCGATGGACGTTTTGGGTTTTCACCCTCTAACGCCATGTTTTAAGCCTAAGTGTAGAAATATCCATATTATCATCGTATTCTCAAATAGGGAGACCCGTGGCTGCGTCGTCAGTTCCTACGAGTTACATTGGTCCCGTGGGAGGTGTTGGCGCCTCCCACGAGGCCGTTCGGGGGCTGCTTTGGGGTTTTATCCTCAAACGCCACGTTTTTAAGCCTAAGTCTAGAAATTTGCAAATTATTATCGTATTCTAAAATTTGGAGTCCCGCGGCTACGTGATCGGTTCCTACGAGTTACATTGGTCCCATGGGAAGTGTTAGTGCCACCCATTGGGCCGTTCGGGAGCTATTTTGGATTTTCACCCTCTAACGCCATGTTTTTAACCCTAACCCTTGAAATATGCAAATTATCATCTTATTCTCAAACCGCGAGTCCCGCGGCAATGTGATCAGTTCCTACGAGTTACATTAGTCCCATGGGAGGTGTTGGTGCCAGCCACGGGACCGTTCGGGGGACTGTTATAGGTTTTCAGCCTCTAACGCCATGTTTTTAATCCTATGTCTAAAAAAATGCAAATTATCGTCGTATTCTCAAACTGGGAGTCCCACGGCTGCGTGGTCAGTTCCTACGAGTTACATTTTTCCCGTGGGAGGTGTTGGTGCCACCCACGGGGCCCTTCGGGGGCTGTCTTGGGTTTTCACCCTCTAACGCCATGTTTGTAAACCTAAGTCTCAAAATATGCAAATTACCATCGTATTCTCAAATTGAGAGTCTCGCTGTGGCGTGGTCAGTTCCTACGAGTTACATTGGTCCCGTGGGAGGTGTTGGTGCCTCGCACAGGGTCGTTCGGGGTCTGTTTTTGCTTTTCACCCTCTAACGCCATGTTTTTAAGCCTAAGCTAGAAATATCAAAATTATCCTAGTATTCTCAAATCGGGAGAGCCATGGCTGCGTGGTAAGTTTCTATGAATACATTGGTCATGTGGGAGGTGTCGGTCCCTCCCACAGGGGCGTTCGGGGGCTGTTTTGGGTTTTCACCCTCTAATACCAAGTTTTTAGGCCTAAGTCTAGAAATATGAAAATTACCATCGTATTCTCAAACCGACAGTCCCTCGACTCTCTGGCCAGTTCTTATGAGTTACATTGGTCCCGTGGAAAGTGTTGGTGCCATCCACGGGGCCCTTCAGGGGCTATTTTGGGTTTTCACCCTCTAACGCCATGTTTTCAAGCCTAAGTCTAGAAATATCAAAATTATCATCATATTCTCCAATCGGGAGACCCGCGGCTACGTGGTCAGTTCCTATGAGTTAGATTGGTCCCGTGGAAGGTGTTGCTGCCTCCCACTGGGCCGTTCGGGGGCTGTTTTGGGTTTTCACCCTCTAACGCCACATTTTTAAGCCTAAGTCTAGAAATATGCAAATTATCATCGTATTCTAAAACTGGGAGTCCCGCGGCTACGTGATCAGTTCCTACGAGTAACATTGTTCCCGTCGGAAGTGTTAGTGCCACCCACGGGGCCGTTCGGAGGCTATTTTGGTTTTTCACCCTCTAACGCCATGTTTTTATGCCTAAGTGTAGAAATTTGCAAATTATCATCATATTCTCAAACTGGGAGTCCCGTGGCTACGTGGTCAGTTCCTAGGAGTTACATTGGTCCCGTGGGAGGTGTTAATACCTCCCACGGGGCCGTTCGAGGTCTGTTTTTGGTTTTCACCCTCTAACGCCATGTTTTTAAGCCTAATGCTAGAAATATCAAAATTATCATCGTATTATCAAATCAGGAGACCCGCGGCTGCATGGTAAGTTCCTACGAGTTACATTACACCTGTGGGAGGTGTTGGTGCCTCCCACAGGGGCGTTCGGGGGCTGTTTTGGGTTTTCACGCTCTAATGCCTTGTTTTAAAGTCTAAGTCTAAAAATATACAAATTATCATGGTATTATCAAACCAGGAGTCCTGCGGCTACGTGATCAGTTCCTACGAGTTACAATGGTCCCGTGGAAGGTGTTGGTGCCACCCACGGGGCCGTTCGGGGGTTGTTTTAGGTTTTCACCATCTAACGCCATGTTTTTAATCATAAGTATAAAAATATGCGAATTATCGTCGTATTCTAAAACTGGGAGTCCCACGGCTGCTTGGTTAGTTCCTACGAGTTACATTGGTCCCGTGGGAGGTGTGGGTGCCACCCACGGGGACGTTCGGGTGCTGTTTTAGGTTTTCACCCTTTAACGCCATGTTTTTAACCCTAAGTCTAAAAATATGCAAATTATCGTCGTATTCTCAAACTGGGTGTTCCACGGCTGCGTGGTCAGTTCCTACGAGTTACATTGGTCCCGTGGGAGGTGTTGGTGCCACCCACGGGGACATTCGGGGGCTGTCTTGGGTTTTAACCCTCTAACGCCATATTTTTAAGCCTAACTTTAGAAATATGCAAATTACCATCATATTCTCAAATTGAGATTCCCGCGGCAGTGTGGTCTGTTCCTACAAGTCACATTGGTCCCGTGGGAGGTGTTGGTGCCTCCCACGGGGCCGTTCGGGGGCTGTTTTGGGTTTTCACCCTCTAACACCATGATTTCAGGCCTAATTCTAAAAATATCCAAATTATCATCATATTATTAAACTGGGAGACGTGCGGCTGCGTGGTCAGTTCCTACGAGTTACATTGGTCCCGTGGGAGGTGTTGGTGCCTCCCACTGGGTCGTTCGGGGGCTATTTCGGGTTTTCCCCCACTAACGCCATGTTTTGCCTAAGTGTAGAAATATGAAAATTACCATCGTATTCTCATACCGGCAGTCCCTCGGCTCTCTAGTCAGTTCCTATGAGTTACATTGGTCCCGTGGAAGGTGTTGGTGTCACCCACGGGGCCGTTCGGGGGCTGTTTTGGGTTTTCACCCTCTAACGCCACTTTTTTAAGCCTAAGTCTAGAAATATGCAAATTAGCATCGTATTCTCAAACCGGGAGTCCCGTGGCTACGTTATCAGTTCCTACAAGTTACATTGGTCCCGTGGGAAGTGTTAGTGCCACCCACGGGGCCGTCCGGGGGCTATTTGAGGTTTTCACTCTCTAATGCCATGTTTTTAATCCTAAGCCTAGAAATATGCAAATTATCATCGTATTCTCAAACCGGGAGTACCGAGGCTACGTGGTCAGTTCCTACGAGTTACATTGGTCCCGTGGGAGGTGTTGGTACCACCCACGGGGCCGTTCGGGGGCTGTTTTAGGTTTTCACCCTCTAACGCCATTTTTTAATCCTAAGTCTAAAAATATGCAAATTATCATCGTATTCTCAAATCGAGAGTCCCGCGACTGCGTGGTCAGTTCTACGAGTAACATTGGTCCCGTGGGAGGTGTTGGAGCCTCCCACTAGGCCGTTCCGGGGCTATTTCGGGTTTTTCCCCACTAACGCCATGTTCTGTCTAAGTCTCGAAATATGAAAATTACCGTCGTATTCACAAACCGGCAGTCCCTCGGCTCTCTGGCCAGTTCTTATTAGTTACATTGGTCTCGTGGGAGGTGTTGGTGCCATCCACGGGGCCGTTCGGGGGCTGTTTTAGGTTTTCACCCTCTAATGCCATGTTTTTAAGACTAAGTGTAGAAATATCCAAATTATCATCGTATTCTCAAACCGGGAGACCCGCGGTTGCGTGGTCAGTTCCTACGAGTTACATTGGTCCCGTGGGAGGTGTTAGTGCCACCCACGGGGTCGTTTGAGTGCTGTTTTAGGTTTTCACCCTCTAACTCCATGTTTTTAATCCGAAGTCTAGAAATATGAAAATTATCGTCGTATTCTCAAACCGGGAGTCTCGCGGCTACGTGGTCAGTTCCTACGAGTTACATTGGTCCCGTGGGAGGTGTTGGCGCCTCCCACGAGGCCATTCGGGGGCTGTTTTGGGTTTTCATCCTCAAACGCCACGTTTTAAAGACGAAATCTAGAAATATGCAAATTATCATCGTATTCTAAAATTAGGAGTCCCGCGGCTACGTGATCGGTTCCTACGAGTTACATTGGTCCCGTGGGAAGTGTTAGTGCCACCCACTGGGCCGTTCGGGGGCTATTTTGGGTTTTCACCCTCTAACGCCATGTTTTAATCCTAAGCCTTGAAATATGCAAATTATCATCCTATTCTCAAATCGAGAGTCCCACGGCAACGTGGTCAGTTCCTACGAGTTACATTACTCCCGTGGGAGGTGTTGGTGCCAGCCACGGGACCGTTCGGGTGGTTGTTATAGGTTTTCACCCTCTAACGCCATGTTTTTAATCCTAAGTCTAAAAATATACAAATTATCATCGTATTCTCAAACTGGGAGTCCCGCGGCTGCGTGGTCAGTTCCTACGAGTTACATTTGTCCCGTGGGAGGTGTTGGTGCCACCCACGGGGCCCTTCGGGGTCTGTCTTGGGTTTTCACCCTCTAATGTCATGTTTATAAGCCTAAGTCTAGAAATATTCAAATTACCGTCGTATTCTCAAATTGAGAGTCCCGCGGTGGCGTGGTCAGTTCCTACGAGTTACATTGGTCCCGTGGGAGGTGTTGGTGTCACCCATGGGGCCGTTCGGGGTCTGTTTTTGGTTTTCACCCTCTAACGCCATGTTTTCAAGCCTAAGCTAGAAATATCAAAATTATCCTCGTATTCTCAAATCGGGAGACCCATGGCTACGTGGTAAGTTCCTACGAGTTACATTGGTCCCGTGGGAGGTGTCGGTCCCTCCCACAGGGGCGTTCGGGGGCTATTTAGGGTTTTCACCCTCTAATGTCATGTTTTTAGGCCTAAGTCTAGAAAATCGTATTCTCAAACCGACAGTCCTTCGACTCTCTAGCCAGTTCTTATGAGTTACATTGGCCCCGTGGAAGGTGTTGGTGCCACCCACGGGGCCCTTCAGGGGCTATTTTGGGTTTTCACCCTCTAACGCCACGTTTTTAAGCCTAAGTCTAGAAATATGCAAATTATCATCGTATTCTCAGACCGAGAGTCCCGCGGCTATGTTATCAGTTCTTACGAGTAACATTGTTCCCGTCGAAAGCGTTAGTGCCACCCACGGGGCCGTTCGGGGGCTATTTTGTTTTTTCACCCTCTAACGCCATGTTTTTAAGCCTAAGCCTAGAAATATGTAAATTATCGTCGTATTCTCAAACATGGAGTCCCACGGCTTCGTGGTTAGTTCCTACGAGTTATAGTGGTCCCGTGGGAGGTGTTGATACGTCCCACGGGGCCGTTCGGGGGCTGTTTTGGATTTTCACCCTCTAACGCTATGTTTTTAAGTCTAAATCTAGAAATATCAAAATTATCAACGTATTCTCAAATCGAGAGACCCGCGGCTGCGTGGTAAGTTCCTTTGAGTTACATTGGTCCCGTGGGAGATGTTGGTGCCTCCCACAGGGGCGTTCGACGACTGTTTTGGGTTTTCACCCTCTAATTCCATGATTTTAGGCCTAAGTCTAGAAATATGCAAATTATCATCATATTCTCAAATCGGGAGTTCCGCGGCTACGTGATCAGTTCCTACGAGTTACATTGGTCCCGTGGGAGGTGTTGGTGCCACCCACGGGGCTGTTCGGGGGCTGTTTTAGGTTTTCACCCTCTAACGCCATATTTTTAAGCCTAAGTATAGAAATATCCAAATTATCGTCGTATTCTCAAACCGGGAGACCCGCGGCTACTTGGTCAGTTCCTACGAGTTACATTGGTCCCGTGGGAGGTGTTGGTGCCACCCACGGGGTCGTTTGGGTGCTGTTTTAGGTTTTCACCCTCTAACTCCATGTTTTTAATCCGAAGTCTAAAAATACGCAAATTATCATCGTATTCTCAAGCTGGGAGTTCCACGGCTGCGTGGTCAGTTCCTACGAGTTACATTGGTACCATGGGGGTGTTGGTGCCACCCACGGGGACGTTCGGGGTCTGTCTTGGGTTTTCACCCTCTAACGCCATATTTTTAAGCCTAAGTATAGAAATATGAAAATTACCATCGTATTCTCAAATTAAGAGTCCCGCGGCAGCGTGGTAAATTCCTACGAGTTACATTGGTCCCGTGGGAGGTGTTGATACGTCCCACGGGGCCGTTCGGGGGCTGTTTTGGGTTTTCACCCGCTAACGCCATGTTTTTCAATCTAAGTATAGAAATATCAAAATTATCATCGTATTCTCAAATCGGGAGACCCGTGACTGCGTGGTAAGTTCCTTCAAGTTACATTGGTCCCGTGGGAGGTGTTGGTGCCTCCCACAGGGGCGTTCGGGGACTGTTTTGGGTTTTCACCCTTTAATGCCATATTTTTAAGCCTAAGTCTAGAAATAAACAAATTATCATCGTATTCTAAAACCGGGAGTCCCGTGGCTACGTGATCAGTTCCTACGAGTTACATTGGTCCTGTGGGAGGTGTTGGTGCCACCCACAGGGCCGTTCGGGGGCCCGTTTTAGGTTTTCACCCTCTAACACCATGCTTTTAAGCCTAAGTCTAGAAATATCCAAATTATCATTGTATTCTCAAACCGGGAGACCCACGACTGCGTGGTCAGTTCCTACGAGTTACATTGGTTCCGTGGGAGTGTTGGTGCCTTCCACGAGGCCGTTCGGATGCTGTTTTGGGTTTTCATCCTCTAATGCACGTTTTTAAGCCTAAGTCAAGAAATATGCAAATTATCATCGTATTCTCAAACTGGGAGTCCCACGGCTACGTGATCAGTTCCTACGAGTTACATTGGTCCTGTGGGAAGTGTTATTGCCACCCACGGGGCCGTTTGGGGGCTATTTTGGGTTTTCAGACTCTAACGCCATGTTTTTAAGTCCAAGTCTTGAAATATGCAAATTATCGTCATATTCTCAAACCAGGAGTCCCGCGTCTACGTGGTCACTTCCTACGAGTTACATTAGTCCCATGGCAGGTGTTGGTGCCATCCACGTGACCGTTTTGGGGTTGTTTTAGGTTTTCAGCCTCTAACGCCATGTTTTTAATCCTAAGTCTAAAAATATGAAAATTATCGTCGTATTCTCAAACTGGGAGTGCCGCGGCTGCGTGGTCAGTTCCTACGAGTTACATTGGTCCCGTGGGAGGTGTTGTAGCCACCCACGGGGCCCTTCGGGGGTTGTCTTGGGTTTTCACCCTCTAACTCCATGCTTGTAAGTCTAAGTCTGGAAATATGAAAATTACCATCGTATTATCAAATTGAGAGTCCCACGGCGGCGTGGTCAGTTCCTACGAGTTACATTGGTCCCGTGGTAGGTGTTGGTGCATCCCACGGGGCCGTTCACGGTCTGTTTTTGGTTTTCACCATCTAACACCATGTTTTTAAGCCTAAGTCTAAAAATATCAAACTTATCATCATATTCTCAAATCAGGAGACCCGCGGCTGCATGGTAAGTTTCTACGAGTTACATTGGTCCCGTGGCAGGTGTCGGTGCCTCCCACAGGGGCGTTCGGGGGCTGTTTTGGGTATTCACCCTCTAATGCCATGTTTTTCGGCCTAAGTGTAGAAATATAAAAATTATCATCGTATTCTCAAACCGGGAGTCCCGCGGCTACGTGATCAGTTCCTACGAGTTACATTAGTCCCGTGGGAAGTTTTAGTGCCAACCACGGGGCCGTTCGAGAGCTATTTTTGGTTTTCACCCTCTAACGCCATATTTTTAAGCCTAAGTCTAGAAATATCAAAATTATCATCGTATTCTCAAATAGGGAGACCCTCGGCTGTGTGGTAAGTTCCTACGAGTTACATTAGTCCCGTGGGAGGTGTTGGTGACTCCCACAGGGGCGTTCGGATGTTGTTTTTTATTTTCACCCTCTAATGTCATGTTTTTAAGCCTAAGTCAAGAAATATGCAAATTATCATCATATTCTCAAACTGGGAGGCCCGCGGCTACGTGGTCAGTTCCTACGAGTTACATTGGTCCCGTGGGAGGTGTTGGTGCCACCCACGGGGCCGTTCGGGGGCTGTCTTTGGTTCTCACCCTCTAACGCCATATTTTTAAGCCTAAGTCCAGAAATATGCAAATTATCGTCGTATTCTCAAACCGGGAGTCCCGTGGCTGCGTGGTCAGTCCCTACGAGTTACATTGGTCTCTTGGGAGGTGTTAGTGCCACCCACGGGGCCGTTCGAGGGCTGTCTTGGGCTTTCACCCTCTAACGCCATGTTTTTAACCCTATGTCTAGAAATATGCAAATTACCATCGTATTCTCAAATTGAGAGTCCCGCGGCTGCGTGGTCAGTTCCTACGAGTTACATTGGTCCCGTGGGAGGTGTTGGTGTCTCCCATAGGGCCGTTCGGAGTCTTTTTCTAGTTTTCACCCTCTAACGCCATGTTTTTAAGCCTAAGTCTAGAAATATCAAAATTATCATCATATTATCAAATCGGGAGACCCGCGGCAACGTGGTAAGTTACTACGAGTTACATTGGTCCCGTGGGAGGTGTTAGCTCCCACAGGGGCGTTCGGGGACTATTTTGGATTTTCACCCTCAAATTTAATGTTTTTAAGCCTAAGTCTAGAAATATGCAAATTATCATCGTATTCTCAAATCGGGAGTTTTGCAGCTACGTGATCAGTTCCTACGAGTTACATTGATCCCGTGGGAAGTGTTAGTGCCACCCACGGGGCCGTTCAGGGGTTATTTTGGATTTTCACCCTCTAATGCCATATTTTTAAGCCTAGGTCTAGAAATTTGCAAATTATCGTCGTGGTGAGTTCCTACGAGTTACAATGGTCCCGTGGGAGGTGTTGGTGCCTCCCACGGGGCCGTTCGGGGGCAATTTCGTGTTTTTCCCCACTAACGCCATTTTTTGGCTAAGTCTAGAAATATGCTAATTATCGTCGTATTCGTAAACTGGGAGTCCCGTGGCTGCGTGGTCAGTTCCTATGAGATAAATTGGTCCCGTGGGAGGTGTTGATACCTCCCACGGGGGCGTTCGAGGTCTGTTTTGGGTTTTCACCCTCTAACTCCATGTTTTTAAGCCTAAGTCTAAAAATATGCAAATTACCATCGTATTCTCAAATTGAGAGTCCCACGGCTGCGTGGTCAGTTCCTACGAGTTACATTGGTCCCGTGGGAGGTGTTGGTGCCTCCCACGGCGCCGTTCGGGGGTTGTTTGGGGTTTTCACCCTCTAACGCCATGTTTTTAGGCCTAAGTCTAAAAATATCAAAATTATCATCATATTCTAAAACTGGGAGACCTGCCGGTGCGTGGTTAGTTCCTACCAGTTACATTGGTCCCGTGGGAGGTGTTGCTGCCTCCCACTGGGCCGTTCGGGGGATATTTCGAGTTCTTCCCCACTAACGCCATGTTTTTCCTAAGTCTAGAAATATGAAAATTACCATCGTATTCTCAAGACGATAGTCCCTCGACTCTCTGATCAGTTCCTATATGTTACATTAGTCTCGTGGAAGGTGTTAGTGCCACCCACGGGGCCGTTCGGGGACTGTTTTGGGTTTTCACCCTCAAACGCCATGTTTTTAGCGTATGTCTAGAAATATCTAAATTATCATCGTATTCTCAAACCGGGAGACCCGCGGCTATGTGGTCAGTTCCTACTAGTTACATTGGTCCCGTGGGAGGTGTTGGTGCCTCCCACGGGGCCGTTCGGCGACTGTTTTGGGATTTCACCCTCAAAAGCCATGTTTTTAAGACTATGTCTAGTGATATACAAATTATCATTGTATTCTCAAACTGGGAGTCCCACGGCTACGTGATCAATTCCTACGAGTTACATTTATCCCAAGGGAAGTGTTAGTGCCACCCACGGGGCCGTTCGGGGGCGATTTTGGGTTTTCACCCTCTAACGCCATGTTTTTAAGCCTAAGTCTAGAAATATGCAAATTATCATCGTATTCTCAAACCGGGAGTCCCGCGGTAGCGTGGTCAGTTCCTACGAGTTACATTGGTCCCGTGGGAGGTGTTGGTGCCTCCCACGGGGCCGTTCAGGGGCTATTTTGTGTTTTTCCCCACAAACGTCTTATTTTGCCTAAGTCTAGAAATATTCTAATTATTGTCGTATTCTCAAACGTGGAGTCCCGTGGGTGCGTGGTCAGTTCCTACAAGTTACATTGGTCCCATGGGAGGTGTTGATACCTTCCACTGGGCCGTTCGGGGTCTGTTTTGGGTTTTCATCCTCCAACGCCATGTTTTTAAGCCTAAGTCTAGAAATATCAAAATTATCATCGTATTCTCAGACCGTGAGACTCGCGGCTGCGTGGTAAGTTCCTACGAGTTACATTGGTCCCTTGGGTGGTGTTGGTGCCTCCCATAGGGGCTTCGTGGGTTGTTTTCGGGTTTCACCCTCTGATGCCATGTTTTTAAGTCTAAGTCTAGAAATATGAAAATTATCGTCGTATTCTCAAACCGGGAGTCTCGCGGCTACGTGGTCAGTTCCTACGAGTTACATTGGTCCCGTGGGAGGTGTTGGTGCCTCCCACGGGGATGTTTAGGGGCTATTTTGGGGTTTCACCCTCTAATGCCATGGTTTTAAGCCTAGGTCTAGAAATATGCAAATTATCGTCGTATTCTCAAACCGGGAGTCCCGCGGTCGCGTGGTCAGTTCCTACGA
Organism: Sambucus nigra; assembly: GCA_949130495.1. Lineage (NCBI taxonomy): Eukaryota > Viridiplantae > Streptophyta > Magnoliopsida > Dipsacales > Adoxaceae > Sambucus > Sambucus nigra. Next base: position 10,087,729 of record OX422218.1, on the reverse strand, counting down.
GTTACATTGGTCCCGTGGGATGTATTAATCAACTAGTTCATCCATGAGTTCAAATTTAAGGCCAATGATTGAGGGATCTAGTGTGGATTTATTATCACAATCCAAAGATCAAAGCCATCAAAAGGGTTATAAATTTCCATAATTTGGGTTTGTGGCAAAGTAATTACACGAACAGAGATGGGGAGAGTCATATTAATAAGATTTCGTTATTCTCCAATACACAGGATTGAGGGATAGAACTGGGACTGGTGGGAAGAGTCTTATCAGGTTGTAAAGTCAATTTCTCAATATGAGGAGCTTTGGGGCTTTTCTATTCACTTGAGTCCATTCTTCTTCTCCAGTTACATTAGTGGTGGTAGCTTTAGTGTCAGGATTTATCATCCACAGTCTTTTAATTTTGAGGCATTTGGAGATATTATGGTAAAAGGTAACATAGTGGGAACATGAGTTGGTTATAGCTTGCTATTTAACCTTAACACAAGTGGAAGAACCATCCTCCAAAATGAGGTTAATGGAGTTTGGGTAGCTAAATTTTGGCTCCATTTCAATGCAAATCCTAGTAAAGCTAATTTTATTGATATTTCTAGTGACTGAATCAGCAAAGATGGGGATTCCTATGGCACTAGCAATGTGATTGAGGCCTTTAACAGTCCAATATTGCATAGGGATGTTGGGGAAGAGCACCCAAACTGGTACTCTAATAGTATCCTCTTTAAAGAACTTGAAGCCATGTTTCCATTTATTCAAAATGTTGGGGTTCCCCATGAAGTTCCAAGGGCCATTTTCCACCACCTCATCTCTGTAAGTGGGGCTGTGATATTTGAAGAAACATTATCCATCATCATGAGCAAAACTGTTTCTCTTCATTCAACTCTTCTAGTCTTATCACATTAGTTACCAAGAAAAAGTATTCAATTTTTCTTTGTGTTGGGGATGTGAACTCATGTTTGGTTACCAAGGAAGCTTTGGATATATTTAGTAGTTTATCAGGGCTTAAGCCTAATCGTTCTAAAAGTAATATGTTCATTACTAGCTTAGATGAAGAGGGGACTCTTAGTGTGGTTAGCAATCTCAACATTCCTCATAGTAATCCCCATTTCTTATATTTAAGGGTTCCTTTGATTTTTAATAGGCTAAAAGAGGTGGATTTATCCTAACTTATTGACAAAATCACTAGCAGAATTAAAAGCTGGACTAATATGCATGTGTATATATAACTGTATATGCATGCATATAACTGTATATATATGCATATATATACTATATATATACTGCTCTGCATATATATACAGCATATATACTGCATATATATGCATATATATACCAGTATATATACTATATATATATGCAGAGGAGTCTATATACTAGTACATATATGCAGTACATATACTTTATATATATGCATATATATACCATTATATATACTGTATATATAGTATATATATGCCATATATATACTGGTATGCAGAATATATATATATATATATATAAACGCGGCCGGTTCCTACGATTCACATTGGTCCCGTGCGAGATGTTCGTGACTCTTACGGGACCGTTTTGTATTCGTTTTGCGTTTTCACCCTTTGATGGCATGTTTTTATGCTTCAGTCTAACTTTTTGCAAATTTAAGTCGTACACTCAAATCGGGAGCCCCGTGATTACGCGGTCAGTTCCTAGGAGTCACATTGGTCCCGTGCGAGGTGTTCGTGACTCTTACGGGACCGTTTTGCGTTTGTTTTATGTTTTCACCCTTCGATGGCATGTTTTTACTCTTAAGTCTAACTTTTTACAAATTTATGTCGTACACTCAAACCGGGAGCGCTGTGACTACACGGTCGGTTCCTACGACTTACATTGATCCCGTGCGAGATGTTTGTGACTCTTTCGGGACCGTTTGTGGGTGTTTTACTTTTTCAGCCTTCGATGGCATCTTTTTTATTCTCAAATCTAACTTTTTACAAATTTATGTCGTACACTCAATTCGGGATCCCTGTGACTACCCGTTCGGTTCCTACTATTCACATTGGTCCAATGCGAGGTGTTCGTGACTCTTACGGGACCATTTTGTGTCTGGTTTATGTTTTCACCCTTCGATGGCATGTTTTTATGCTTAAGTCTAATTTTTTTTATCAAATTTACGTCGTACACTCCAACAGGGAGCGCCGTGACTACGCGGTCGGTTCCTACGAGTTACATTGGTCCCATGCGAGGTGTTCGTGACTCTTACGAGACCATTTTAAGGTTGTTTTACGTTTTCACCCTTTAATGGCATGCAAGTCCAACTTTTTGCAAATTTACATCGTACACTCAAACCGGGAGCCCCGTGACTACGTCGTCGGTTCCTACAAGTCACATTGATCCCATGCGACGTGTTCGTGACTCTTACTGGACCGTTTAGTTGCTATTTTAGGTTTTCACCCTTCGATGGCATGTTTTTATGCTCAAGTCTAATTTTTTGCAAATTTGCATCGTACACTCAACCCGGAAGCCTCGTTACTACGCAGTCGGTTCCTACGAGTCACATTAGTCCCAGGCGAGGTGTTCGTGACTCTTACGGGACCGTTTTGTGCTTGTTGTACGTTTTCGCCCTTCGATGTCATGTTTTTATGCACAAGTCTAATTTTTTTTGGAAATTTATATCATACACTCTAACCGGGAGCCCCGTGACTACGCGATCGGTTTCTATGAGTTACATTAGTCCCGTGTGAGGTGTTAGTGACTCTTACCGGACCGTTTTATGGCTGGTTTACATTTTCACCGTTCGATGGCATGTTGTTATGCTTAAGTCTAACTTTTTGCAAATTTACACCATACACTCCAACCGAGATCCCCGCGACTACGTTGTCAGTTCGTACGAGTTACATTGGTCCCGTGCGAGGTTTCGTGACTCTTAAGGAACCTTTTTTTGGCTGTTTTACATTTTCACCCTTCAATTGCAAGTTTTTATGCTCAAGTCTAAATTTTTTGCAAATTTACGTCGTACACTCTAACTGGGAGCCTCGTGACTATGCGGTCGGTTCCTATGAGTCAGATTGGTCCCGTGCGAGGTGTTCGTGACTCTTACGGAATCGTTTTGTATTCGTTTTGCATTTTCACCCTTTGATGACATGTTTTTATGCTTAAGTCTATTTTTTTACAAATTTACGTCGTACACTCAAGCCGGGAGTCCTGTGACTACGGGGTCGGTTCCTATGAGTCGCATTGGTCCCGTGCGAGGTGTTTGTGACTCTTACGGGACCGTTTGGTGTTTTTTTAGGTTTTCATCCTTCGATGGCATGCTTTTATGGTTAAGTCTAACTTTTTACAAATTTACGTCGTACACTCAAACCGGGAACCCCGTGACTACACGATCTATTCCTATGATTTACTTGGTCCCATGTGAGGTGTTCGTGACTCTTACCGGACCGTTTTGTGATTGTTTTACATTTTCACCCTTCGATGGCATGTTTTTATGATCAAGTCTAATTTTTTGCAAATTGCGTCGTACACTCAACCCGGAGCCCCGTTACTATGCTGTCGGTTCCTATGAATCTCATTGGTCTCGTACGAGGTATTTGTGACTCTTACGGGACCGTTTGGTGTTTGTTTTAGGTTTTCATCCTTCCATGGCATGTTTTTATGCTTAAGTTTAACTTTTTGCAAATTTACGTCGTACACTCAAACCGAGAGCCCCGTGACTACACGGTCTGTTCCTACGGTTTACGTTGGTCCCGTGCGAGGTGTTCATGACTCTTATGAGACCGTTTTGTAGCTGTTTTATGTTTTCACCATTCGATGGCATATTTTTATTCTTAAGTCTAATTTTTTGAAAATTTACGTCGTACAGTCAAAATGGGAGCGCCGTGACTGCACGATCAGTTCCTACGACTTACATTGGTCCCGTGCGAGATGTTCGTGACTCTTACGGGACCGTTTTGTAGCTATTTTACATTTTCACCCTTCGATGACATCTTTTTTATTCTCAAGTCTAACGTTTTGCAAATTTACATTGTACACTCAAATCGGGATTCCTGTGACTACTCGATCGGTTCCTATGAGTCACATTGGTTCCGTGCGAGGTGTTCGTGACTCTTACCGGACCGTTTTGTGGCTGCTTTATGTTTTCACCCTTCGATGGCATGTTTTTATGCTCAAGTATATTTTTTTTTTGGAAATTTGCATCGTATACTCAAACCGGGAGACTGTGACTACGCGGTCGGTTCCTACGAGTCACATTGGTAAGTGAATAAGATGAGCGGTCACAAATTGCAAACCCAAGAATAACTTTCGAACCATGAATAATTTTTATTGCCATTTTCACATCTCTCCTATTCATCTATGACTAATCAAGAATATCTTTAAGCTAATAAACAAATGGTTACCAATTAGTTTAATGTGAACCATTGCAGAGAAATTGACACGCCTTAGACCCAGAAAGTTGCAATCCATTGGATAATGCCTTTTTTTTCTAGTCTTCACCCTAACTATTCTTTGTTCAAAAGTTATGTACCACCCCCTCCCCTCCCTGGAAGTGACAAGAAACAAATGCTCCAACAATACCCAAACTATAGGGGGCACAAAAGAATTAAAATTACGGGGTTTAGACATAAATAGGATCCAAACCCAAAATAATTAAAAAATTGAATCAATGCATATTTAACCTTAAAATAAAGTTCATCATAGGTCGATCCATTACCTGGATATTTTGTTACACCCAACGCCAATCAGAACCTTCTCTATGCCAGCAGCGATGCAATTTCAGATAATGTTGGATAGTAGTTCGACCCCAACATCAATGTATCCTATGACAGTGAAAAAATAATGAATTTTATGCAAACAATTATGTTCAATTAAAAAAATGGTAGAACCAAAAAAAAAATTCAAAACCAAATGATGAAAACCAGAGCTTGTTCTTGCATCACGCACTGCCCCAATTTGACTCGTGGTAAACTTGTTTGAACTGAATTCGTTAATCCTCATTGATATTTTCTTTCATGCCTATAATGATTACTACTAAGAAAAAAATAAGATGCACACATATTGAGAAGATTACAATTGATTTTGATTACATTTCAAAATCCAATACTTATTAAATTTCAACAATAATATAAAATGGCATAATAGGTATATCATAATATAACCAACACCAATTTAATTAAACCAGGTATATATCTATTCCTTTTTTTTTCACAAGGGCAAATCTAAAACCAAATTGAAAATACCAAGGTCAAGAACAAAATTAACACTTACAGAATTCTTAAGGGACTACTTGTTGCTTCTAACCCCCAACCTAGTCTCCACCTGTCTCCATCACATACTATTTAGGGTTTACTAAACCCTAATATTTTCTTGACATAAATCTATACATACACACACATACAATCTATACATATTTTTTTAACATAAATCTATTCATACACACACACATATAATCTATACATACACACACATACAATATAGGGTTTATTGACAAAAAATAATTTATTTGTTCATAGTTACACACATAAACATACATATACACATAAATCTACACACACACACACACACACACATAAACATATAAACATAAATCTATACATACACACACATACACACATACAAACCTAAATCTACACATACATACACCGAAATTAGGGCTTTAGATAGAAACCACAAATCCAAATGAAATCAAAATGAATCAATACATACCAGGGTTAATCCAAATGCAAACTAACTAAAATCGCTTATCCCTTACAAATCCAACCGAAATCCAACTCAAAATTGCACTGAGAAGCAACGGCCTTACTCCAAATGAAATAAATGAAATAAGAAGAAGTGGGGCCAACAGCCATGACCCCATACGCGCGACCCTTAAAATGAAGGTAAGGCCGAGTTCGGTTCTTCAGACCTGGTCACGGCCTAGAGTCATGACCCACCATGTGCGACCCCTTTCCATGCTTGATTGAGGTATGGTCACGACCCCTAGCCGTGACCCATACCAAGAAATGTTCATGGCCCATAGCCGTGACCCTCAATCTGTGATACGCGGCCCTTTTTCATCAACCCTAGTGATTAAATGAGGTATGGTCACGACCCTTAGCCGTGACCCATACAAAGAAATAGTCATGACCCTAAGCTGTGACCCTCAATGTGTGTATTATCTTCTTCGTCATGCCATGGGTCACTTACTTGGGCCATGACCCCTACGCGACCAAGCTTGGAGGGAATTTTGGCGCGATTTTGGCGCCAAGATGGTCACGACCTGGTCACAGCCCAAGACCGTAACCCATAGTGATCAGGGATTTGGTCCGTGACCACTTCTAGAGCATTGATTATTTAGTGTGGTAAGGGTCACGACCCAAGTCCACGACCAGCTGGTCACGTCCCAAGTCCGCGACCCACTAGGTGTGACCATTCGCAGGATTTGGTGTAGTGCACTAACACCTCACATGAGACCAATGTAACTCGTAGGAACTGATCAGGTAATCATAACTTGTGTAAGATTTTCAATTTTAAATTATAATAATAATTGCAACTCCTATATGTAAGTTTTTAGCTTGAGTAAGCTCTTTTTTATAAATTACTTGGTTACTAATATCGTCTTTTTTTTGTATCCTTTCTTTTTGTAGGATAACATTTTATCGTTACCATTTATTGATGTGGAACACATGGAGAACTCAATGGTTTACAACAAGGGGTTTATTCATGATTCTATTTTTTTGTGTTATGGTCGTGGGGGCTTTTATAGTTTTATCGTTAGCTTTTTTGGTTGTGCGGGCTTTTGTAATTTTATTGTTATATTTTGTGGACGTGCGGGCTTTATGTTACACAGGTTTTATATTAGCAGGTCTTAGAATGTCGAGAAAATAGAGGAAGCTCTGCCCAATTTTTTTTGGTCTATGAACTACTAAAGAGTTGTAATATTTTGAAGTTTGTATGTACATTAGTTTATCAACAACGTGCAAGATTTTCAATTTCTGAATTTTCTTGTAATCAAATAATTAAATTTTTTTTATCCAAAAAATTGGCACAGTTCAAAACCGTGCCAAAAGTGTATCAAATTTTGGCACGATTTTGAACTGTGCCAAAAGTTTATCAAAATATGCTCAATCTGGCATAGTTCAAAACTGTGCCAAAAGTGTGCCAGAAATGTCAAATTCTGGCACGGTTTAAAAGTGTGCTAGAAGTGGTCCTGTTTGGTCAAAGCTGGCACACTTTTAAACCGTGCCAGACAAAAATGGCCATTTTGGAACATCTGATTCTGGCACAGTTCAAAATCGTGAATTGTGCCAGATTCCTATTTTTGGTGTAGTGTAATGCATTCATATGATCTATATTTTGGTTGCCTACCGGTCCATGTATGAAATTGAATGCTAAGATTTATGATGTTGCACACATATTATTATTTATTCAGTTATTGGGATTCGGTAATCTTCAGGTCCTATTACAATTATTGAGAAGAAATTAAGTGGTGATATATATTTTGGGAAGACAATAATGGTCATCAAATGCCGATGTCATTATTTTTTTCATCATGATATCACCAATTAAATTCATCAAACCCAAACATTACTAAATTAGTTCACTACTCATGCGATATTAAATGAACATAAATGGAAAATTTATTAACTTGTATATGTAAGTATTTACTTAATGTAATATTCATACTATGAAATATTTGGTAGTCACCACAGTGACCCAACTATAATGAAAATGAATATTAAATGTAACGATGATAGAAGTAGTAACCTGTGATGTTTATAACTGTGGAGTATATTGAGTTTAATCATCAACCAAGATTATTCCTTACAGGGAATTGATTTTGACTGTTTGAATGAACTATATATATCAGAGACATTATTCACATATATATATCATGTATATTTAATATTATGGTATCTACAAGCATCATATAATTACTAATCAATGGCTACTAATGAGAAAAAATTAAATGCACACTAGGTATTAGCAAGATATTAATATATGTGTTGTCAAATCAAAGCATTAATGTAGTGAGCAATTTATATCATATCTTTAACATGTTATGGTATGATTTTGTTTCTCTTGATTATTATGTTGATCTTTTTTAGACCACTATTGACGATCAATATTGTGTGGAACACTTCATATAAAGTTTGAAAAATAAAACAAATAAAGTTTGTTTACATTTTGCTCACTCAGACTAATAATGATAGAGATAATATGTATCTTTTCTAGTTTGAAACGAGTTTTCATCTTAGTAGAGTTTGCTATTTAAATTTATCATGTTACATAATGTATTTACTTTTGATGCAAGGATTGTGTACAAAAAACAACCTAGAAATGCAAATAATATTCCTTCTCCTTTATTCTTAGGGAATCAAGCCATTTTTATTTCATAAGCCCTCAATGCTTCCGATTTTCATGAAAAATATTTGTCTGGACTTGATTGTGAGGGATATTTTTTAAAGCATCTTTCAGTCCTTATCAAAGGTTATAGTATTCCTTTGATGTTTTGTATAAAATAATGCTTGGATATATTTCTTTTAAATAATTTTTGATCCTGCATCATAATCATTGTATTATTGATGAAACTCTTTAATCTTGTACCAAATTAAATCTAGACTCCTGATGATGCTAGAATTAGAACCACCAGGTAAGGTGTTTTCAAGCTCAATCTAAGAAAAACAATGGCAGCATAGTTACGTAAAAGGTAGGAGAATGAGATGAGGAGAAGAGGAGAGAGCACCAGAATATAAGTGGTTCAGCCTAAATTGGCCTATGTTCACTGTGTGTGAATAACCTCACTGTAATAAGGCACTGATGGCCATGGATACAATACACATAAGCTCACTTTCTCTCTCTAATGTGTGTATAAGACAGTTTCAGCTAGGGTTACCAATTTCGAATTCTTTGCAAGGTAGAGGATGACCTCTATATATAGTACCTAGGGGGTGTAATGTACCCCCCACGCATGTAATGTGCATGTGTGTGTTTGCCTCACCAATATGGGAAAGCCATCTGTCATTGTCACAAGTAGAGAATGATGATGAAATATTCTCCCCACGTGTGGGGAATAATCTTGTTATACGGATATGTGTCCACGTGCCCTTATCCAAATGTTAGCAGATGCTCGACTATCGTGCTTGGTGTATGACCTCGACCTAGGAGAGGCCGAGGTTGGTAAGTCTAGATACTCGTTCAGTCCTAGGTGACCATGGAGGTCTCGGCTTAATCCTAGCCGAGATAATGGACAACCTCGGCTTGAGCTGAGGTTGAGCTGCTGTGTTTGGAGCATCGACTAATGTCTTGATAAGGTTGCTGGTGGATTCTTGCGAGATCGGCCTATATCTGGCCGAGGTTGCCATTCCAAGGTATACGAGAATGCTGTTGATCCTTGTGATGCATGCGATGTCCCTTCGAGAGGCTGGTGGTAGTGTCGGCCTGGGCCGACCTTGCTATGGTCGAGTGCTGATGCCACATGCCCAAGGCTTGTCCAATGTTGGCCACGATCTCGGCTAAGGTTGGTGTCTCCGAGCTGAGGTCACACTTGGGGTATATCAATCACCCCCAGCCGTTAGTTACATGTGAAAGCAGGTGACTATGGGGTCTACAACTCTGAGGTCCTATTGCTCTGTACCAATATTCTTTTTCTGACACTTGTCAATTACTGAAGTGGTACGCGTGTCTGATAAGGGTAATTATGCTGGTTGTCTGTTGGTCTCCCTTGGCAATGATGGGCCTTAGGGAGGGTGCATTCATATTTAAGGGTAAAAGTCCCATTTTCTCATGTCTTCTTCATTTCCCTCCTTCTCCAAACTTAGCCATTTCTGCAACTCTCTCTCTCTCTAGAAGAACTTGTGATTGGAAGTACATTTGGGGGCTTCTTTACTGGGATTCCTTCCTCGCTTTTCCTCACCTTTCTTCAGGTACCCCTCGTTATCTCTTCCTCTCTATTTTTCTATCTGTCTTGCTCTTTGCATTTTTCGGCTGGTTCATGCATTTTCCGATGATCTCATACATTTTCTGGTTAGCTTATGAGTTTTTCGGTTGATTGTTCATACACTATTCTTGCTCAAAAACCTAGCTTTGATCTTTAGCCAAATCACCAGCGTTGTTTGTTACTTAGGAGAGTTGGGTAAGTGTATAGTCTGCCTCGTATGCTCAGACCCCTTTACCAACTTCTTGAGGAGTTCCCCTCCCTTAGGGAGAAGACTTTAGAAAAAATCAGGCAAATAGAAAGAGCCCAGGAGGAGGCTTGTAGGTCACAAGAATTCCCTATTAGACCCATCTTTCCACCACCCCTGACGGTGATATATCCTGACCCCTCAGAGTCTTTCAATCAGGTAGAGGTTCCTGTCGATTCTATACCAATGTCTGAGTCTGAGTCTTCCACCTCAGACCCCATGTCCATGGATTCCTTCCAGGAGGTCATGTACTTCTCAATTCGGGAAGATGAGGCCCCTGATCAGGCAGAGGTCTCCAGCCGAGCCTCATCTCATAACAACTCAAGCACCTCAGCCTCTTCCTCAGAGGTTGAGATCGTCGAGCCGAGTGTGGCCATTCCACCACCACTTGACACCATTCCTCTGTCAGCCTTCACCGGTGCCGAGTTCGCTCAGAGGTTCCCGGGTAACCCATCAACATCTGCTCCGACCGACGTTGAGCTAGATGATAATGACGTTGAAAGTGATGTCGACGTATCTGAGGCGGCCAAGATCGAGAGTAATGTAACTGAGGTAGACCTCCTTTGCTTCAGATATTTGTATTCCATTAGTCCCTCCATAAAGCTAAGAAGACCTCTGATGGAAGAGAGGGCTTCTCACGACCGACACGGCAAAATCTGCTTATACGAGCAGATGTTCAAGTTGGGGTTTTGTCTGCCCATCCATCCCATTATCAAATCTATCCTTTCCTATATCAATTTGGCCCCTCTCAACTATCCCCTGATGTCTGGAGGGTCATAATAGGGGCCATAGTCTTATGGAAGGCTATCCACCACTCAGACCTCCCAGTTCAGGTCTTTGTAGGTTGCTATGTCCCTTCCTCAGCCAAAAATCATCCGAGCTACTATCATTTTGTAGCTCGGAAGCCTAAAAAAGATGCTTCAAATAACTCAGACTTCCAACCACAACTGGAAGCCACGATACTTTTTTTCTTCTGGACCATGGGAATTTGTCCCATCTGCTCCCTCGTCCATTCTAGAGCCGAGGATGCCCCTGAGGTGGGATAAGGTCACAATGTCTATGAGGGTTGACCCTGACTTGAGCCTACAAAATCCTCAGAAGGTGAAAGCCCTTTAAGATTAGGGGTTACATGGTCTGTTCGTTAGGTTCGAACACTTGATGACCCCCCACTACCTCTCTGAGACAGGTCTGGGTGGAAGTCCGCTTTTCGAGCTTGGTAAGCGCTTTCTATTTGAAGTTGAACCTCTGAGTTTATTTATGTCTGATTTTCTAACTCAGATCTATTAATTTTGCCGAGCGTCCAAAGGATATCTCAGACGAACTTTGGGAAATGGCTACTCCTAGCTTGACGAGACTTGCAAAGAAAGCAGGACTTAATGCTCCTCCCCCAGCTCCCTCTGCCTCAAAGCCCCAAGCCACAAAGAAGAGGGCTTCAACTGAACATACCCCTGAGGATCAGAGGCAGAAGAAAAAGAGTGCCGATACTGCCATCCCCATCTCTTCAGCAGACGCCTTGTCGGCTCGTCTAGAGAAGTTGAAGATTACTGACAGCATAGTCGGACATAGTCTGCAGGCCCTAGATGCCTTCGGCTCTACAATGACCGAGGTCAACAAGCGCTTCTTCCGGTCACTTGATACTCCCTTGCTGGTTGAGTTTAGCATCCATAGATCCATCCAGGTATGACCTAATATTTCTTTGTAATTTCTAAGTGTAACCTCTGATTTGTCTTTGACTCATTTCTGATCACAAAATCTGCAGGGCCTGGCAGCGATGCACCACCTATCCAATTGGACTCTGAGGAAGTTGCCCCTCATTTAGAAGGGTCAAGAGGCCGAGAAGGTCCAAAGTTATTTGAAAGCAAAAATTGATCGGCTGAAGTCTGATTTGGGTGAGTCTGATAAAAAGGTGAAGGGGCTGGAGAAGGGGGTCTCTCGGCTTAACAAGGACCATGCTGCGGCTCTGAAGGCCAAGGGCGATGTTCTGCAGCAGAAGGTCAGCTCGACCGTGAAGGCAGCCCTTGATGATGCCTTAGAGAAGATAATAGCCTAGTACAAAAGTTCTGATGAGTTTATGGGCTTTGGCTTTGAATACCTCGAGAGAGGTATCAAGGCTACTACCAAGTGGGCGGCTGTCAAGAAGAAGGAGGTTGGTACTTTGAAAGCCTCTGACTTTATAGGCCTTGCCTTTGCTAATCCTCGGCTTGCCCAGGCCCTTCGGGAGGTTGAGGAGGAGGCTGCCGCGCCTCCCGAGACTGCCACGTTGGACGACACAGAGGTTGGGGGGCAGACCACCATAATGACGTTGCGGAGGTGACGAACGTCGTCCAGCTTAATCAAATCGAAGGCACCAGCATTCCTCCCTCAAACCCTTAAAGAGAATCTCTGAATATTTTTGTAGCCCCTAAAATTATAGTCCCTGCACATTTATGAGAATGGCTCTTATTTTTCCATTCTTTGTAAACTCTGAATATTTATAATCTCTGAATGTGTTATTCTCCGAAGAGGACCATCTTCTTTTGTTGCATATATTTCGTGATGTTTTTTCTCTAAAGCTTATGCAATGGTGTTTGCTTAAACCAAATTAGTAGTCTGAGCTCAGACCTCGTCACCATTGAATGGTGTTATGAAGGTCTGAGGTCGCCACCGAAGGTGTTATCCCCACAATTAATCTCACCAAATAAATGATGTTAAGGGTCTGAGGTCTTCCCATTATGGTGTCTGAGCTCAGACCTTGTCACCACAGAATGGTGTTATGAAGGTCTGAGGCCATCACCTAAGGTGTTATCCCCATTAATGAATCTCACCAAATTAATGATGTTAAGGGTCTGAGGTCATCCCATTATGGTGTCTGTGCTCAGACCTCGTCACCACTGAATGGTGTTATGAAGGTCTGAGGTCATCACCTAAGGTGTTATCCCCATTAATGAATCTCACCAAATTAATGATGTTAAGGGTCTGAGGTAATCCCATTATGGTGTCTGAGCTCAGACCTCGTCACCACTGACTGGTGTTATGAAGGTCTGAGGTCATCACCTAAGATGTTAGCCCCATTAATGAATCTCACCAGATTAATGATGTTAAGGGTCTGAGGTCATTCCATTATGGTGTCTGAGCTCAGACCTCGTCACCACTGAATGGTGTTATGAAGGTCTGAGGTCATCACCTAAGATGTTAGCCCCATTAATGAATCTCACCAAATTAATGATGTTAAGGGTCTGAGGTCATCCCATTATGTTGTCTGAGCTCAAACCTCGTCACCACTGAATGGTGTTTTGAAGGTCTGAGGTCATCACCTAAGGTGTTATCCCCATTAATGAATCTCACCAAATTAATGATGTTAAGGGTCTAAGGTCATCCCATTATGGTGTCTGAGCTCAGACCTCGTCACCACTGAATGGTGTTATGAAGGTCTGAGGTCATCACCTAAAGTGTTATCCCCATTAATGAATCTCACCAAATTAATGATGTTAAGGGTCTGAGGTCATCCCATTATGGTGCCTGAGCTCAGACCTCGTCACCACTGAATGGTGTATGAAGGTCTGAGGTCATCACCTAAGATGTTAGCCCCATTAATGAATCTCACTAAATTAATGATGTTAAGGGTCTGAGGTCATCCCATTATGGTGTCTGAGCTCAGACATCATCACCACTGATTGGTGTTTTGAAGGTCTGAGGTCATCACCTAAGGTGTTATCCCCATTAATGAATCTCACAAAATTAATGATGTTAAGGGTCTCAGGTCATCCCACTATGGTGTCTGAGCTCAGACCTCGTCACCACTGAATGGTGTTATGAAGGTCTGAGGTCATCACCTAAGTTGTTATCCCCATTAATGAATCTCACCAACTGAATGATGTTAAGGGTCTGAGGTCATCCCATTATGGTGTCTGAGCTCAGACCTCGTCACCACTGACTGGTGTTATGAAGGTCTGAGGTCATCACCTAAGATGTTATCCCCATTAATGAATGTCACTAAATTAATGATGTTAAGGGTCTGAGGTCATCCCATTATGGTGTCTGAGCTCAGACCTCGTCATCTTTGAATGGTGTTATGAAGGTCTGAGGTCATCACCTAAGATGTTAGCCTCATTAATTTCTGATATAAGTGCAAAATGAAGCAAGGACCACCATGGGAACTGATCTTTTATTAATAACCTCTTCATGACAAGATGGTACATTTACACAACTTCATGCAACATCATATGTAATACTTCTTTAGGTGATCAGCATTCCATGGATTAGCGAAAGGTTCTCCTTCTAGATTTTCTAGCCTGTAAGTGCTAGGCACAACCTCTTCTGTCACTTTGTAGGGACCATGCCAGTTTGGGTGGATTTTGTTTGCTTTCTGTAAGGTCTTCTTTAGCACTAGGTCTCCCACTGTAATGGGTCTTGACTTCACCCTCTGGTTGTAGAATTTTGCTACCCTCTGTTGGTAGGCTGCTTGTCTGACCTCTGCGTCCTCTCTTCTTTCTTCGATAAGATCTAGGTCTAGCCTCCTCTCTTCCCCATTATTATCAGGGTCATAGGTCTAAATCCTATGAGTTGGGAGCCCTACTTCTGTTGGTATGACGGCCTCTGAGCCATGTGCCAACATGAACGGGGTTTCTCCCGTCGGTGTCCTTGTCGTGGTTCTGTCGGAGCATAACACAGCGTAGACCTCTTCAGTCCATCTTCCCTTCGTATCTTCTAACCTCTTCTTGATTCCATAGAGAATTGTTCTATTTGTGACCTCGGTCTGATCATTTGCTTGAGGTCGGCCAGGAGATGAGAAAAACTAATTTATTCCTACTCTTAGGCAATACTTTTCTAAAGAGGAGTTCTTGAACTGGTTCCCATTGTCCGAGATGATAGTGTTTGGGAGCCCATATCTGCATATGATATTACTCCAAATAAATTGGAAGGTCCTCTACTTTGTGTTCGTTATCATCGGCTCTACCTCCACCCACTTTGAAATATAATCGATGGCAACTATCAAGAATCTATAATTGCTGGCAGCTCTTGGCAGGGGCCCTACTAAGTCAATTCCCCATACTGGAAATGGCCATGGAGAAGTGATTGACGTCATAGGCTGATGAGGGATGGCGGCGAACCTCTGGCATTTATCACATATCCTCACGTAGGCTGCAGCTTCCTTGGACAAGGTTGGCCACCAGTACCCCTGGGTGATGATTCTTTTGGCCAAGGGTCTTCCCCCTATGTGGCTCGAGCAAGAACCCTCATGGAACTCCTGTAAGACCCAAGGAACATATGTGGGGTGAACACATCTGAGGAGAGGTAGCAAGAATCCTTTCTTGTACAGGACGTCTCCTACTACCTAGAACTTGGCAGCCTTATATCTCAATTTTTGCCTTTCTAGCTTGGATTCAGGCAGCTCTCCCTCTCTGATATATCTGAAGTTGGGGTCCATCCATGAGTTTCCTAAGTTCAAATTGTGACAAGGGTTATATACCTCTTTTTTCTCAATGGTTGCCTTACCCAAGACCTCGATCGGAATGGTCCTTCTTACATCTGTCTTCGTTGCCGAGGCCAACCTCGCCAATGCATCTGCGTGGCTCTTACTTTGTCGAGGCACTCTCTTCAGTCTTGCCTCTTCAAAATGTTCTAATATTGTTCTCACCCTTTTCAGATATTTGGCCATCCTTTCATCTCTGGACTCATAGATTCCCAATACTTGATTGACAACTAACCTTGAGTCGCTGTGGAGTAGGAGTCGCTTTACGCGAAGAGTCTTTGCCAATGAGAGACCTGCTATCATGGACTCATACTCGAACTCATTGTTAGAAGCTCGGAAGTTGAATCTCAAAGAGTATTAAATGTTGGCACCATCTAGAGCTGAGAGTATCAACCCCGCACTGCTTCCATTATCACAGGAAGAGCCATCAATGAAGAGGCTCCAAATATCTGTACCTGATGAGAATACCCCTTCTGTCATGACTCCTTTTTTGAAGAGGTACCGATCTTCCTCGTTCTCCTAAACTTGGTTCGAGGCCCCGTTGGATGTGATCTCTTCCTGAACATGGAAGATGTTTGGTGTCGTCTATTCCGAATTTCGGATGACACCACGATTTTCAACACCCCCTAGGCCATTCTCTGCCTCGGCCTCTTCCCATGTAAACTCAGCAACAAAGTCTGCGAGGGCTTGCCCCTTGATGGCCTTCCTAGGTAGGTAGGTAAGATCGTGCTCCCCCAACTCAATGGCCCATGTCATCAATTGCCCAGACTTCTCAGGTGTTTGTAGGACCTATCTTAGTGGGGAGTTAGTGAGGACAACCATGGAGTGGTCCTGGAAGTAAGGCTTCATCTTTCTCGAGGCATGTATCAAGGTGTAAGCTAGCTTTTCCATGCGAGGGTAATTTTGTTCGGCCCCTTAAAGGGACTTACTGTTGAAATATACAGGACTTTGGATTCCAGCGTCTTCCCGTATTATGGCTGCGCTGATGGCTGATTTCGGAGATTGCCAGATACACGTACAGTTTCTCCTCTGCCACAGGCCGAGACATCAATATGGGAGACCCTAAATAAGACTTGAGCTAGTTGAAGGCTTTTTCATATTCTTCATCCCATTGGAAGCCCTTTCTCAGCACCTTAAAGAATGGAAGGCACTTGTCTGTTTCCCTAGAAACAAACCAGTTAAGGGCAGCCACTCTCCCCGTAGGTCTTTGAACATCTTTGATACTCCTCGGTGTGTTCATATCAAGTAAAGCCTTGATTTTTTCTGGGTTCGCTTCAATCCCTCTCTGGTTGACGATAAATCCTAGGAACTTCCCAGCTCCTACTCCGAAGACACACTTCGCGAGGTTGAGTTTCATTCTGTATGAGTCCATAATGTCGAAGGTCTTTTCGAGATCCGTTACATGAGTACAGGCCTTCAAACTCTTTGTTAGCATATCATCTACATACACCTCCATAGTCTTACCTATTTTCTCTTCGAACATCTTATTAACAAGACGTTGGTATGTTGCCCCTGTATTTTTCAGGCCGAAGGGCATCACTTTGTAAAAGTACGTCCCTTTGTCGGTAATGAAGGCCGTCTTCTCCGAGTCTTCTGTATCCATAAAGATCTGGTTGTAGCCTGAATACGCGTCCATGAAGCTCATGAGCTCATGTCCCACCGTAGCATCCACCATTTGATCTGTCCGAGGTGAGGGATAGATGTCTTTTGGGCAAGATCTATTCAGGTCAGTGAAATCAACACACATTCTCCACTTCCCATTGGCCTTGGGCACGATGACTGCATTTGATAACCATTCCGGATATGTGACTTATGTTATAAACTCAGCGTCTTCCAATTTTTTGACCTCTTCTCGGATGACGTTGTACTTCTCCCTGGAATAGACTCTTCTTCTCTGTTTGATTGGCCTAGCATCTTTGGTCACGTTGAGCCTGTGACTCATAAATTCAGGGTCGATGTCGGGCATATCTCCGTGACTCCATGCGAAGACACTCTGTCTCCTCCTGAGGAAGTTTATCAGCTCTTCCTTGATTTCTGCCTTTAGGGCTTTATCGACCTGGATGGTTTTTTTCGCCTCGTCCTTATTAAGGATGATGGATTCTACCTCTTCCTCGGCCTCTCCCTTCTTCAACTTTGTCTCATCTCTTGGGTCAAGTGTATTAATGCTATAAGTGGTGGTTACCCTCTTATGGTCTTCTCTCTCTTCTGCCGAGTCGAAGTAACATTCTTGGGCTGTGGTCTGGTCACCTTGCACTTCCCCTACCCCATAAGGAGTCGGGAATTTTAGCATCTGATGGACCGTCGACGGCATAACTTCAAACTCTTTAAGGGCCACCCTTCCTGTGATGAGGTTATAGGCCGAAAACACGTTCTCGTCCATGACGAAAAAATTTATCTTCTTGGTCAGCCTCTTAAGCCACTCATCACCCATCCGTACGTCCATCTCATACATTGCCCAAGGGATGGACCTTTTCGCCACTGAAGCCTATTAATGGGTGATGATAGGGTACCAGCCTTGCTCTGCTAAGACCTAGGCTCTTGAAGCAAGGCCAAAACATCACGTCCGGTGAGATCCCCCCGTCTACGAGGATCCTCTACACCTCGCACCCATGCACCCTTGTTGTTATGACCAAAGGGTCATCATTGGGGGCTAAGATACCCTTGAAGTCAAGTTTGGAGAACCCAACTACGAGGGTGGCCATATCTACTTTCTTCCTCTTCTGCACTGTATCGGAAGACATTAGATTCATAACTTCAAGCTTCACCACTGACCTGGCCTCTGCTACCTGAGCCTTCCTATCAGCTACTTCAGAGCCACCTCCTGCAAATCCTTCGCATATGGTTTCAACACCAAACGAGATCATACCAACCCTCTTCACCGAGGTGTTGTCATTTTTCGGCGGAAGATCCAGATCGTCTTCATCATTACCTTCTGAATCATCGTCTCTTCTGGCCTGGACATTGTCACGGCATCTGTCATTTCTCATTTTCTTAGGGTCATCTCTTCCACCCTTGGTAGCCTTACCATCCACATACTTCCTCAACTTTCCAGATTTTAGCATCTTTTCAATCTCATCCTTCAAGGCAAAGCATCTGTCCGTGACATGGCCATGATCCTGGTGGAACTCGTACCATAGGTTTTTGTTCCTCTTATGTGGTGGGGCTTTCAGTTTCTCTGGCCATCTCAGAGTCCTGTCATTCTTAATCTCGTTGAGGGTGTGCTCGTAGCTTACAGTCAGAGGAGTATAGTGAGTGAACTTGTCATCACCTGACCTCTTCTTCCCATCTTTCTTGTTTTGGGACTTTCCACTGCCACCGCGGTTCTCATCCTCATACTTGGCGGCCATTGCCTCTTCCGCATTCATTACTTTCCATGCAGTTTCCAGGAGTTCCGCCATAGACCTAGGGGGTCTTCCGCAAGTTTCGACAACAGCTTCCCTTTCTGTAGACCCCCTATGAGGGCGGTCATGGCTATGTTCTCTTCATAATCTTTGACCTCCAACTTCTCTTTGTTGAATATCACTATGCAATCTCTTAGGCTCTCATCCTTGCCCTGCTTGACATACAGCAGGTGAGTAGTCTTCTTTTGAGGTCTCACCCCAAAGCAGAAGTTGTTGATGAATCGTTCAGCCAAGCCTTTGAAGTTCTCAATTGAGTTCTTCGGAAATGAGGTGAACCAACTGTGCGCTGCCCCTGTTAAGGTCCCAGAGAAGGCCCTACACTTCATCTCATCGGGTATCGAGTAGATGTCTGCTGCCGACTGGTACATATCGATGTGATGTACAGGGTTAGTGCTGCCATCAAACTTGGGAGACACTGTAGGAGGCTTGAACTTAGCTGGGGTTGGGAAGCCCACTATCCTAGCCACAAATGGAGAGCCCTATGAGTAACCCCTTTGTAATGGGTCCCTGCTTTTAATGAGGTCTCATATCTTCTCCTTAAGGCGCTGGATAGAGTCATTCCACGG
The DNA here is from genome assembly GCA_949130495.1 of Sambucus nigra. Classification (NCBI taxonomy): domain Eukaryota; kingdom Viridiplantae; phylum Streptophyta; class Magnoliopsida; order Dipsacales; family Adoxaceae; genus Sambucus; species Sambucus nigra. Next base: position 10,068,186 of record OX422218.1, on the reverse strand, counting down.
TCTTCTGCCATCGACCTGGCCTAAGTTGTCCCCATCAACCTCCATGGGATGGACCGAGGGTTCCCCTGTCGCGGCACATCGGCTGTTGACCTCTTCCTTTTCCCTACCTCTTCTTTCACAGTGTCGGCCTTGATCTGGCCGACCCTGCCTGTTCCCTCTCTGAGAGCCTGCTGCGCTCCTTGATCTCGACAATCTCTGTCTTAGGTCATTCACTCGGCCCAATCTCTCAAAGGCTGACCCTCTGCTCAACCTATCAAAGGCTGACCCTCTTTGTTAAGCCTCTTCACCTCTTCGGTCGACACAATATTGACTTTACCGAAGAGGTCATACAGTGTTATTTGACACCTCATACGGCGCCCAGCAGTCTTTCGGGGCTTCTTCCGCCTCTAGATCCTCATACATGTCCTCTGGGCAAGGGTTTCCTTTCCTCCCCAGACATAAGCGCCTAGGGTCAGCAATGTCCCTTCTCTGCTGGGGTACAGGCTGGTCCTTCATTCGTTCCTGGGTGGTCCACTGGCGTCAGGATGAGGCTGAACAGCCGCTGGAGTGATCATATCCGGTGAGACTCCAGGTGGACTCATCATAGTTTAGCTGAGCTGTGCAAATTGTTCCTGCATAGCTTGTTGTGTTGCAGCTAAAGACCTCAAGGCTGCAGCTACCTCCGCCATTTCGGACTGGGGCGGCGCCTAACTGGAACTAGGCCCTCCACCTCCAGGTGGAGGAAGAGGCGGTGGTAATTCTGGTGCCATATGTTAAAACTATTGATCTTGAGTAGCAGATGAGCTTAGTACCTCAAAGGACCTCCTTCAATGGTGAAGCAGCTCCATGCAAGGGGTGGTGCCTGGTTCACCACCAGAGTCTCCGGTGAGGTTAAGCTGAAGAAGAGGAAGAGATAGCTTCTCTCTGTTCCCCAGATGGTGCCAAAATGATGATGTTAGAATTAGCACCACCAGATAAGGTGTTTTCAAGCTCAATCTAAGAACAACAATGGCAGCATAGTTACGTAAAAGGTAGGAGAATGAGATGAGGAGAAGAGGAGAGAGCACCAGAATATAAGTGGTTCAGCCTAAATTGGCCTATGTCCACTGTGTGTGAATTACCTCACTGTAATAAGGGACTGATGGCCATGAATACAATACACATAAGCTCACTTTCTTTCTCTACTGTGTGTATAAGACAGTTTCAGCTAGGGTTACCAATTTCAAATCCTTTGCAAGGTAGAGGATGACCTCTATATATAGTACCCAGGGGGTGTAATGTACCCCCATGCATTTAATATGCATGTGTATGTTTGCCTCACCAATATGGGAAAGCCATCTTTCACTGTCATAAGTAGAGAATGATGAAGAAATATTCTCCCCGCGTGTGGGGAATAATCTTGTCATACCGATATGTGTCCACGTGCCCTTATCCAAATGTCAGCAGATACTCGACTATCGTGCTTGGTGTATGACTTCGGCCTGGGAGAGGCCGAGGTTGGTAAGTCTAGATTCTCGTTCAGTCCTAGGTGACCATCGAGGTCTCGACTTAATCCTAGCCGAGACAATGGAAAACCTCGGTTTGAGCCGAGGTTGATCTGGTGCGTTTGGAGCATCGACTAATGTCTTGATGAGGTTTCTGGTGGCTTCTTGCGAGCTCGGCCTATATCTAGCCGAGGTTTCCATTCCAAGGTATACGAGAATGATGATGATCCTTGTGATGCATGCGATGTCCCTTCGAGAGGCTGGTGGTCGTGTCGGCCTGGGCCGACCTTGCTATGGCCGAGTGCTGATGCCGCATGCCCAAGGCTTGTCCAATGTCGGCCACGATCTCGGCCGAGGTTGGTGTCTCCGAGCCGAGGGCACACTTGGGGTATATCAACTCCTTTTCATAATTTTTTATGGACAAGATTTTTGTAATATCTCTAATAAATATTAATAGTCGAGTTATGCCCTTAAGATGTTACAATATCTAATATAAGGATGACCTATGTGGACCAAGTGGTAAATTATGAGAAAATTCTCTTAAAGTGAACCTACACAGATAATATAATCACCATTGACATGTGCTTATTACATTATAGAAAACCAAATGTCAAATTCACTATGAATGGTGAAATGAGTGGGAGTTGAAACTCATGAAAAATGGTTATTGTGACACTCTGCCTAATAAAATACAGGGTGATCAGTCCTATATCAAATTAAGCAGAAATCTCATCTGGTTCATTCTTAGCATCACAGTCGATTTTTTTTTTAATTACAAATCACCTAGTCTTAAATTAAGCTGATGCCAAATTTTTATCTTTTGAAATAAATCAAAGTCAACCAACATATTAGGAAACCAAATTAACTATTACAAGAAACAAACTAAACATGTCACAAAAAAAGTACAAGTGTTTGTCGAGCAACATCGACTACAAGCAATCCACAAAGTGCAAGAATACCGATACATGCCATAACTGAATATGAAAGTACAAACTCAATAATACAACTAGAAAAGTCCCGATCTAAAGATAGAATGAGAAACGCGTCTACACAAAGAACCCGCAGTAATCCACATAAGCTGCAACTGCACACCCTATAGGAAGGAACAAGACTGGCGCCCATATGGTAGGACACCTAAAAGGTTTTTGAAAATATTTTATTGCAAGGGTTAGAACCCAAAACATTTGAAAATATTTAGCAAGTGTACTTAAATACACGAAATTAAAATGCAATTTCTCTTCATATTTAAATTAGTACCTCACACTCCCTTGGGTACACCTCACCCTCAACTAATGTGCACACCTATCGAACCTATAAATGACCCATCTAGCTAACCCTCTGTAACTAGTCTTGTCTCATATCTCTCACTATTTCCCACTATCCCAACTCGAGTGAGTATCGTATACATTTGATGGGTTATTAATCACATTAACCTGTTTAAATCATTTCCTATTTAATGATGTATAACATTCTGCCGAGTTATATCCTTTATACCATTCACATCATGTATACGAGTTATAAGTTATATTTCACACTAACTTATTTACATCCATATCCAAATTGATACCATATAACCATTTCACAAGTTATATTATTTATGCATTTCACACCATGTGTACATATCCTATATAATTTTGCACTATATATACGTATCCATAATTCAACATTCATACTAACTTATTTAAGTTATTTCTCATTTAATTCCATATAATCGTTTCACACGTTTATCATTTATACATTTCACACCATGTATATTCCCGTATATAATTATGCACTATATATACGTATAACTATATCTCAACATTCACACACATGTCGGATACAAAATGCTGTCACCGAGCACATAGGAGGTGGTCATAGTTCCAGCTGAAAGTGTCCGTTCCATAACATAACGGTCCCACCCCTCTAAGTCCCAGACGCTATGACCTGGGGACTATACTTGCCCTGCTCCTCAAGCCAGGGGATTCTCCCACATCGGGCAACCTCCTATGATAGCATTAATATTGGTATGGCTTTACTATATATATTATTCACATAAATATATATAAATCATATATGTACTACACATCGACATATATATATAGAAATTCAGTCTATCAGAGTATTATGCCCATACCCAAGCCTAAAACATTTGAGTATACGGTCCGATTTCATTTTAATTAATTTCATATTTATTATTTTCCATTATCGTGGCATAACCCCTTTCAAGTATCATGGCATAACCCCTTTCAAGTATACCTGTACTTTCTATCTCTCGGTCCGTAATTCAATATTCCCAATTCAATGTTCAATTTCATCTAGTTAAGTTTCCCCCACTTAATTAACTAGGTTTCAATCACTCAATGATAAACCTTAATCTCTCCAATTTAATTAAACCTCTAATTAATCAAAGGGTAATTAGTCACACCTATCAACCTAGGCAATCTCCAACGAAAACAGATGTATGAGCCTATAGAACAGATCCTGTTCAAGTTAAAAAAAATCTCCAATGGAATAACAACAAAAAGTATTTCTTAATTTTTCGCCACGAATCTGCCCAAATTTTTAAAATGCCGTTTTGGGGCATTTTGGAGCTATTTTTGGAGAAAACGTATCAGAGAACAAAAGTTAGAAAACGCAATTTTCTATAGGGCATCGCAGACATAATCGCCATGAGAACAATAAATACCTCAATTATGTACAAATTTCTTCATCAAAACCTTTTAAGATTTATCCTGAATTCATGCTTTTGTTATCACAAATCTAGCCTTAACAATTTCATCAATTCAATCATCAATTTTATCAATTCTCAAAATCCCTACAGATTTATAACTCTCATTAAAAGGAAATCCCCAATTTACTCAATAACAAACCCTAGAATTCAATTGGATTCAACCTCTTTTAGTATGAAAATATAGATGGAATTTAATAATCACAATTTAAACCACTTGCCTAAAAAATGAAGATCCAAGGCTTGAACGAAGGTGTTGAATTGGAATTGAAGCAATCTTTCCAAGATCCCTAAGTTCCTCTTCTTTTTGGCTCTCCCCTTAAGCTTTTTCCCTCTTTAGTCTTCTAATTTGATTTAATGTTGCCTACGCCTTATCTATTTAGGGTTACAAACACTATTTATGCTTTTTGGTCTATGGACATTATAAAAAGGGTCCATATTCTCTATATGGAGCTCACACATGTCTAATTTGACCCCGACATCCAATATATGCATATAACCACTCCTTTAGGACTATTTCGATCCTAACGGACTCAACCGCGTGCTCAAAATCACCATCTAGACTAAATTTCTAAAATTAACTCTCACCTGTTAACTTATTTAAATATATTCACTTTAAAATATTCCCATTAATTAATTCTCATTAATTCAGGACACAAGTGAATTACTAATTACTGAATTTATTAAATAAAAATAATAACCCAGAAATTAAGAGGTGTTACATACTGCCCCCTTTACAACAAAATTTTGTCCTCAAAATTCGGATAAGCCTAGTACTCCTAGTCTGAACTAGACCCGCAATTACTTACCCTTAGCATTGCTACACAAAGTTATCAAGCGAATGTAATTAACCAGAGCGCCCATCTACCATGTACCCGTGTTTAACCACACTAAATGAAATACACCATTTACTAGCCTTTAATATGTAATATAACTTATCCCACAGTTATAACATTCCCAATACCCTCCTCTCGGCATGAAAGTATACATATCCATTCTTATGTAAAAAGACAATACCTACTACCGTGCCCTTACCATCACTAGTTTCCTTGCTCAAAAGTAAAACCCGAGCTATATCTTCCCGCTCGATAATAAGTCCAACCACCCTGAATCACATCAGAGATGTCCCTACTCCCCAAGATTTCAATTTTACAATATTAGTAAATTAACATGCAACACATTTTAACACACATTACCGAATATATATGCTAGACCCTATCTTAGGTGATACCTAACAACGATAATTCATAACCTGGTACCGCGAACGCCCATTCTTACTATAGCTATCCTCTATAGCCCCAAACTATAGCTACATAGTTGAAACTTGGAAAAAAGTTCACACTACTCCCATAATCCTCAAAAATAGGAATTTCCCGTATAATGCAACCATTCTCTTAGTGTAACCCCCCACTCTCACGTGGTTACCACCAAAGAACCCCACTTTCCACGGTACTTGTATATATATATATATATATATATATATATATATATATATATATATATATATATATATATATATATATATATATATATTATGTCTATTACGGTATAAACATCCACTAATAGCTGTCTCACTCACGAATCCTAGTGATAGCACACCATAGGTTGTGACGCATTCAATGTCACTTCCAAACACACCCATGCTCAAACATTTCATAATTTGGGAGACAACTCATTCCCATTCCTCTGAAATATACCAAAAATTGTTGCCTTTGCATCTTTTTCTCGAATTTGCTAAGTATCTACGCAGTAGAGGCTCTGGCTCCACACGAGGTGCGCATACACCCTCTAACTCGATCCTAATTGTACAAACCTCTGATCATCAATTACGTAACCATATTTGTCTCAATTTCGCCCCCCGCAATATCGGCGTAGCTATATCCTCCAAATATTTCTGATGACTTTACTCATCACTTATTCAATTCTTCCTGGCATTACCCCACCTTTATTATCGATGTGATATCCTCAAAATACCCCTTTAGTCCCATACCTAAGGGTCCCTGTGATGGAAAAAGCGATAAAAATAAATCACACAAAATACATCTGAATATGAACAATATAGCAACTTGTGGTGCCAAAACCTCGCAGTGTTTCTTTCGCAACACCTTTAGGCTCCACTAGCCCTATCACTTAGTGGATTTTCGCTCAACGTATTTTCTCCACACGTTCGCTAATTATCATTAAATACAATCACTTAGAATCCGAAGACGTCTTCACCGTTCGACATTTCTTTAGGGCTTATGCGTATAGCACTTCCCAACAAAGCCCAAAAGAACTTTTCCTAGTGCATCACTCCTCAACATTGTTGGTCCTTGATTTCCACAGAATCCAAAGCATACCCCCGAGACTCTCGAATATTTCCCCAATACTACCAAGTCTATCATGGACTCCCGTATCCCCAAAGGAGTCATATACTATTGCGGTCGTACTATCACTAAGCCCTCAACTCTAAATATTAATAACGAGCTAAATCTCTCCGCTCCACGGCAACCATACATCCCATGAACCTCCTCAGTAAAAATCCTACGCACCGGGATCCAACATAACTAGACAACTGCACCCTATGAATCCTCCTTCACACAATATTGCCACTATGATATTTCTCAACCCTCTTCCAGATGAGACATCTTAAGACAATATACATCCGCTACTGAAACAACGAACACGATAGCCTTGCTATGATTGCCTCCCCCATTACGACCTCACCCGTACCCAAGAAAAAACATGTGACAAACCGCTCATCAAAAAAAGGGGTGGCCAGCCTGATACTCCAATAATAAAGGGAATCATAGATGGATCATCCTCAGCATCACAATAATACAATAACTATACGGGACAACCACCCTATATTTTAGAAAAACGGGTTGCCAAAAATTTTGTTTTATGAGTTAAAGAAAGAATTTAAACAACCCAATTCTAAAAGGAGGTGGAAACCCAAAAGAACTTATATTACATCGACAACAAATGTACAAAAAAAGGGACCAAATATGCTATCGGTCCACAGTCACATGCAACGTAATACAACGGTTTAATTTAGTTACACAATACATTACAATAAGCAAATATAAAATCTTGGGCCACACGCCCGAGTAAATGACCCGATGATAACTAGAGTGCAAAAATGAAGGCGCCTACACAAAATATCCCGTAATATCCGCAAAGTATCACGGCTCCCCAAAAACACCAGAATAAGAAAGTCAGAACGGGCGTCCTTGCGGCAGAGCACCTGAGCGGATACAAGATTCATGCACAATAAGAAATATGAACGCGTCAGGGCCCGGTTTTATATGATCACCAGATGAATAAAGAGTATGACAATTATGAACAGATAATCATGATTGATAGTAATAAGAATCTACCTACTTAACTCCATGCATAAACTACTGCAATTTAAATAATCATAACCTTAATTCAGTTATGCAAGAGAATATGAATGATTAACATTAATTAAAAGCCTCCATTAATTACTCCGTTCCATGCCATTGTCCCATTTCTCATCATGAAACATAATCATATTTATATGCTATTTATGGAATTTATCATCATTCAAGTCCCACGTGAATAAGAATAGTTATATTCGTATACATATAACGTTTCTAAAACCGCTCGTCCGGGTTTCCCCACTGTGAGTGCCCCTAAATGACTATCATCTTCCAGGGCCTATCAACCAAGACAACCTGGACACCTAACGCAACGTCAGGAAGTGGCTATATGCCTGCGAGTGAGTCATATCCACACCCGAAATTACCTCACTAGCGCAGAAATAAACATATAATAACCAATCATAGGGCCGACGACTATAGTCTCCCTGCTTTCACTATCCAGGGGACATCACCTCATGTGCGGAATTCCTTTATGATAGCATTTAGAGAGGCGTGTTTAAGCAAATTATTATTTACCATATTTTACTTCCAGTTGCCATGTGTATGTTTCATTTTATCCGAAACCGTAATCGTTTAACATCATCATTTTCTTTCATCATATAATAAGTTCCCAATTTAGTCTCCAAGAAATCGCAATATTTCTACGAGTCACAAGGTTTTATATACCTCAATTGAGACCCTAAAGTCCCCCAATTTATAGCTATACAACTGCTAAACTCAAGATAACTTATTTAGGAAAATACACTTTATCATCTATTTCTAAGTCCCCAAAATAACCCCCATCTAATGCATTTCTAATCTAGGGCAGTTACCCAACTCATCTAAGACTCTAGGACTCTAAATTTTCTTCATACAAGAAGGTTCCTAGTTCCTAAGCCTAAAAGAAAAGAATAAAAATTGAGTTGGAAAAATAACTCAAAACAGCCTGATTTCGAATCGATTCTCCCTAAGGCCGAATCGATTCGTCCCAAGCAGTGAATCGATTCGCCCAAAAGAGAATCGATTCGGATGAAAAATCCAAGTTTTTTCCTCAGACGAATCAATTCGTCCTTAACCCGAATCGATTCGGTCTTACAGACCTGTAACCTGACCCCTAAGCGAATCGATTCGCCCTTGGGCCGAATTGATTCGCCCTTGCGATTTTGCCAAGAAAGGGGCTACGGGTTATGTACCCTAGATTTCCCCAAAACCTATTTCTTATCCATTTTTACACACATCCATCAACATTAATCTACCCCAAACCATCCTACATGATTATCAACTACTATAATCCACAATATCATCACATAAACCAGAATTAGGGCTCAAACACCATAAAATCCATATTTGTTCCATAAATTCTAATACACAGCTATCACACAATTTACTCATCTTAAACCATAAAATAGCAAGTAGAAAACTTGCCTTGAGGTTTAGATTTCAGATTTCTTGGAAGATGAATGCAAGATCAAATCCCAAATCTTCAATTTCTTTCTTTTCTCCTCTTTTCTCCACAACTCTCTCCTTCTCTCTTTCTTTCTAGGTTAGTAAATACACTTAAGAGAAATAAATGAGGTGCAAGACTTAAGTCGTGGCATTAGTCTAGATTTCTAACTTAATCCATTAATACCACATTAAAATGACTCACAACTACACATTTAAACTAAAACCAGTCAAAAGTGCCAAAAACATAAAAATAAAATATTGCACTTATTTCGACTATCTCACACATTTCGGGACTAACTACGCCCTCTAAATTGGCATCCGTCAATTTTATAAATCATTTTAAGTTTCGGTTTCAATTTAACCATAAATATCATTGAAAGCACGCGACACTATAAAACGTAGCACGATGATATTTACATGCGCATACAGTAAATATGCAACAATGTAGTAAATATTAACTTTCAACTCATTCAATTAATATTTACTTCAATTCCCAACATTTTATATAATTACTTCACACAGTAATTTGCTATAAAATAAATTCTCAAAAGAGAGGGTTGTTACATACTCCCCCCCTTGTGAGGGAATTTTTCCCTCAAAATTCAGGTGTACCTTGGATAAAGAGATGCAAATACTTTTCCCGTATATCATCCACTTGTTCCCACGTCGATTCCTTGGCATGGTGATGACCCCATTGAACTCGCACCAAGGGTACCACTCATGATCTTAATATCCTCCAAAGGAATATGCTAAAGGGCTCCTTCAAACCATTTATACTTTTTTAAAGAGGAAACATGGAACACACATGAAGTTGTTGTAAGTGTTCCGGTAAGGCAAGTTGATATGCCACTGAGCCCACCTTGGAAATAATGGGAAATGGTCCAACATAGGGCGCAAGCTTTCCTTTCTTCCCAAATATCTTTATACCTTTCATCGGCGATACTTGCACCAAAACTTGATCGCCAACTTCCAACTCTATATGTCTTCTATTCTCATCGGCGTAACTCTTTTGACGATCTTGAGCTATTCTAATGCGATTCTGGATAAGTTCAATCTTGGAAGAAGTATCTTGGATCATTTCAGGTCCAAGAAATTTGTTATCCCCCACTTGCAACCAACAAGAGGGCGATCTACAAGGATGACCATACAAGGCTTCATAGGGTGCCATTCCAATGGTGAATTGGTACGAATTATTATAAGCAAATTCGACCAATGGAAGATATTGTTCCCAACCACCCTTGAAATCAAGTACACACATTCGGAGCATATCCTCCAACATTTGGTTGACTCTTTCTATCTGTTCATCTGTTTGAGGCTGATAAGTACTCAATTTCAATTCAGTTCCCATATCTTCTTGGAAACTTCGCCAAAAGTGGGAAACAAATATCGTATCTCTATCAGAGACTATATTTATTGGCACCCCGTGGAGTCAAACAACCTCCGCAATAAATAACTGGGCATAACGAGCAGTATTGAAATCGGTGCGCACCGGTAGGAAATGTGCCGACTTAGTGAAGCGATCAAAAATAACCCAAATATAATCGTGACCACTATGCGACGTTGGTAATCCCGTGATAAAGTCCATTGATATACACTCCCACTTCCACACCGGTATCTCCAACGGTTGCAAAAAACCTATTGGTTGCTGATGATCTATCTTGACCAACTGACAAGTAGCACATTGGGACATAAACTTAGAAATATCCCACTTCATGCCCGTCCACCAATATTGACGGTGCATGTCTTGGTACATGTTATCCCCACCAGGATGCACTAAAAATTTAGACCCATGAGATTCTGTCATCACAGCCCTTCTTAAATCCCCTTCATCCGGGACAATGAGTCTCTCATGGAAACGTAATCCACCCTCCGTTCTCTTGGTTAACAATTGGCGTATGCGGTCCTGACAACCTTTATCCCTTCATTGGGCTTCTACAATCCCTGCCGCAGTAGTAGGCGTAACAGTCATTAAAGACATAAAATCCCTAGCAACTTCATCCTCCTGGCTAAGCTCCATCCATTTATCCCTCCATACCGAGGCTAACTCCCCCTCGGGGTTTCTACTCAAAGCATCCGCCACCACATTTGCTTTACCCGGGTTATAGTGGATGTCAAATTGATAGTCCTTCACGAACTCCAACCATCGATGCTGTCGCATATTCAAATCCTTCTGTGAAAATATATATTGCAACGATTTATGGTCCGTGAAGAGGCTAAAATTCTCCCCCAGGAGATATTGCCTCCAAATCTTCAAGGCAAATACTATCGCGGCAAGTTCCAAATCATGCACTGGATAATTCTTTTCATCAGGATATAACTTGCGAGAAGCATAAGCAATAGCCCGCAACACTTGTTGAGGTACACCTCCCAACCCTTGCAGAGATGCATCGGTGAAGACTAAATATTCCCACCCTGGCCTTGGTAATGCAAGGACTGGAGCAGAAGTCTACCTATCCTTAAGCCCGTCAAGATAAGACTTACAAGAATCATCCCAAACAAACCTCGCCCCTTTTCGGGTTAAATTTATCAAAGGACTAGCAATTTTGGAGAAATCCTTGATAAATTGGCGGTAATAACCCGCCAAACCCAAAAAACTACGAATCTCGGTAGGTGTCGTGGGATGAACCCACTCCTTCACCACGATAACTTTACTTGGGTCTACCGAAATACCCTGGGCTGTCACAATATGACCCAAAAACTGTACCTCCCGCAACCAAAAACCGCACTTCTCGAACTTGGCATACAATTGGTGATCTATCAACCTTTGCAGGACCAACCGCAAGTCAGTAAAATGTTCAGCTTCGGTGCGATAATACACTAGAATGTCATCGATGAACACAATAACAAACTAGTCTAGGAAGTCCCGAAATACCCTATTCATGAGATCCATAAACACGGTGGGGGCATTGGTTAGTCCAAAGGACATAACCAAAAATTCATAGCACCCATATCTCATTAGGAAAGCAGTCATGGACACATCCTGTTCCCTTATCCACAACCGGTGATACCCCATCCTCAAATCTATCTTAGAGAAGTACGACGCTCCCCTAAGTTGATCAAATAAATGATCAATCCGAGGCAATGGGTATTTGATCCGGATGGTGACTTTATTCAACTCTCTATAGTCGACACATAACCGGAGGGAACCGTCCCTTTTCTTCACAAACAACACCAGAGCGCCCCACGATGACGTACTACGCCTAATGAACCCTTGTTCTAGCAAGTTCTGAATCTGAGCCCTTAACTCCCTCATCTTAATTGGAGCCATATGATACGGAGCTCTCATAATTGGTCGAGTTCCCGGTGCTAAGTCAATAACAAATTCAATCTCCCTACTAGGAGGCAAACCTGGTATTTCTCGAAAAACATCTTCGAATTCACTAATAATCGGAATAAAATCTAAGGAAACAACCACGTCTTGAGAAGTCTCCTCCGCAATACAATACAAGTAAGTGCTAGTACCTCCTTCTGAACGAGGCATAACCACTAAAAATATTTCTTGCCCCGAAATGGTAAAAACTATACATTTCCCATAGCAATTAACTATCGCATGATACTTCACTAGCCAATCCATACCCAGAATGACATCATAGACGACCATATCAAGGACGAGCAAATCGGCCTCAAAACACAAGTTACCAAGAGTTATTCCTATTTGTTTACAAACAAATGAAATGAGTGAACCATCACCCATAGAAGATTCAACACTAGTGAAGGTACTCTCCGCAGATTTAATCAACTCTGTTGACTGAGCAAAACTCCTAAAAATAAACGAGTGTGTCGCACCCGTATCAAACAAAATACGACCCATGTGCCCCTGGATGAGAAACTTACCCTCAATAGCTAGTGGCACGGGCAGATCTAGAGGAAGCATAGCACCCTGAATATGATAAACACGACCATACTATAGTTGTCCCTATTACAGAGGGACAACCAGATTAGGTACATGTGGTTGTAGTTGAGCCTGTGGCTGCTGTGGGATCCTAGGAAGTTGTCCCCCAATCAAGTGAGGGCACATCCTCTTAATATGTCCCGACTCTCTGCATTGAAAGCATCGATTCACCAGATTCTCTTGGTTTCGGCCCCGATTATTTCAAAACTATCTGGAACCTTGGCCCGGATGGCCTCTACCTCCATTTCCACCTCTACCTGCTTGTTGTTGTTGCGGCCCACCTTGACCATGCCTATTGTTAGTGCCAACAACATTGAGCCCACTAAAATGTTACCGTTTTGACAAGTCCCCTTGCTGGGGATCCCTTTCCTTTTGTTATTTCCCGAAGATTGGGACGAGGAAAATGCTCCTCCCCCAGTCCTATTGCCTCCGGGCCTTCCCGCTTGCCCCACCACTGTAGCCTTCTTACTACTCTGGATATACAACCGATGTTCTTGGCAATGAAGCAATGCCGCATTCATCACATCCCCTAAATTCCACAAAGTTGGATTACCCAACAAATATTGCCTTATTCTCCAGTGCAAACCTCCCATGAACTTTGATATTTTCCTCTCTTCCGGAGTCACCTCATCCGGTACAAAACTTGCAAATCGGGTGAACCCCTCTTCATATTCTGCGACTGATCTCTCACCTTGCACCACATCCTGAAGCTTTCTTCTCATCTCCCTCTGAACTGTGGCAGGGAAGTACTTCTGATCAAATAAAACCCAAAAATCATTAATAGTCTTGGTATCTCTCTACTCCGGTGTAGTCATCGACTCCCACCAGTGCCAGGCAACTCCAATAAGTTTGAAAGTAGCAAGGATTTGTTTATTCTCCTCACTAAAATCTACCATACGCAGATGACGGTGCATATCCTTCGTCAACTGATTTGCTCTTATGACATTAGAGCCTCCTTCAAATTTCGGGGGATAGCCCTTTAAAAAGGACTCTCTAACTCTCTCTCCCACGGGGAAGGCCCCGTAGGAGCTTGTACATCTTGAGACCTTGGTTGTTCAGCTTGTTGTAGTTGCTGAACCACGTTGGTCATTACAGTGTTGATCGCTTGGGCCATAATATTTGCTACATCAACAGCATTTATAGTCCCCTGTTGTGGCGGCGGTGGAGGACCAACATCCTCTTCTACAACTCTATTTCTCCTAGCAGGGCGACCTCTCTTAGGCGGCATCTGAGATGAAGAAACAATATAATTAGAATACTATATAAAACAATCTATTTTGCAGAAGATCGCATACATAGGCAATAAAACAGTCCCAACATTAAGCTCTATATCAAAGAATGCTATGGTAGAACATGACAAGTTCGCATAGATCCTAAAGACTCTAGAACCTGTTGCTCTAATACTATCTATGACAACCCGCTCATCAAAATAAGGGGTGGCCAGCTCGATACTCCAATAATAAAGGGAATCATAGATGGATCATCCTCAGCATCACAATAATATAATAACTATACGGGACAACCACCCTATATTTTAAAAAAACGGGTTGCCAAAAATTTTGTTTTATGAGTTAAAGAAAGAATTTAAACAACCCAATTCGAAAAGGAGGTGGAAACCCAAAAGAACTTATATTACGTCGACAACAAATGTACAAAAAAGGGACCGAATATGCTGTCGGTCAACAGTCACATGCAACGTAATACAACGGTTTAATTTAGTTACACAATACATTACAATAAGAATATACAAAAGCTTGGGCCACACGCCCGAGTAAATGACCCGATCATAGCTAGAGTACAAAAATGAAGGCGCCTACACAAAATATCCCATAATATCCGCAAAGTATCACGGCTCCCCAAAAACACCGGAATAGGAAAGTCAGAGCGAGCGTCCTTGCGGCGGAGCACCTGAGCGGATACAAGATTCACACATAACAAGAAATATGAATGGGTCGGGGCCCGATTTTATATGATCACCAGATGAATAAAGAGTATGACAGTTATGAACAGATAATCATGATTGATAGTAATAAGAATCTAGCTACTTAACTCCATGCATAAACTACGACAATTTAAATAATCATAAGCTTAATTCAGTTATGCAAGAGAATATGAATAATTAACATTAATTAAAAGCCTCCATTATTTACTCCGTTCCATTTCATTTTTCCATTTCTCATCATGAAACATAATAACAGTTATATGCTCTTTATGGCATTTATCATCATTCAAGTCCCACTTGAATAAGAATAGTTATATTCGTATACATATAACGTTTCTAAGACCGCCCGTGCGGGTTCCCCCACTGGGCGCGCCCCTAAATGACTATCATCTTCCAAGGCCTATCAACCAAGATAACCTGGGCACCTAACGCAATGTTGGTAAGTGGCCATATGCCTGCGAGTGAGTCATAACCAGACCCGGAATTACCTCACTAGCGCAGAAATAAACATATAATAACCAATCATATGGCCGAGGACTATAGTCTCCTTGCATTCACTAGTCAGGGGACATCACCTCATACGCGAACTTCCCTTATGATAGCATTTAGAGAGGTGTGTTTAAGCAAATTATTGTTTACCATATTTTATTTCCAATTGCCATGTGTATGTTTCATTTGATCTGAAATCGTAATCGTTTAACATCATAATTTTCTTTCATCATATAATAAGTTCCCAATTTAGTCTCCAAGAAATCACAATATTTCTACGACTCACAAGGTTTTATATACCTCAATGGAGACGGAGCCCCTAAAGTCCCCCAATTTATAGCTTTACAACTCCTAAACTCAAGCTAACTTATTAAGGAAAATACACTTTATCACTTATTTGTAAGTCCCCAGAATAACCCCCATCTAATGCATTTCTAATCTAGGGAAGTTACCCAACTCATCTAATACTCTAGGACTCTAAGTTTACTTCATACAAGAAGGTTCCTAGGTCCTAAGCCTAAAAGAAAAGGATAAAAATTGAGTTGGAAAAAGAATTCAAAACAGCCTGATTTCGAATCGATTCGCCCAAAAGGGAATCGATTCGGATGAAAAATCCAAGTTTCTACCTCAGCCAAATCGATTTGGCCTTAACCCGAATCGATTTGGGCTTACAGACCTGTAACCTGACCCTTAATCGAATAGATTCGCCCTTGGGCCGAATCGATTCGCCCCTGCGATTTTGCCAAGAAAGGGGCAACGGGTTATGTACCCCAGATTTCCCCTAAACATATTTCTTCTCCATTTTTACACACATCCATCAACATTAATCTACCCCAAACCATCCTACATGATTATCAACTACTATTATCCACAATATCATCACCTAAACCATAATTAGGGCTCAAACACCATAAAATCCATATATGTTCCATAAATTCTAATACACAACTACCACACAATTTACTCATCTTAAACCATATAATAGCAAGTAGAAAACTTGCCTTGAGGTTGAGATTTCAGATTTCTTGGAAGATGAATGCTAGATCAAATCCCAAATCTTCAATTTCTTTCTTTTCTCCTCTTTTCTCCACAACTCTATCCTTCTCTCTTTCTCTCTAGGTTAGTAAATACTCTTAAGAGAAATAAATGAGGTGCAAGACTTAATCGTGGCATTAGTCTAAATTTCTAACTTAATCCATTAATACCACATTAAAATGACTCATAACTACACATTTAAGCTAAAACCAGTCAAAAGTGCCCGAAACATAAAAATACAATATGGCACTTATTTCGACTATCTCACACAATTCGGGACTAACTACGCCCTCTAAATTGGCATTCGGTAATTTTATAAATCATTTCAAGTTTCGGTTTCATTTAAACCATAAATATCATTGAAAGCATGCGACACAATAAAACGGAGCACGGTGATATTTACATATGCATACAGTAAATATGCAATAATCTAGTAAATATTAACTTTCAACTCATTCAATTAATATTTACTTCAATTCCCAACATTTTATATAATTATTTCACACAATAATTTACTATAAAATAAATTCTCAAAAGCGAGGGTTGTTACAAAACCATACCTCAATTATGACCTCACAAAGGAGCTAGTCCCCAAAATACATTGTCTCAATGTGCCCCACCCATTCCTCTTAGGTGGAACCTAAGAGTACCCCGTTACTCTATGCTAAAACTATGCATACTAGTGACATTAACGATACTTCCACTAAATCCAATTCTCACGCGAATCTAATACTACTATATTATTGTGGCCAGCCTGCATCACATAAAACATACCCCAATCATCTCGCAATAAGATATATAGTTTCAGTTACTCACAATACTATTGGATTAACGGTTAATAAACATAACACACGCATCTAAACGAAATAAAAAACTTCTCCATCAGATGATCTTACTAGGCATCTAGCTCCGGTTCCCTGACTCCCTGCAGATAAAATCCACTCATGTGTTTCTACTCTTTTACACATATGACACCTCTCTGTGCCATCCCCCTTTCTCTGTCCCCACCGGCCATATCGGGGTTGACCTTTTTACTGACCTAGAAGTCATGATCCTAATTGTCGACCCAAATGTCCCTTTGGATCCACTGATCCAATAACTGGTCATTGGCCTTAATGGCCCTATCTAAAACTCACTGTTACTCGATATAGTTTTCATGGACCTCAATTATTAGTCTAGTTCCCCTACTAGGTATTTCTTTCCTTGGAACCTTACTAACACTAAAAATCCAAACATACTCTTCGATAGATTTTCCAACTCTTTTAGCTCCTCTCTCTCGAGCGCATATATACTAATTGTAATTGTATAACTTTGACGACAACGACACCAACCATCCTAGCCAGATCTCCTATCCATGCTCGTACACTCTACGAAATGGGTCTAATCTCAACTTAAAAACCCTATTTGATTCTTTGTATCCCTTTCATCGGTTACGAAGTTTGTGAATTGCGTCAAATTTCCTCCCACCCGGCCACTGTCCAACCCTTTTTGGAAAATTTCTAAAATTTTCCTTGCCTCTCTATTTGACCACTGGTAAAAGATTTCATAATAATTTGCACCCATAATTTCTTGTTATTCGCAGTATCTCCCATGAATGTGGTGATTGGCTCCCATCACCCCATAGTGCTTCTAAAATCAAACTTCCATGCCCGAAAATTTGACTTGAGTGACACTACTCTCCCCCACATTTCAACCCAATTGAATTTTCTCTATCGACTGGTAAATCACTGTTCCGCACCTCCCTCAAATTCCTAGCGGATTATTCTTATGAAATAAAAATTTCTTCGACCCTTACCCCTTATCGTCTACACTTGGGTTTTAACTTTGCACCATATTCCTTCCTGGCGGTTCTTGGGGAAACTACTAAAGCCCAGCGATTTCTCTAACTTCAATTATTCGAACAATTATTGTAGTGACTCCTACTGCATCACTATTTCTAGTATACCCCATAGCTTCTGTTGAGTCCTCGCTCCTGAAATCCTTCTAACTTCCCACGTTGGTTGTTCTATAACGTTCGATCTACCCCGCTCGACTGAAACTGCATATGAATGACATGAACTATACCCGATAGAAGAAGAATGTAAATCGCATACGTGAAGGAATACAACAATCCTATAATAAGTCTCTATATCAAAGAACACTCTGCTAAAACGTGAAAAGTTGCACAAATCCTAAGGACACTAGAACCTGATGCTCTGATACCATCTGTGACACCCGGCCTAATAAAATACATGGTGATCAATCCTATATCAAATTAAACAGGAATCTCATCTGGTTCATTCTTAGCATCACTGTCGAAAAACTTTTTAATTACTATTCACCTAGTCTTAAATTAGGCTGATGCCAATTTTTTATCTTTTGAATTAAATGAAACTCAACTAACATACTATTAAAACAAATTAAGTATTATAAGAAAGAAGCTAAACATGCCACAAAATAAGTACAAGTGTTTGTCGAGCAATATCGACTATAAGCAATCCACAAAGTGCATGAATACCGATATATGCCAAGACTGAATATGAAAGTACAAACTCAATAATACAACTAAAAAAGTTCCTATATAAAGATAGAACGAGAAAAGCACCTAAACAAAGAACCCGTAGCAATCCACATAAGTTGCACCTGCACACCCTGTAGGAAGGAATAAGACTGACGCCCCGATGGTAGGACACCTAAAAGGTTTTTGGAAATATTTTATAGCAAGAGTTAGAACCCAAAATATTGGAAAATATTTAGCAAGTGTACTTAAATGCACGAAATTAAAATGCAAATGCTCTTCATATTTAAATTAGTACCGCACACTCCCCTGAGTAAACCTCACCCCTCAACTAATGTGCATGCCTATCGAACCTATAAATGACCCATCTAGCTAACCCTACGTAACTAGTCGTGTCTCATATCTCTCACTATTTCCCACTATCCCAACTCGGGTGAGTATCGTATACATTTTATGGGTTATTAATCACATTAACCTATTTAAATCATTTCCTATTTAATGCCATATAACATTCTCCCTATTTATATCCTTTATACCAATCATATCATGTATACGAGTTATAAGTTATATTTCACACTAACTTATTTACATCCATATCAAACTTGATACCATATAACCATTTCACATGTTATATTGTTTATACATTTCACACCATGTATACATATCTGTATATAATTCTTCACTATATATAGGTATCCATAACTCAACATTCATACTAACTTATTTAAGCTATTTCTCATTTAATTCCATATAACCGTTTTACAAGTTATATCATTTATACATTTCACAGCATGTATATTCTCGTATATAATTATGCACTATATATATGTATAACTATATCTCAACATTCACACACATGTCAGATATAAAATGCTATCAACGAATGCATAGTAGGCGGCCATAGTTCGACCCGAAAGTGTCCGCTCCATACCATAACGGTCCCACCCCTCTGTCACAAACGCTATGGCCTAGGGACTATACTCGCCCGGCTCCTCAAGTGAGGGGATTCACCCACATCTCACAACCTCCTATGATAGCATTAATATTGGTATGGCTTTACTAGATATATTATTCACACAAATATATATAAATCATATATGTAATACACATCGACATAAATATACTAATTGAGGCTATCGGATTATTATGCCCATACCCAAGCCTAAAAAATTTGAGTATATGATCCGATTTCATTTTAATTAATTACACATTAATTATTTTCCATTATCTTGGCGTAACCCCTTTCAAGTATACCCCGACTTTCTATCTCTCGGTCCGAAATTCAATATTCTCATTTCATTGTTCAATTTCATCCAATTAAGTTTCCCCCACTTAATTAACAAGGTTTCAATCACTCAATCATAAATCTTAATCTCTCCAATTTAATTAATCCTGTAATTAATCCAAGGGTAATTAGTCACACCTATCAATCTAGTCAATCTCCAACGGATTAACAAAAAAAATATTTCTTAAAATTTGCCCCACGAATCTGCCCAGATTTTTAAAATGCCGTTTTGGGGCATTTTGGAGCTGTTTTTGGAGAAAACGTATCAGAGAACAAAAGTTACAAAACACAATTTTCTATAGGGCAACACAAACAGAATCGCCATTAGAGCAGTAAATACCTCAATTGTGTACAAATTACTTCATCAAAACTTTTCAATATTTATCCTAAATCCATTCTTTTGTTATCACAAATCTAGCCCTAACAATTTCTATAATTCAGTCATCAATTTCATCAATTCTCCAAACCCCTACAGATTTATAACTCTCATTAAAAGGAAATCGCCAATTTACTCAATAACAAACCCTATAATTCAATTGGATTCCACCTCTTTTAATATGAAAATATTGATGCAATTTAATAATCACAATTTAAACCACTTGCCTAAAAAATGAAGATCCAAGGCTTGAATGAAGGTGTTAAGTTGAAATTGAAGAAATCTCTCCAAGATCCCCAAGTTCCTCTTATTTTTGGCTCTCCTCTTAAGCTTTTTCCCTCTTTAGTCTTCTAATGTGATTTAATGTTGCCTACCCCTTACCCATTTGGGGTTAAAAACACTATTCACATTTTTGGGCATGTGGGCCTTATAAAAAGGGTCCATATTCTCTATATGGAGCTCAAACATGTCTAATTAGGCCCCGATATCCAATATATGCATATCTCCTTTCGGTTTCGAACTATTTCGATCATAACGAACTCAACTGCGCACTCAAAATCACCATCCGGAATAAATTTCAAAAACTAACTCTCACCCGTGAATATTCCTATTAATTAATTCTCATTAATTCACGACACAAGTGAATTACTAATTACTAAATTAATTAAATAAAAATAATAACCCAGAAATTACGAGGTGTTACCGTTATAAAGGAATGTAGGGTACTTATCCCATTAACGATAACTTTCTTGAATACTTATTCTTTTAGTTATGGGATTGCTTAAACAACAAGGAACAAAAAAATGGTCAAACACTAAATTATGGTTTTTTCACTGTGGGACTAATGTAGATAAAATCATAAGGAATAGTATTATGGTGATCCTCAAGGGAGTCTATTGTTCTAAATAATTTTGTGGTGTATGTACATGAATATGAATTTGGCACAAGGATAAATAAGTATTTGGTTTTGTTTGCAAAAATCATAAAAACTAAACTTGCTGGAGTATGGGATCTCATTGAATTACATTATAATTTAAGTAGAGTACGAATAGGTCATGAAGACCAAACATGATGTGAATTGTAATTAAATGAATAAAGTTAAATTATAGTCAAATATTTTATTTGTAATGAGAAAAAGGTTATAAATGAACCTTCTCACCTTTTTCAAGGTGGTCATTTTTTCCAAGGACGTAAAATTCTTATGAGATGAGTAACTGATTGGGCATAAATATTGCACATTTATCCCCCTAATTTCAGTACTTTTGTGAACCCGAGTGATGTAACATTTATGGATTTGATTCACATTTATGCTACTAACCTTCGTTGGCGAGTATTTCGTGTTTCGTGCTTCTCTTATTGGTTTTACCGATTAATTGTGCTAGCAGTGCAAAAGAGGAAGCAAGACAATGCTAGAAAAGCTAAGAAGGCAAGTTCAAGGGCAAATTGGTAATTTTGCAGCCAGATCTGGAAGGAGAAGTCAACTGGAAAGTTGAATAGCTCAGAACAACGAGAACACTGGAAGAAACGGCACCCAAATCCGAGCTACGGTTGAAAAGTTATGCTCAGTTGAAGTTGAAGAAAAATCCAAGAAAGGAAGAAAAGAAAAGTCAAAAAAATCCTAAGTGTTGAACTCCAGGCCAGCATACATTCGTGAACCCCAGGACGAACCGGTTTGGGGGGGCGAACCGGTTCGCAGGTACACCCGAACCGGTTCGGGGTACCTAATGCGGGAATTTTGTCTTTTATGCTGATTGGTTCCCAAGACTCCTATTAGGTTTTTAACACTCCAAAATTGTGGGGAACGGAGGCAGCAGCTGAGGAACAGCCATTAGGGATAGTTTTAGAGAGTTTTTGATAGAGAAAAATAGAGAGGAACATCTAGGAACATCAAAGGAATTATTTGCTTCAAGATTCAATTGTTACGGGTTTGTTTTTCAAGTTTAATCCAAGATTCTTGTCATTGTTCTTGCATGCTTAGTTTCCATATTCGATTCAGTTTATTATTGCGTTTATAATACATCTTGACATGTTTCAATCTTGTTTCATCATGATTTCATACACATGCAACGTTATTATTTCATGCATTAGTCTAGTTAACATGTCCGGCTAGGTTTCAAAGATTGGGATGCATGAACCCAACCTGAAGTGTTAGTGTATGTGTATAACGTTGATCCGATGAATTTACCGATTGATTTTGATCGTATCGCATAATTACATAATAATTGTGGATCTTTATATCTCGTTTGCCTCTGGGTACTCGTGATGATTTAGAGTACAGTTTGAATGCAATTACCGCGATACCGATTTACTCATCCTCATATTAGGTATGACGCGGGCTTGAACCTCGTATACATAATTCTTGAGAGTCCTAAATTCCGGGTCGGATTAATCGGATAAATTTATGAATGACGTTGTCACTGCACTACACTAGGGTTGGGGGATTGTATTCCCATCCTGTTTTCTTATCATTTAGGTTCAAAAAGTTTCAATTGACTTTTTCATTCTTCATCTAGATAATTTAGTTAGTTGCATATTTCATCACAATTTCATAATTGCATTTAGCTTAATCAATCCCAAAAACCAAAACCAAATCTTTTCCTTTCTTTTTAGAGTCATCGTTAGGATTCCTCCGTCTTATCCCGTCGTCACAACTCCGTTGTCCTTTTTCCCTGAGGATCGATACCCGACTTGTCGGATTATTACTTGAGCGACAGGCTTGCACTTGAGCCTAGAGAGTACACACTTTAGAGACTCATTCGGAGTCGTGTCAAGTTTTTGGCGCCGTTGCCGGGGAATTTGGTAGACTTAGGATTAGATTGTGTTAATCAAAAGCTTTGACTAAAAAAAAAAAACACAAAAAGATTCATAATCATCATCTCTCCTAAACTTTAATGCAAAATTCTGAAACCACTCCCACACCCCATAATACTCCAACCAGCATTCACGAAAACCCACTTGTTGAGTATAACCCTGATAGTCCCCACACCCCAAACGCCCCACAGTTTTGGATCCCACCGCCCACACCGTCGCACTCAGTCTCTAGTAACACTCCATTCTCATTTGTAGGACACACTTAGAGCACACCTAGTGAGAGCGCCGAGTCGTCAAGTGATAGAGAGATGTCGCAACATAGTAATGCACCCACCGGTGAGGACGAGCTTCCGTACCGCCCATTGAGAGAATTCTTATATCCTGAGCGAACTGTTACTCCGGGATGCATTATACTCCCGTATAATGCCGGGCAGTTCCGTTTCAAAAATGGAATGATCCAGATGCTACCACATTACCATGGTATGGATTCTGAAAAGCCATACCTCCATATAAGGGAATTTGAGGACGTGTGTGATACTCTCAATGATCAAACCTGCACACAAGAGGTAATCCGTCTCAAACTCTTCCCCTTCTCGCTTAAGGATAAAGCTAAAGCCTAGCTATGGTCTTTACCTCCAAGCTCGATTCCATCCTGGAATGAGCTACAGTCTAAGTTTCTCAAGAAATTCTTCCCAACACATCGAACAATCTCTATCAAGGCTCAAATTCAAGCGTTTAGGCAACATGAAAATGAGCCATTCCATCGATGTTATGAACATTTCAACGAGTTAATAGCTTCATGCCCCCATCATGGATTTGATCCATCGCAAATCATCTCCTTTATCTATAATGGGTTAAATCTTAACTCCAAACAACTTGTTGAAACTATAGGAAGCGGTCCGTTTGTCAATCTCGATGCCCACGATGCTGATCTTCACATGAGGTATGTCGCCGAGACTACCCAATCCTAGGATACCTCTGACCCGAATGCTCAAAATCGAAATCGACAATCCACCACTGCTCCATCGGCGTCCGACCTATTCCACGTAGATAAGAATTCTATGACGGACAGTCGATTAGACACCATTGAGAAAGGATTGCGAGACATATGCGAGTTATATGGAAAAGGACCAGCTGGACCCATTTCAAACCCTGTCGTGAAGGTGTGTGCGATTTGTGAGGCGGGACATTCAACTGAGGAATGCCCGACGATACCCGCCTACAAAGTAATGTTGCAGGAGCAAGTTAGTGGTATAGGAGGTTTTAAGGGTAATTTCGGTGCCCCGTACGGGAATTCATACAACCCTTCGTGGAAAAACCATCCCGGTTTTAGCTACGGGCAACAACATGCCGTAATGAACCCTCCTTCGCATGTTGCCCCTCCTCCACCATAACAATTTCAACAAGCTCCACACATGCAAGGACATGTGCAAGCACCACCATCTCATGGAAATTATATCCTGCCACAGCGAAGAACTCTCGAGGATACCATGAATCAATTCATTGCAAGCTAGACTGCAACCAATGCCAAATATGATTGTCTGATCGGCGACATAAATGCAAATCTGTCAAAGATACAATCCTCGTTGAGTGTCCAAGAGAAAGGTAAATTTCCTGCCCAAGGCCAAAGACCTCTCCAAGGTCAAACTAGTGTTAGCTCGACACCCCATGACCATCCTGAGCAATGTGGCGCAATCACCACTCTACGTAGTGGGAGGATAATTGACTTGTCACCTCTCCCACGAGACGTACTTAAAGACAAGGAGATTTCGCCCGGCATGAAAGAGGCCGAAGATGTCTCCTTAAATGAGAGTGACAAAGAAGACGCTAGTGAGCCCGAGGTAGTAGTGAAACCACCCTCCGCGGCACCGTTTCCTCAAAGGCTAATTCCTTCCCATAAAGGAAATCCACGTGATGACGTGCTAGACGTGCTCAAACAAGTTAAGCTGAATTTACCTTTCCTCGATGCCATTAAGCAAATTCCAGCTTATGGAAAAGTCATTAAAGACTTTTTGACGGTAAAGAGAAAGATGAAGGTAAAGAAAAATGTCTTTCTAGCACAGAATGTGAGCTCCATTCTACTCAATGATCTCCCACCTAAATTCAAAGATCCCGGTGCACCCACCATTTCCTGCATCATTGGAGAAAACAAAATCGAAAAAGCCTTACTTGATTTGGGAGCAAGTGTCAATATCCTCCCTTACTCCATCTATAGGCAACTTGACTTGGGTGTCCTCAAGCCCACAAAGGTCACTCTCCAATTAACGGATCGAACCGTGAAGATCCCAAGAGGCATAGTCGAGGACGTGATCGTCCAAATTGACACTTTCTACTTCCCGGTAGACTTTGTCATTTGGGACACGGAGCCCTCCTTTAACTCGAGCAACCATGTTCCCATCATCCTTGGGCGCCCTTTCTTAGTTACGGCTAACGCAATCATCAATACTCGGAATGGGCGAATGCAACTCACCTTTGGGAACATGACCTTAGAGACCAACATCTTCCATTTCTCCCAACATATGGGGGAAGAAGATGACCTTCACGCGGTGAGCTTCATAGACGAGATCGTAGAGGAGTACTTTGAGGAAAATGATTGTGGAGATGCCCTAGGGTCTTGCTTAGTGTCGAGCCATGAGAATGAGGGGTCCCACAAGAGAGAGCCGTTAAGGGTGTGCCCTATTTCATCAAGTAATAGTGGTAGTTGTGACAATGAGAGAAAAGTGGGGGAGAGGTGTGTAGTGACCGCAATTGAAAGAGAGAGAGAGGGGTTAGAAGAGAGAAAACTGGTGGAGTTGGAGATCGAGCAAGTAAGAGAGGACGTAGGCACTACTCGAGAGAGAGAACTAGGAGACATGAGCATGGAAGATTTTGAAAGAGAATTCGGGCAGGTGGATGAAAGTATTACTATTGAAGGCCAATCTCTATTGGATTCATGTAGTCACTTAGACGAAAGTGAATTGAAAGCAAAAATTGATGAATTCCTTCGTTGCGACAATCCACCCACAACACTAGAGGCCCCGAAGGCAAGTGAGGAGAAAAGTCGTGGTTTATCTGACTTAGAGCCCGACCCATTCATCTTAAAAATTGAACGAAACCTAGGTGTTCCCTCCGAGTCAATGCACACAGATCACACTTTGTGCCAGCATCACGAGGATCCCTTTCCAGTTACTCACGATGAGTCTCTCGGTCTATCCTTTATCTATGGGAGAGGTCCCAACTTGTTCCGATTGTTAGAATATAATCCTAGGACGGGAGTGACAAGGAGAGCATCGACCCCCGTAAGTGGGGTCGGGTGAGTTTCTGGAGAGATGAGAGGTCGTCGCACCCCCGACGTGTATGGGGTGATTGTTGTTGTATTTTTGAGTCATGCATGAGTGTCATATAGTGTCTTGTTGCATTTTAATATTTATTTGTTTTATTTTTCCGCACTTTTCATTTGCCTTGAGTTAGATTTTCGTCCTTTTTGCTTGAGGACAATGCAAAAGTCTAAGTTAGGGGGGGTCACAAGTGCGTATTTCTAAAACTTTAGAAATTTTCAAAAATGCCCAGAAATTTCCAAAAACATCATAAAATGTTGAAAAATCCTAAAAAAATTTTTGTTCAAAATAAATAAAAATTGGAATTCAAATTTTTCAAAAATATCATTAAAAGTCGAATTGGAGTCTCAAATTGTAAATATCCAACATACACAAAGCCGAAATTGACCAAAGATGGAAATTGTGCGAAAATTGACGACTTAAAGAATAAATGAGGAGATTAACAAACCCGGTGAGACTCGAGCCTATCACGTTTTGCGAGTTTTTAAATCAATCCGAGTTAATTGTTAACTCAAAGTTCTTTTTAGCTCCTAATAAGTTGTCAAGGATCTCAATCCTTTCATTTTGATCGGTTTTGAAAAATGTGTGCAATATTGCCTTGAAAAACGTGCCAAATTAGCCTCTAAACTTAAATTCACCTCGAAACGCATGTAGTAACGCAATTGGCATTTTGGACAATGAAGTAGGCCCTCGTTTGTCACCCAAAATTTTGGCCAAAAAAAAAAGTAGCGAAAAATCACCCTTTGTAACCCAAATTGAGCCGAATAAATTTCCCTTTCGTTTGACAACCCGAAAAACCCAAAATAGTCGGAATTGTGAAAAATGAGAAAATTCAGATTTTAAGTCTGAAAAGTGCAACAAAAAGGTGCAAGAAACAAAATAACATGCTCAACAAAAACAACAACAAAAAAAAAATAGAAAAAGAAGAAAAAAAATGAGCAATAGCCCGTAAAAAGCACAATTGAACATCATTAAGGACGTTTCCAATTCCAACCTTCTATACCGCCTTCATTTTACCCAATGCAACCTTCAACCCGAAAAAGTCCTAACCGAGTCCAAATTGCGAAAATTGATTACCGCGTCGAGAGCTAAGACACCAAAAGATAATATAAGAGGCTAAGTGCGCGAAATAAAGGCAATGTTCCCATTTTTAAAATCGTAATCCGTTGATGAGATCCTTTCGCCATAAAGTTATCGTCTTTCTTCTTACATGCGTGAATTTGCTTCCATCACATTTACTCTTTATATCACGCATGCCGAGAGAAATGCCATAATCCGAGAGATTCGTTTGTGAGAGCGTTCCGTGAGAAATTGAAATCAAAACGAATTTTCGGATAAGTAACGTAATGATCAATCAGTGAAAATTGGCGGTTACATTTTCGGCTTCGCACACACGCACTACGGTTTGAGACTCGTAAATATGACTTGATGATGACTATTTTCTGGAAAAGTTTGAATTGCACAATTTTTGCATATTTTGAATTTTCTTTGAGTCGAATTTTGTGGGTATATTCACTGCAAACCCTCACGAGACACAACTCGTCCTACTAGGGTAACCTAGAGGTTTAAAGGCTTGTTTCATGCGCTAAATGCAATCGCTTGCCCGCGAAATAGGTGCTCTATCCCAATAAAGTCTTTGATGGATCTTTAACTCATACTCTCATTCTTTTACATTGCTCGGGATGCGCAAAGTTCTAAGTTAGTGGGGTTTGATTGGGCATAAATATTGCACATTTATCCCCCTAATTTCAGTACTTTTGTGAGCCCGAGTGATGTAACATTTATGGATTTTATTCACATTTATGCTACTAACCTTCGTTGGCGAGTATTTCGTGTTTCGTGCTTCTCTTATTGGTTTTACCGATTAATTGTGCTAGCAGTGCAAAAGAGGAAGCAAGACAATGCTAGAAAAGCTAAGAAGGCAAGTTCAAGGGCAAATTGGTAATTTTGCAGCCAGATCTGGAAGGAGAAGTCAACTGGAAAGTTGAATAGCTCAGAACAACGAGAACACTGGAAGAAACGGCACCCAAATCCGAGCTACGGTTGAAAAGTTATGCTCAGTTGAAGTTGAAGAAAAATCCAAGAAAGGAAGAAAAGAAAAGTCAGAAAAATCCTAAGTGTTGAACTCCAGGCCAGCATACATTCGTGAACCCCAGGCCGAACCGGTTTGGGGGGGCGAACCGGTTCGCAGGTACACCCGAAACGGTTCGGGGTACCTAATGCGCGAATTTTGTCTTTTATGCTGATTGGTTCCCAAGACTCCTATTAGGTTTTTAACACTCCAAAATTGTGGGGAACGGAGGCAGCAGCTGAGGAACAGCCATTAGGGATAGTTTTAGAGAGTTTTTGATAGAGAAAAATAGAGAGGAACATCTAGGAACATCAAAGGAATTATTTGCTTCAAGATTCAATTGTTACGGGTTTGTTTTTCAAGTTTAATCCAAGATTCTTGTCATTGTTCTTGCATGCTTAGTTTCCATATTCGATTCAGTTTATTATTGCGTTTATAATACATCTTTACATGTTTCAATCTTGTTTCATCATGATTTCATACACATGCAACGTTATTATTTCATGCATTAGTCTAGTTAACATGTCCGGCTAGGTTTCAAAGGTTGGGATGCATGAACCCAACCTGAAGTGTTAGTGTATGTGTATAACGTTGATCCGATGAATTTACCGATTGATTTTGATCGTATCGCATAATTACATAATAATTGTGGATCTTTATATCTCGTTTGCCTCTGGGTACTCGTGATGATTTAGAGTACAATATGAATGCAATTACCGCGATACCGATTTACTCATCCTCAGATTAGGTATGACACGGGCTTGAACCTCGTATACATAATGCTTGGGAGTCCTAAATTCCGGGTCGAATTAATCGGATAAATTTATGATTGACGTTGTCACTGCACTACACTAGGGTTGGGGGATTGTATTCCCATCCTGTTTTCTTATCATTTAGGTTCAAAAAGTTTCAATTCACTTTTTCATTCTTCATCTAGATAATTTAGTTAGTTGCATATTTCATCACAATTTCATAATTGCATTTAGCTTAATCAATCCCAAAAACCAAAACCAAATCTTTTCCTTTCTTTTTAGAGTCATCGTTAGGATTCCTCCGTCTTATCCCGTCGTCACAACTCCGTTGTCCTTTTTCCCTGAGGATCGATACCCGACTTGTCGGATTATTACTTGAGCGACAGGCTTGCACTTGAGCCTAGAGAGTACACACTTTAGAGACACATTCTGAGTCATGTCAGTAACTCCTTATGAGGAGAGTTACATTTAGTGTATGTGAAAACTATGATGCTTATGATATTTTACACATGCTATAAAGAAATGATTATATAAACTTAAATAATTTTCCCACCTATTGTATTTTTAGAAGTAATACCATTATATTTTTTAATCATTGTATATTCAATTTATACAACTTATGATCAGTGGGAGTAAGTTTATATATTCAATTTATTGCCAAGCATAGAAACAAAATGTTGCATGAATTTTCAATATGCAATAGATGAAGTTATAAGATACTAAAAGATTATATGCTCACATTAAAGTTGACTATTCATTTTTGGATGAAGAGCTATTACAACTAAGATTTACTGGTTTTTATGGAAAGTATGTAGTTCACTCTTATCAACTTATGTTTATTTTGGTTTAACAACCAATATAATGAAGGAGTGCAACATAATACATTGACTATTGTGGAAATCTGAATCTGTAGCATGCTTTGATGCTACAACTTACTGATTATGGCAACGTAATTTAAATTTCGAGCCTTAGAGTTGTCGACACTGTTGCCATGTTACCGAAATATTATGATATTGTCATTGCAATTTTCTTTATTAAGATACATTAGGTATTATGTCAGTAATTAAGCACATTGAATGTAAATACCATTTAAAGAAGAAAATTTGAAACAAGTGTCATTTAACACATTTGTACAAGTGTTAACATGAAAAATCCACATGATCGGGTTATCATGAAAGACATTAATGAAGCATGCTTAATATACGAGTCTTTAAATATAGTCAATAAAATCTTGTTGTTGTGGATTTTTTTAGTGCTTATTTTTACACTACCATATGATATCATACACTATTTTAGAATCATTTATTTCTGTCGTTATTGTACACATGAATGTGAATGAAAGAATGTGACAGAAATCATCTTTTACAAAGGCATTATTGGACCATTATGGAATAACCCTATTTATAGACCTTATTGGATGAGTTGTTAATGTTGTGGTACATGGAAGCGATCATGCTCTTGAATTAGTATGTGAGCGCCACGATTCGCATTGATAAGTTGTTTGATGAAGGTGTTTATGAAAAACAGTTTAAGGATGACTCAGGGATTATTGTGAACTTTATGATAATTATGGATAAAGTGGGAGACTATTAGAATTATTTTATATAATTCTCCATTATGTGCTCCATAATTATAATAATCTTAAGAGTCACTTTGATTAATGAAAGAGTACTCCAAATACCAAGAGTCAGAAGGACTCTTGGGCTTGTACCTTGATGAACAGTTTATATTAAGTGACTGTTGGATATTTAGGTCATGTCCTTGCCTATAAATAAGTGACTTATTTCCATCATTCAGGCACTTTAAAATGACAACATAATGAAATAATAGGAAAGGGAGAGAAATCTAAATTCTCATGGAGAGTAAATTTTAAAATAGTGTTTTAGTCATACTAGGAGATCTAACTGTTGGAATGAGTTGGTATTGGAGTATGTCCTTGATATATAGAAGATAAAGCTTTGTTACAAAATTTAGTCCGATCAGACATCGTTAAGGTTAACTCCTCCATCAATATTTTTAGTTGTGACAATTATGGAGCTAGGTTATTTTAACACCATTTATGTTTCGCATAATGATTAAATGTGATAATCATGAAGATCCAATATCCTTTTATTAAGAACATTTGTATGTGAAAATTTAATCAAATTAATGTTTTCTTGATTAATATTGTGGTGTTCTTAATAATGGTTTTACACAGTGTTGATAAAAACCTTTTCCATCATTACCATATCCAATTCAAATTCTCTCCGTTAACTTCCTAGTTAAATAAATCACAATACACACCCTTGTCAAACTGGGTCTAGCCAGGGACGCTCTTGGGCATCTAATTTAAGGGGCCTACCGAATGCACTTGTAATCGAAAAAAGCTCAATTTATTTAAAGATGAATATAGAGTAATGGAAGGGTAATCCATACAAGATTAAGGGTTGACTCTCTTTCAGGGTGAAAATCATACGAACATTTAAAAACTCTCATCAAACATTTTTTGATAAACCAAGTTTCTCTAAACCAAAGTCTAAGAAAGTCCTTCTCATGAAAGCACCTTATTAAAATATTTTTGAATCAATAAGACCCACGTTAAATGCAACTTTTAACATGAAAACAAAAAGCACCTTCCGAATCACATCAATAGAGGGTCTCCCATGCAAAAATTTATCTACAAGAGTGTATTTGAAAAGCTGTGAAACATTTTTGACACATTCAAGAGAGAAAAAAATTGCTAGCTAACCAATATGTTTATATATTTCCTTCAACTTCCATTGATCAATATATTTGATATTACTCACCACTGCCGCAAATGATTTTGATACAGGGGGACCTTTAATCATGAACGAAGGAGGAACAACCTCCAGCATGGAGGTTGCGGGAGATTACATCATTATTTAGGCTACTGCATTAGAGAGAGAAAGGATAAAAAAAAGTTAGGCTACTTAAAATAATGATGTAAGAATTCAAAGAGTTTATATCCTTATGTGAGGATTTAAATTATTGACAATATGTGAGTGTGTTTTCAAACACTAGTTGTTTTCATAGTGAAATTAAATATTTATTCGTGTGAACGTAGTCTATATTGGGTGAGCACGTTAAATCTCATTTGTATTTGAAGTGTTATTGTCATGTACTTCGACTATAATTTTCATCATGATTTTTTAGTATTAGAAAATTTGTAATATTATAAATTCATATTAGTTTTCTATGTTTGGATATGTATTAAATATTAATGTTCCTGACATTTACCATGAAGCACGCAACGATAATGCATTTTATACATCTCTAAAAGATTTGAGGTTAAACCTACATGGTCTCAAGTGAGTGGCTGGACCAACTAAAAATGTATCATTTTTTAAGTTCTTAGTTTTACTTTACCCTAAGATAATTTTGTATTTAGAGATATCCATAGTTTTTCAGGAATAAACTTATCCCCGTATGCATAAAGTCAAAGACGGATAATGTACATGCATGGTGTCATTATAATTACCGAACCTATAAGCTATGTGTAAATAAAAATTTATATTAGGAATAAAGTCAAAACCCCATTATTTGCATATATAACTTTTTTTTATTTCTAAGTGTATGTTTTCAAAATATAATGTTGGTAAAAATAATTTTTTTAATAGCCATGGTAAAAAAACTTTATTATTTTAAATGATTAAATTATACCGATCGAAAGTGTAGCTTCGCGTTTAAAAAAACACTAAGGGGGTTTGTTGTTATAATAAGTATTTTTATGTTATAACTCAAAAATAACTTTAAAGGCTATTTGGTATACCGTTCAATGCTTAAAATTTTAACCATATATTCTAAAAGTGTTGTTTTAATAGATTTGTTTAGAAAACAACTTTGACTTGTATTGTTACTTAACATTATAACACTACACTCTCACCAACCTTCTCCATTATCTGCTCTCATCCTTTCTTCACTTCCTCACGTCCAACGACCTATCTTGCCCAATAATATCAGCACTCACCATCACCATTAATATCTTCATCCAGTCATTTCATCTTCAATTAATTCGATTTTACGTCTCACCTACATACAATTTTGTATTTCTTCTTCAACTAAAAATTAACCCTAACCCCATTTATTGATATGGTTTCCTATATAAACCCACCAAACCCTCTGAAAACACATGGTGTGCAGAATAAGATCTAGGTGCCTCATAAAACTGACGATTCCTTCCCTCTTGTAAGAGGTGCGAATAATTTGGAGATAATTTATCTTCCATATTTTGGATGGTATATCCCAAAATTTTTTGTTTTGAAGATAATTTTTTTGTTCGATTCTGGGAATTTTTTTTTTTGATGTTTGTTTGTAATTATTTATGGTTGATTGGTTTGTGTTTGCAATTATTTATGGGCACAAAAATGTCTATTATTAGTGATGCTTCAAATAGATACATATACGATCTCTTTAAGTAGCTTATACAAAATATGGTCGAGAGAATTCGTAGAATGTTGGCTTCATATGTTATTTGATGAAATTTCAAGTCTTATGTTACCAAAGGCAATATATGCAATTTCTCTTTATTCATTAGGTTCTTTGATTTATTCACTAATTCAAAAGTACTCATTGCTTAGTCTACTTCAAGTAATGAAAGTTTTTTGTTTAATGTTTGAGTTTGATAATTTTCTCCAATGTTTCTCCAATATCGTCTTAATTATTAGGAAATAAGCCTTTCAAAAGGATTTACATTTTTTTGAGACAAAATAAGAGCGTTCATCAATTTGGATATCATATTGAATAAGATCAAACTGATATATTTTTTTATTATTTAAATATTTCCACAAATATTAGCAATTAGAGTATAGATAAATTATTCATTAGGTCGCAATTTTTTATGTTTGACAAACTTTTTTATTATTTACCTCTTCCATTCTTCGAGTTTCATGCACATAATTTACCTAAAATAGGATCTTTGTAATAAAAGAAACTAATATGCATGAACGAGAATAAAATTTTAAGTTTTGTATACCTCATGCGAGACTAAATCATTTTCAAGACGACCACAAATATCATAAGCTATTACAAGTTGGGGTTTATTTTATATCCATTAAAGTGTCTCTTCGGTGACTAGATCCCCCATTGGTGTAACAATGTCCCATCTTGTTTCAAACAACATTGGTGTGATCCTTAGACTTACCAGAAGGCATCTTGTAACCATGTTGTCTGAACACTCGAAATTGAATTGAAATGCTGCACAACTCGGATTCCTCTTGGTCATCAACTGAAATGTTGGGTGTAGTTAAAATTTTTTCTAATTCGTTTTCAATATCTTGCTCGAAGAGATGAGATACACCAAGTTGATGGAGTGGGTTTATCAACTTAACAATTTAATCAATTGAATTAATGGTTCTATACAAAAGCATTTATCTCATCTCTCCTCTTACCTTTTCAACCCCTTTAGCGTAACGTTGAAATGCCTGCAAATACACCCTAATTGAGAAATATATATTTACCCACACTCACATACAAAAAGAGATAGATAAGAATTTGAGAAGCGACATATCCCATTATCATGAGAAATGGTATCTGTCCTGAACTTTATTTCTTCAACTTAGCACTTGAGGATTTCTGTATATATATACACGTTTATATGTATGTGTACATCTGATAGTTGAGCCTAAGGTTGTTTTTTTAATTGAATCATTTAAACATAAGAGATACCAAATAGTGTTTATTTATTTAAATGATTAAAAAGCTAACGATTATTTTTGCCTCATTAAAATATATATTTACCTCTGAAGTCTGAATCAGTCTAAATGCATTTATTCACAGGTACATTCAGACATAAAAACAAGCATATCTTTTTTATTTAGATTTCAGACTTTACATTTCAAATTCAGACTTTAGATTTAGATGAAAAAACTAACGGAGCCTAAGTCACCTATATTTATCTAATTAGTTTTTTAAATTTTGGACTTTGGTGATGTTTGTTTTTAATTTTTAAATCTAAATCTGAAGTATTCAGACTTAAGTTGTACAAAATAGTTTTTTTTAAATGATTAATAGGTTAACGGGTATTTTTGCCTCTGCTTGCTAATGAAATTTATGTACCGCTAAAGTCTGAATCTGATGTTTGAATTAGTCTGATTACTTTCATTCGGATGTTCATTCAAACATGAAAAAAATGCAGATTCAGATTTTAGATTCAATCCTCAAATTCAGATTCAGACGAAATAACAAATGCAACCTAAATTATTTATTCTGATTGATTTCCAAAGAACTTGATATAATTGTAATAGAAATAAACACGGTCGGATGTTATAACAAGGTTATTACCTTGAATTTTGGTTGAGCCCAACTTGAATAATATATTCGTGTCTAATATACATGGGCCTCATGAAATTTATCTCACTGCGATAATATTAGAGTTGATTTTGGTGACTTAGTGATAAGTCTTATTCTTATCTAAGTGATCTTAGAGCATCCACTATCGGGATGCTATCTGCCAAGAAAATTCGTATGTTTACAAATTCAGAGGTTTACAGTGGTGGGAGTGAGTGAACAAATTCTCTTCCACGATTTGTTGTGGTTCTCTAAAGATACAAATTGGCTGGAAAATTTCTAAAGGATTCCTATGAACATCAAAAGTTCTTCTTTTCTTTGTATGAATTCCTACAAACTTCAGAAGTTCGTAGGAAGTATTATTATCACACTAAAAATTAACAACAAAGTACATTTGGGTTCCTATGAACTATATTAATTCATAAGAATTTCCTACGAACTAGAACTATCAAGACAAAAGACTTTTTAAGCTCTTTACTCATCATCAGTTTGTGAAAACTCTCCAATGAAAAGTAATTCCATCTTTTGAGTTTTTAAAGTTACCTCTTCAGAGCATCCACGATGCTCCTCTTAGGACAAAGTATTATATAGACGCATATATATATATATATATATATATATATATATATATATATCTGATTTTGGCCTTGGGAATATGTAAATATTATAGTTCCTTCTATTTTATCTTTCCAATCCCTTTAGGAAAAAGATATAAGTTTAGACATAGTCATTGAATTTTGGGAAGTTTTTTTTTTTTGCCAGTATTAATTTTCACACTATATTTGATAGTTCTGTTTTTCTTGCTCGTTTTAGCATTCTCTCAAATTGAATGTGGGGAGTCTACATACAAAAACATTCTGTAATTTATTAAGCCTGTTGGTTGATCTAAAAAATGTATAATGATATTTGGTTGATAAAAAAATTGATTTTGGATATATATAAAGTGAATACATTCACAATTAGAAAATGTAAGTGCTGACAGTACTAGTTATACATTTTGAACACCTTTGGTTCGGTTTTCTACTGTGTCTTTTCTGATCCAAACAAATCCATTCCTCTAGATATTTTCAAAGATAAGATGAATTGAAAAAATATGCATAATGATAGACATGTTGAAATATTTTGTTACTGAATTATCTAGAGAATAGTTTGTTAAGTGATCTCCTTATATACTTGGAGGAAAGTTGGCCAAAGGTCGAATAAATGTTGCAGTGGAGGCCATATGGAGACAAGTTCAAAGCATTGATATAATTCTTATTATCGATGAGAAAATCTCTGATCCTTGTGCATAAAGCATCTATATCTTAGATTATTTATAGACCGACTCTTCATTGAACTATGGTTTTCCATTTCCAGCAAAAGGAAATATAATTGTTATAATTTGGACACATACAAGGAGGACCCACCTCCCACACACACACGAACGCGCACTTTGAACTCCCCCGTGTAAGGTAAACATGGGGATACTGCGTTGGACCCACCTCCCACATGCACCTCGCTTAAATATTGAGTTACCAGCGGGGAATCGAAACCAACATCATGCGACTAATAACACACCTTAACAAATCAAGAGGGATGCATTGCCTATACAGAGGAAGATACAAAAATCCAATATATTGCAGTAGTTTATCTTAATATCCTTTTATAAGGATTAAATTAAGTGTTACAAAATCATATATACAATAATTCGACAATAGCTTAATACGATTTTACACTGTCACAAAACGCACAAGGGGATATTCATTAGTTGCAGAAAATTTCTCAGCCAAGGTGAGGGATGTATCGATGGAGCCCATGGCTATAATGACTGGGTTGCTAAAAACAATTATTGAATTAATGACATTTTTTAGGGGGGGTGAGAAATTAACACTATTGATTGTTCGGGTGCTGAAACAGGGGGTTTGGGTCCCTTTTAGCCGCATAATCCTTCGATTAAGAGGGGTTAATTAGGGAGGAAAAAGAGAAGTATAAAAGGAGAGAAATTGGTTTGGGATTTTGAAAAATTATGAAAGTGGCTTTTCTCATAAGGGACCATGACTTTTAACTTCTATATTTTCAATAGACCGTGGCTTTTTGGTTCTCAATGTAAAAATGGAAATGAAAAAGAAGGGGGCAGTTTAAGAGAAAATATGCAACATATAGTAATAGTTGTGGACAGAAGTAAGATTTCCACGTGGCACTCTAAATGAGAAGCAATCATAATTGTTGTAAAGAATTTTATAGGAGTATAAAGATATTGTGTCTAAATTTTGGCAAATGAAAGTGAACAAAGACATATTCAAAGTGTGTTATATATGAAGAGAAATTTTATTTGCGGATAATTCAAGGAGTTTATATCTTTCTGTGAGGAGTTAAATCATTGACACTGCGTGAGGGTGTTTTCAAACACTAGTTATTTTCATAGTGAAATTATATATTTATTCTTCTGAACGTAGTTTATATTGGGTGATCACGTTAAATGTCATTTGTCTTTTAGGTGTTAATGTCATTTACTTCGAACAATAATTTTCGTCATTATCTTTTAGTTCAATTTGGTTGATTGTGGAGCCAAACTTGTGCACAACACATTCAACATAGTTGATAAGACCGAGTTTCATTTATATGATATTAGAAAATTCATTAATATTATAAATTCACACTATTTTTCTATGTTTGGATACGTATAATATATTTATCCTAAATTGTTAAACTGATAAATTGTCGGTGTTTTCCTAACTCACACTAACACTTTAAACAGAGAAATATATAAAGGAAAATGCTATAAGTAAAATGAAATTACATAAAACTTATAAAAGTTGATGTGTCATTGTAATGGAGTATTGTACATTTTTCATTCCAAAAAAGTATAAAATGTTTTATTGCACTACCACACTAACTTGTCTAATTTCATTTTACCCATAGCATTTTTCATATAAATAATATTTGGGTCTTAGATAAGATAATCGACACAATTTTTATGTATTAAATATTAACATTCCCGACATTTACCATGAAGCCCGCAACAATAATGCATTTTATACATCCCTACAAGATTAACGGTTAGACCTACATGGTCCTGAGCGAGTGGCTTGCCCAACTGAAATTTCCGGGTGTCTTAAGTTTTTAGTTTTACTTTACCCAAAGATAACTTTGTATTTAGATATATTCCTACTTTTTCAGGAATAGACTAATCCCCCCATGCATAAAGTATAAGACAAATGATGCATATGAAGGGTGCAAGTATAATTACCAAACATAAAAGTCATATCTAAATAAAATTTTATGCGAGGAATAAAGTCAAAAACCCCTTATTTACATATAAAAAAGTTTTTTTTTGTATCTAAGTGTGTTTTCAAAATATAGTGTTGATAAAAATAATTTTTTAATAGCTATTGTAAAAAAAACTATATTATTTTAAAAGATTAAATTATACTCATTGAAAGTGTAGATTCGCATTTAAAAAAACAAAATCATTGTTGTCTTCTCATTATCTTGCGACCAACTAACTAACTCATCTTCCCCTTCTCTTCTCGCCTCCCCTTTCGACTCTCTTGATGTCGTACAAAGATCTTCTCTCCCACCAAGTTCCCTAATCCGTGCTTTGTTTGCAACCAAGCCAATTTATACAATTTAGTTACAGTAGACTGTTCCCTAATGAGAGTTTGTAGGTGGAGGTAACTTTTGTATTGACGGAGAGCATTGGGGTTGAGGGTGATTTCAGGGTTGAAATCATCATTGTTAATTGTCTCGATCTCACTCTATCCTATGACTAGTTTAAGATAAACAACTCTTTATTGTAGTATTTTAAAGTTTACTCTACTTTAGCCTAACACAAAAATGACCTATATGAAGTGCGGTATGACACAACAAAACGCAATACGACATAAGACTACGTAACAAAATATCTGTTTTTGACCAAACATGGATATAGTTGAAATATAATGCGGCGCATCATGAAAATATATTTTGTACCCAATATATGGACGTTAATATATTTTATAAACATATTCATACCGATAGATGAAAATTAGTGTATGGATATATATTTTTTTTGATAGGTAAATGATTCATTAACAACAAACCCGCCAAAGGGTGAAGAAACTCGTATACACGAAGTATATAAAGAAAATACAAAACCTAGGGCCCGAAAATACTAGTCTCCCCTCTGAATCTCCTCTAAAAAATGATCGATGAAAGTGTCGGGCTAATACTCTGCTTATGATAGATAATGAGGGAGCTCAAAAATTTATAGCGAATTCTAGCAGTCGCAAGATCAACACCTTCTAACATCTCTGATTCCTCTCCTGTCACACCATCCAAAGAATGCAATGAGTAACGATCCTCCACAACTTCCTCCCACCCTACCAACCCTTCGGGGTCCTCCAAGACCCCATTACCTCTCTAAAAAAAATGTGGCATAACCCACTGAATACGACATAATGAAATGAATATATCCCATAAGCCCTTTGAGACCCAATAATGAAGAAACAAATGATTAATTGACTCATCCACCTCCTTACATAACAAACATCTACTAGACATTCTTCTCCCCTTTTTCTCAATCCTTCAACGGTCAAAATAGCTTGTCTGACCCCTGACCATGCAAAGAAATTTACCTTCAGAGGCCCCTTCACCTTCCATACTTTCTTCCGCGGGAAAGAAGAGACCCCCCTCCCATGCAAAAGAGTATAAAAATTCTTAATCGTGAAACTACCATACTTGGAGAATGCCCATCTCAAGGCATCACCCCCTCCGGACGGAACTGACGCATCCTCCAACCACTCAAAGAAGGAATCTATCTCTTCTAACTCCCAATCACAAAAATCTCTTCAAAAATGGGGATTCCACACCCCCGCCCCTGGATTGTCAACTTATGAGCCTCCACTAAATCCTCCTTATCCCCCACAAGACGGAACATCCCCGACAAAAGATCCTCCAACGAACCATCCTTCGCCCATTTATCCCTCCAAAACCTAATCATATTCCCACTCCCAACCTGAAACACGTGAGACATGATAAATCATCCCACCCCTGCGCTATAAACCTCCACATACCCAACCCATGGGCAAAGCACCCTAACCTAGTCCCCCACCCAGAACGAGAAATCCTATATCAAGCCACCCCGATTTTCCCCACAATCTATTTTCCTCTCGATAAAATCGATACAACCATTTGCCTAATAAAACTTTATTTAAGTGATGCAACCTTCTCACTCCTGCACTCCCCACCTTTAGCAGTTTACACACATAATTCCATCCCAATAAACAGTATTTGAATTTATCCTCGTTCCTTCTCCACAGAATAACCCTCATCATTTTCTCTAAAAACTCATGCAGTGAGCACAATAAAGGCAATATCGACATGAATTAAGTGGGTAGACTCGATAAAAACTTTTGATCAGAGTGAGCCTCCACCCTTAAAGAGAAATCCATTCTTCTTACCTCCCAACCTCCTCTTAACCCTCTCGATCACCGTATTCCAGATAGAAGTGGATTTAAATTTTGACCTTAACTGGAGGCCCGTGTAAGTAGAGTGGAGTGCACCAACTTTGCACCCTAAAACATCCGTCGCAGACCCTAGATTCTCAATGTTTCGAAGTGCGATCATCTCACACTTCCTGACAATGATATGCAAATCCGACAGATATGTTATATGTGTTAATATGTATATGATCACATATAAACGTATATGTATTAAATATATATTAAGTAGATATTAACTATATTAAATATATATATATATATATATATATATATATATAATATTAGATATATTTTGAATGTATAAATATGCTCATGTATATTAGTATATCTATGAACAATACAAATTTTTATAGTTGTAAAAATGAGTTCAAGTTCAGTGGTCTATTGATGCAAAATGGTGTTCATACGTTTCGAAAATAATATCAAAAGTAGTCTCCCAAATACTAAGTCGAACCCAAAATACCCAATAAAATACAAATAAATGGATGAGAGAAATAAGGGACGAGGACGAGGGTAACAAAATTCTCTCTCTGTCTAAACAGTCCTAGCCAGGAGAGCCTAGTGTACACCACATCGAGACACTCTTAAAGTTCAAATGTACGCCACTTATCTCCATTCCATTATCTTTAATTTAAGAGTAATGATCTTTGAAAGTGATCATTACTTTCATTTAAATGTACACCAATAATTTTTGTAAATAACGAAACAATTTATAACACAATTGATCCTTCTACATGTTACATTAGTTATACTTGATAAGAACCTTAAGACTGAATTATATGTAATCCTGACTATTTTTAAAACCATGTTTATTTATTTAACTGAATTAATTAATTAAAATGAATTTTAAAACTAGAATTTCAATTAAATTAAATTGATTTAATTTTTAATGCATTTAATGATTTTTGATGAATTAATTGAATATGTTGTAAAATGGGATTTGTTTAAAAAAATTGAAGGGAATTTCACTCTTTTATTTTGACACGAACTCCTTAAAAACAATGTAATTTGGACAAATACATTCTATTTATAGAGTTTTAAAGAAGCTAGAATGTGAGTTATACTCATAATTATAAAAAAGTAAATATAAAAGATAAAAAGAGGAGCGAGCATTTTGAGGACCTGACCCATAATATTGGCACTGAGAGCCGCTATAGTGGCCTCAGGCTACCACTATAGCGGCCAAAGAAGAAGGGTAACAACCCCCTTTATAGCGATGGTTTGGTATGTTGCGTGTGTGTGTATTCGTTTATTTTTCTTAGGACTCTTTTTAGGCATGATTTTAATTTGTATTAAAAAGTGTTTGGGGTTTAAAATTTTCATGCATACTTATACACGGCGCATACATGTACAAACATAAAGCTAAAGATCCCATAATTTCTCCCATAAACCTCAATTAAACAAAACTTCAACCTTATTTTGGGAACCTTTAAACTCATATTTTGAAGAGGGACGTAAAAACATATTTTGGATACTTATTTTTTTAGGAAAGAATATATCTATATTTATCCTTGAGTATTCTTTTATTTAAATTTTCCTGAACGATAATTACGTATGTTTTCTAAAGATGATAAGAAACTTTATAAGTAAAAAGTGATAACCTAATTATTAATTTGTTTTTATAAACTTCTAAATTTGGTTTTAATGCTTGAAATATCGCATGCTTATGTAATTTGATAATATGTGTTCATTTATGAAATTACTCATATAATTATTATGTTGTAGAATATGATAATATGTTGCTGAAAATTGCATATAAGCATGTTTAAATGGGTTTACGATTTAATGTGAAAAATTACAAGATAAATTGAAATATTGAAAATGAACAACTTGTTGGGATATTTTGTAGAACTCATTTATCAGATGTCATAGTTGGTTTATTGCACATGAAATCGTACATGTGTGAAACAATAGAATTTAAGGTTGGAATAAAGAATGAAAATAATGTTAAAATTCTACATGTTATTAAAATGAAAACATTGGGATGTTGGGATTGGGGACGTTAGTTGTACTTTAATTATTGTTATTAGTATGATACTTTCTAGGTATGGGACTACGAAGAAAGTATATTAATTGTTGTTAATGATTCATAGGTATGGAACTAGGTATAGATCACTTATACGTTTGGGTTATACCTAGGTATCAGACTAGGTGAGGATTTTACGTTATTTTACCCTAAGCGTAAAACTAGAGAACATTTATGGTTTTTGGGTATTTTCTAAGGTGATGGACTAGGAAATACTTATGTTTTGGTGATTTCTAGGTATGGGACTAGGGATGGATTTCGTGTCGATACCCAAATTATTTTGAGGGCTATACATAACTCACAAAAACATTATAATGAAAAATAATCAATAACTACGATAATAAATGGATATTAAAAATAGATTGATGTAGTATCATTCTTTGTGAGAGTGTACGTCGACTAGATACATTATATGTACAGGACTTACACTGTCTTGACTACTTTGAAGAGTTTATGTTTCATTCATGGACTACACCAAAATAGGTAGACGATTATAGTAAGATGGTCACAGACCAAGACCGTGACTAGTTGGAAATGGCCAAAAAGTCGTGATGAGCGTAAAAACACATGTGACTAGTTCGATGACCATAGAGTTCCGTCACCTAAACTAAAGCTTTTTATGGCCCTAGACCATGACTAGGTTAGGTCACGCCAATGGTCCGTGACCAGAGCGTGACCATTATGGTGACAAAATTATTCCAAAATTCACTCCAACTATGGTCACGGTCATTAGCCGGGACCATGTCCACATCCATGGTCAAAATTTCCTCCAACTATGGTTACCACTTTGGGCCAGAACCATTTGGAATTAGTCACGACACTGGGTCATGATCGTGGGACATGACCAATCCAATTATAATG
The DNA here is from genome assembly GCA_949130495.1 of Sambucus nigra. NCBI lineage: Eukaryota > Viridiplantae > Streptophyta > Magnoliopsida > Dipsacales > Adoxaceae > Sambucus > Sambucus nigra. The sequence goes on along the minus strand of OX422218.1, from coordinate 10,024,104 downwards.
ACATGGTCACGGATGATGACGTGGAAAAAAAGTGTCATGACATGTGGTCATGGCTCTCAGTTGTGACCAACCTCTTTATTTATAAACCCCCAAACCCTTTAGCCATTTTTCAATGAAACCACCCAAACCTCTCTCTTTCCTTCCAGCATTCCCCTCTCTCTCCGGCGTTCCTATCTCTCTCTCTCTCCGGTAACATTTCTCTCTCTCTCTCTCTCACTCTCTCTCTTTATCTCTCTCTCTCTCTCTCTCTCTCTCTCTCTCTCTTTCTCTCTCTCTCTATCTCTCTCTCTCTCTATTTATCTATCTATCTATCTATCTATCTATTTATCTATCTACTCTTTGTATTAGTGTGTTTATATATGTGTATTACTATTTGTATATGTGTGTATATGTTTGTGTATATATATATGTGTGTGTGTATATAGATAGTGCATATGTGTGTATATGTGACTGTATCTGTGTGTGTTTGTGTGTTTATGTATGTGTGTGCATATGTATGTGTATGTGTGTATTTTAACTAATTTAAAATTTTTAATTCTTAAACCCTAATTAGTGGAAACTTTGACCATTATTTTTAAAACTAATTTAGTGGAAAAAGACCCTAAACCCTATTTACTAAATCCTAATTTAAAACTAATTTATTTGAAAAATACCCTAAACCCTATTTACTAAACCCTAATTTAGTGACAAACTACCCTAAACCCTATTTACTAAACCCTAATTTGAGAACAAAATTGATGACATTTGCTAAGACGTATTATTATTATTATTGGTATATGTTTTATCATATAGATGATAAAAGGAGTGTGGAATAATTATTCGTTGTTGTTTTGGTTGTTGGATAGTGATGTTGTATTGCTTGGATTCATAATGCACATAGTTTTTAAAACTCTCTCATAATAAACCCAAAATTATTGTGTCTTAACACTTATGGAGGGTTCTTATTTGGATTTCACCTCGGTGAGATCCAACACGCACGGGGTTAAGAGAAGGGTCATGATAAATCAAAATCTTAATAAAACTAATATACCCTTATACCTCATATGTTAAAATAAGATAAACATAAATTCGATTGTTTGAAAAAGAATAACTAGTTAATGATTAATTAGAGTAATTATTTGTAGGACTCATATTCACGCCCTCGTATATTTTCCTCAGGAAAAAGGAGGCACGATGATAATCATTGGCAATAAGAGTATGAGAGGTTTCAATTGGACCGCACTTATACCTCTTTTGTTTGTTGGCTCCATTTAGAGGGTACTCCTCTTTGTAGTTACGGGAGTAAGAAGATTAAACAATTTAACTACCTTGCAAATCGTGGAGTTATTTTCAAGTAAGAGTACCTGTTCGATCATATTCTATTTCCCCTACCAAAAAATTGGGATAATGCTACAGAGAATATATTCTGCATACTGAATACCGATGTATCCATGACTTTACTTATGTTGCTAGAGAAGGCAGAAAAAAAAATCACATGTTATGGATACAACCAGGTAGAGAGTGTATTGACCTAGACTATAATGTCTCGTGACATATGAACGCTAAATTGAATCTTGAAAATAGCTTAAAGAAGATGGGATTTAAAGTTTATATCATAGACATCTATACATCAATTATAGATATACTTCCTCCTACATGGCCACGTGCAAAAATCCATAGGTTTTTAAAAATTAACACCGAATGGATGTACAACAGACACACTGAACATATTTTAAATTCTTACTCTGAAAAGTTAGATACATATATATATAGTTATAAACTTGATTAGTTAGTTATAATTTTATATTATTATAATAATTTAGTCTCTTATTAATTTTTATTTTTTTAGATAATTTTGGGCGGCAATGGAAAAAATGTACCACGTGATGATGTGATAACCAACCATGATTCTCATCTCTTGCACACCAACGAGAATTCCCATCACCAACTGCGGAGAAATTCTCAACTCCCCCATTGGTTAGGTCTACTACTCCAAGAACCAGTAGGCAACAAACCCGCATTGTTCCAACGCCCCCACTCAGTGCTCCCGACACCTAGTCAAATGAGAAAAAGCCCATTGGGTTAGCACTTCTTGGGAATAACCCCAGTAGTGATAAAAATGACCTCCAAAGATTTAAATCCCAGTATTTGTCGCTTAGGAAAATGAATGTGGGAGTCGGGGGAGCAGAGAACTGAAACCCAGTTGATCTAACCATCAAAGATGATATCTGTGTCCAACTCTGTAAGAAGATTTCATTTCCAGACCATTCGAAGAAAAAGGTTCTTTCCCAGGTTGCTGAACAACTGAGAACATACCGGAGAAACCTTCGGTAGAGACATTTCCTAAAGGGAGCATTGAGCTACGACATTGTGGCACTGAGAGATAGAGTGCCTCAGAGTGTTGAAATGCCAATTGATTAGTGTTATGATTTTTTAGAAAATGAGACTAAGGATAAAAAGCTGGTCCACAGGGAGAAAATAAACAAAATAGGGAAAAAAATGATGTCCACAGACTAGGCTACAAATCTTATGAAGATTTGACGAATGAATGGCCAAATAGGACAGAGGACGGTCCAAATGTCGACAAAGAACCAAATCGGGCCAACTTGTATGTGCATGCCCGAGGATACAATGATAATAAATTTCTGCCTCACATGTCTAAGACTCTGGAATCAGTAAAGTCCATTATTACTCAGTCAAATTTGAGCCCTTATGATGACATAGAAAATGATGCTCTCACCTAAACCGTTAGAAAGGACAAAATTAGGATGACGAGAGGTGTTGGATCACATATGCCAAAAATAAAATTAAAACACACTGCACCTCTCAAGGATGAACTTTCTTCCGTCAAGAATTGTATCGCAGCCCAAGAGGAACATCAGTCCAAGACTAATGGGGATGCCTAGGAGATTAAAACTGACCTGGGAGTGTTGACGAGTGAAATTGGGAAACTTTTGTCATTTTTTACTCAAGGTTTTCGACCCCCAATGCCACCTTAATGTTTCCCTTACCCTTTTCCTCAAGATTTTTCCTTTCCTCCCTCTGCAAGTTTCCCCTCACAAATGTTGTCTCCTTTAAGATTCCCATCATAAATCCCGCATCCTTCAACATTCCACTTCCCAGTTCCTCTACTTATCACAGGTCTTGGATCCTCATCAACCACTCAAGGTGACTATGGCTAGCAGTTACACTTTGAGGACCTGACAAATAGTAGGATTGATGTCATGTACACACTCATCTCCGTAAGTTTTGGAACTAAAGTACATAACCGACCTTTATAGAAGGGTTAGGCTCAGGTGATGGTTGATGAAAAATACACTATTTGAAGATATGCACGTGCACGTTGGCAACATATAAGGGACATACTTAAATTATTATGAAAATTCTTTTTTCACTTGGATAGTTTTTCTATTGTCCAAGTTGTAATAATATTTTTTTGTTTAAGTTGTAATAACATCACTTGAAAATATTGTTTAATTTGAGTTTAAGTTGTGAATTTTGTGTTCTTATTTGTAACATGACATTTGTTTTCAACCATTAATACATAACTGAAATTTGAAGATCATTAAATAGATTTCCCACAATACAAAGAGTGGATGGGGGAGACTAATCGAATACCAAATAATCATGTAAAGGGCGTTCAAAAATTTGTTAAATACGCTAATAAGAATCTTAAAAGTGACAAGATTATGTGTCCATCCACCTGTTAGGTATCACATCCACCCACTTTTGCATTTATACGACGAGGCTTTGTGATGTGGTCCCGTTAGGTATCGTTGGATGTATCCTTTTGAGTTCTTTATGAAAACTTTCAAAGATTATGTAAAGAATATACGGTATATTACAGGATCAATTGTTGAAGAATATGTTACTATGTAATTATTTCTATACACTCGGGAACATGTGCAAGAATAAGAGTTGAGGAGATTCAATCCTCATGGAGAATGAGTGATAAAGGTACCTAATGACTTTGTAAGGACGCAAATTTCCAATTGAGCCCTTTATAGTTTTGGCTCAATTTCGGACAAAAATGTTTGAGTCATAGGATAGAGTATATTGATCATCTTTCAAGCCTATGACGTGTTTGTTGAAGACGTAGCGGCCAAGTGTATAAAGCTTCATCAAAATGCCGAGTTTAAGTGCCTCGTTTCTACGTCATCAATAGTGGTTCCATGCTCCCAAGGTATGAATGCATTACATATATATATAGGAGATTGGAACATGTTTATGTTGGGTGTTAGGTTTTTAAAACTGCGTTTTTTTTCAGAATGTTTCTATTAAAACTTATATAAAAAGTATATAATGTTTCTGGGCTTAAAAAGAATTTCTGAACATTTTGTGAGTTCGTTCGAAGTGTCGTTCGAACAAGATTGTCATTTGAACCACAAGTCGTTCGAACGAGATTGCCAACGACTTCCCATTATGGCATACTGGAACTTCGTTCGAAATGTCGTTCGAACGAGATGGTCGTTCGAACGAGATGGTCGTTCTAACGATATTTCCAACGAGCTTCTAACGAGTTCATACTGGAACTTCGTTAGAAGACTCGTTCGAACGAGAATGTCGTTCAAACGAGATTTGGCGGGAACATTTTTTTGGCAGTTTTGAACAGTTTTGCCCCCTTTCCCACTTGTTTTACCCCACTATCTTTTTGTTGAATACCTATGTGCGGGAATAACTTTTTCTAACAAAACTTTTTCATTTGATACGAACTCCTAGAGAGTGTTTGAGAGCAAAATTGTTTTAGAAAAAGTTCATTGGTTTTGAGTGTTAATTTACAAGGAGAAAATCATTCATCGCTCTAGTTTACACCCATAGTTTCGTTTATCCAAGTTCATTTATATATATATATATATATACATCTTTCTTGGAGTTTTGGCAGCGATTTTCTCTACACCATTGAAGAAGAGATGTTTGGGTTTGCTTCTAAATCCCACAAAGAAGAAGATTTTTTTCGTGATTTACCCACTTGATGAAAGGCTCCTAGTTCGGGTGACGGTGACCACATAAAGTCCTATCGGTGGATTTCGAGACCGCGGTGGAGCTCCGTGGTTATTCGCTAGGTGGAGGTGTTTGCAAGAAGGAGAGTCGAGGCTTGAGAGGGATCGAGTTGTGTGATGTAAGTCTTTTGTCTTGTATTTGTAAATTCCATACTTAGTGGATTTTAGGCTAGGGCCGTCTGAGGTTGTTTCCCGTCTTGGGTTTTTCCTCATACATCGCGGAGTAGTGTTATTGATTGAGTTTTATCTTTCATAATAACTTAGAACGCATGCTTAGGTTAATTCAAGATAAAATTGGTTTTAATTGTCACACTTAATTTAATTTGGTGCTAATTAAATTTGGGTAATAGTTTATTTAATTCAAGTCTTTTGTTAAAACTGGTTTGGCCTAATTTGGTAATAATGATGAATATGGCTTAGGCAAATTATAGGACTTGGATTAATGGCGTTTAAGGCAAATTATTTCACTTGTGTTTATTTTTAATTTAAAGAAGAATTAAAATTTGGTAATTCGTTTTCTTGAACCATCACCTTCAACGCTTCCGCATATATTTTTTTCATAAAAAGGAAATATATTTCTAAAGGGTTTAAAATCAGGGTTCCACATCTCTGTAGACTTTGAGGAAGAATTTCCTTTTCGGAACCCTTAAGCGCTGAAACTCACAAATCTACAAAACGAGTAAGCAACTCGTTATGTCTTTTAATCACAAGATGAAGTCAAAGATTGGAGAGAGTAATTATCTACCAAATTATTCTTGTTTGATTATACGTATTTTATATATTATGATCTAAACTATATAAGTTACTCGTAGGAAGCACGAGAAAAAAATTGCCCAAAATCAGAGCATAAATTGCACGATAAATGATTTTAGGTCATGGGTATCAAAAATGATAATTTCCACCTCTTATGTGTGCGGTTATTTTTTTAGGTGTGGTAAAAACAGGCCCACATAAAAATTCATTAATAAATTCACCTTCTAAAAAGAGGTGATGTCTCTTTAAGGCTTGCATGACTAGAAAATGGCCCTAATTTTCGTTCGAAAGAGTTTCAAAAATTCCTCACCAACGGTTTTAATTTCATTTCATATCCATACGAGGATGTACGAATGTTTAGCTTCATGTATGAGTGTTTAGTTTGATTTACAAATGTTTAATTTGATTTACAAATGCTTAAGTTTATTTATGAATGGTTAAATTGATTTACGAATGTTTAATATGATTTATGAATGTTTAGTTTTATGTATGAATGTTTAATTTGATTTATGAATGTTTAATTCGATTTATGAATGGTTAATTTGATTTACGAATGTTTAATTTCATTTATGAATGTTTAGGGGCACCAACACCTTTCATGTTACGTTTGGTTTGATAATTGAGTCTCCCGAGTTTGTGGTTGGACCAAATCGGCACTTACACCCCCCCCCCAATTACCCTTTTTGACTGTGTAGTGGTCAATGTACCGACGTCTCATTCCAAGCATAAAACACAAGGCGCTAGCACTTTGAATTTGTTCTTCCATGGCTTCAGTCTCATCCAAAGAACACTTAGGCTTAAACACCTCACACGTGGCCAATGTAACTCATTGCTACTAACTGCGTAGTCATGGGACTCCCGGTTTGATAATAGGACCATAACATGAAAATAGGCACACTTTGTCTTTAAAACGCCCACTGGTGTGAGAAAATCCTGAATAACCACCAAAGGGCCCCACAAGAAGCACAGATATATATCACATTACCAACATAACTCGTAGCAACTAACAGCATAGTCGTGAAACACCCAATTTGAGAATAGGACCGAAATTTTCAAATATTCACAATTAGGCTTGAAAACGTGTCATTTGTGGCCAGAAACCCCTAACAACCACCAAATGACCCCGCAAGGGTCACGACCACATCTCAAGTCTCTAAGGTAACTCGTAGTAACTAATCGCGTAGTCACGGGACTCATAGTTAGAGAATATGGCCGAAATTTCCATATATGCACACTTAGGCTTGAAAATCTCCCACTGATGGATGAAACCCTCGAACAACCCCTAAATAGCCCTGCAAGGAGCACGAACAGCTCGCACGTGACCAACGTAACTCGTACCATAGTTGCGAGACTTGGAGTTTGAAAAAAAGACTAAAAATTTCAAATATTCACACTTAGGCTTGATTTACAATTCAAGCCTATGTGGGCCGTTAGTGGTCGAAAACCTGGAATACCCGCAAAACGACCTCGCAAGACGTATGAACACATCACAGATGACGAACGTAACTCGTTTGAACTGATCGCGTAATGAAAGGACTCCCGATTTGAGAATTGGATAGGAATTAGCAAAGAGGGCCACATAGGCTTGAAAACATGCCGCTAGTGGGTGAAAACACTGAACCACTCCCAAACGGCTCCGCAAAGGTCATGAACACCTCGCAAGTGACCAACGTAACTCGTAACAACTGATCGCGTATTTGCGGGACTCTCGAATTCAGAATATGATCAAAATTTGCAAAAAGGCACACTTAGGCTTGAAATCGTACCGCTAGTGGGCGAAACGTCCGAACAGTTCGTAAACATCCACGTAAGGGGTACGAAGGCCACGCACGTGACCAACGTAACTCGTAGCAACTGACTACATAGTCGTATGACTCCCGATTTGAGAATATGATAGAAATTTGCGGCTAGGCACACTTAGGATTGAAAGCATGCCAGAAGTGAACACCCCCCCCCCCCCCCGAATAACCACCTAATGGCCCAGAAATAGGCGTGAACACCTCACAGGTGACCAATGTACGTCGTAACACTTGACCACATAGTTGCGGGTCTCCCAGATTGGGAATCGGACCAAAATTTGCAAATAGGCATAATTAGGCTTGAAAACATGTCGCTAGTGCGAGAAAACTGCTAACAACCACCAAATTGCCCCGTAAGGGGAACGAACACCTCGCACGTAATCAATGTAACTCGGAGAAATCGGTCGTGTAGTCATGGGACTCTCAGTTTGAGAATAGTACCAAAAATTTCATATTGGCACACTTAGGCTTAAAAATGTACTGCTAGTGGATGAAAACCCCGAACAACCCCTAAATGTCCCCGCAAGGGGCACGGACGTCTCGCATGTGACCAATGTAACTCATAGAAAAACCCGTAGTCGGGGGACTTCCAGTTTTAAAATAGGGCTAAAATTTATAAATAGGCACACATAGGTATGATGCAACCCTGAGTAACCCCCAAATGACGACAAAGGGTACAAACACCACACATATGACTAACTCAACTCGTTACTACTGACCACGTAATCAGGGGACTCGTGATTTGAGAATAATACTAAAATTTGTAAATAGGCACACTAAGACTCGAAAAAGTGTCGCTAGTGGGCGATAGCACTGACCAACCCCCAAATGGCCCTGCGAGGGGAACGAACACCTCACAAGTGATCAACGTAACTCATAGCAACTGACCGTATGTCCTGGGACTCTTGATTTGAGAATAGGATCCAAATTTTCAATCAGGAAAACTTAGGCTTGAAAACGTGTAGCTAGTGGGTGATAACCCCGAACAACCCCCAAACGGCCTCACAAGGGGTACGAATACTTCGCACGTGACTAACGTATCTCGTAGCAACTGACTACGGTCGTGGGACTCCCGATTTGAGATTATGGCCAAAATTTAAAAATAGGCACACTTAGGCTTGAAAATGTGCGGCTAGTGGGCGAAAACCCTAGACGGACCCAAATAACACCACAAGGGGCATGAAATCTTCGAACATGACAAACGTAACTGACAGCATAGTCGTGAGACTCCTAGTTTGAGAATAATACAAAATTTACAAATAGTCTCACATAGGATTGAACACGTGTCATTAGTTGATAAAACCCCCGAACATCCCCCAAGCAGTCCTTCAAGGGGCATGAACACCTCGCAGGTGACCAACATAACTCGTAGCAACTCATCAGGTAGTCACGGGTCTCTTAGTTTGAGAATAGGACCAAAATTTGCAAATAGGTACAGTAAGGCTTTAAAACGTGCTGTTGGGGGGCAAGAACCCCTTAACAGCCACCAAACATCCCCGTAAGGGGCACGAACACGTCGCACGATACCAACGTAACTCATAGAAACTAATCGCATAGTCACAGGACTCCCAGTTTGAGAACATGACCAAAATTTTCATACAGGAACTTACTCTTAAAAATGAGAAGCTAGTGAGTGAAACCACCGAACAACCCCCAAATGGCCCCTCAAGGGGCACAAACAACTCGCACGTGGTCAACATAACTCGTAGCAACTAACCTGTAGTCGCGAAACTTTCAGTTTGAAAATAAGACCGAAATTTGTAAATAGGCACATTAGGGTTGATTTACAATTCAAGCGTAAGTGTACCGCTAGTGGTCGAACACCCTGAATATCCCATAAACGGCCCCATAAGGGGTACGGACACTTCACACATGACCCATATAACTCATTGCAACTGACCCCATAGTCACGGGACTCTCGACTTGAGAATAGGACTGGAATTTGTAAATAGGCCCACTTAAGAATGAAAATGGGCCAATAGTGGGCGAAAACTCCGAACAACCCCCAAACGGCCCCGCAAGGGCTACAAGCAGCTCATAACTTACCAACGATACTCATAGTAACTTATCGCGCAATCGCGGGATTCTCGATTTGAAAATAGGATTGAAATTTGCAAATAGGCAAACTTAGGCTTAAAAATGTGTTGCTAGTGGGAGAAAACATAAATTAACCCCTAAATGGCCATGCAAGGTGTAGGAATGCCTCTTACGTGACCAAAAAAACTTGTTGCAATGGACCACGTAGTCGTGGAACTCTCCGTTTGAGAACAGGACCAGAATTTGGAAATAGGCACACTTAAGCTTGATTTGTAATTTAAGCCTAAGTGTGATGCTAGTGGGCAAAGACACCGAACATACCCTAAACGGCCCCGCAAGGGTCACGAACACCTCGCACATGACTGACATAACTCGTAAAAAACTGACTGCATAGTTGCGGGACACCCAGTTTGAGAATATGATCGAAATGGGAAAATAGGCATGAAGACGTACCACTAGTGGGAAAAAATTGCAAGCAAAACACAAACGGCTCGAAAAGGGAATAAGCACCTCGCAAGTGACAAACTTAACTCGTAGTAACTGACCAGACAGTCACCAGACTCTAGGTTTGAGAATAGGACCGCCATTTATAAATAGGCACACTTAGGCCTGAAAATGTGCCACTAGTGGGCGAAAATCCCAAAAAATCCCTATATTTCCTTGTAAGAGGTATGAATACCTCACAAGTGACCAACATAATTTTTAGTAACTTACTCCATAGTCACAGGACTCCTGGTTTGAGAATAGGACCAAAATATGCAAATAGGCACACTTGGGTTTGAAAACGTGCCACTGGTGGACAAAAACCCCGAATAGACCCCCATTGGCCCCGAAAGGGGAACGAACACCTCACATGTGACCAATGTAAATAGTATCAACTAACCGCATAGTCGTAGGACTCTCGATTTGAGAATAACACCAAAATTTGCAAATAGGCACACTGAGGCTAGAAAACGTGACGCTGCTGGGAAAAACCCCCCGAATAGCCACTAAACGGCCTCGCAAGCGGCACGAACACCTCGCACATGACTAGCGTCAGTTGTAGAAACATACCGCATAGTCGTGGTACTCTTGATTTGAGAATAGGACTAAAATTTGCACATACACACACATAGGTTTGATTTATAATTCAACATAGGTTTGATTAATAAATAAAGCTTAAGTGGGCCACTAGAGGGCAAAAACCCTGAGCAGCCTCGCAAGCGGTGGGTACGAATACCTCACACGTGACCAAGGGACTCGCAACAACTAAAGCCATAGTTACGAGACTCTCGATTTGAGAATATGACTGAAATTTGAAAATCGACGCACTTAGTCTTGAAAATGTACTGGTAGTGGAAAATAACCCCAAATGACCCCCTAAAGACCACGAAAGGGCACACACACCTCTCATATGACCAATGTAAGTCGTAGAAACTGACCGCGTAGTTACGGGACTCTCGATTTTAGAATAGGACCAAAATTTGTAAATACTCCCAATTAATCTTGAAAACGTGTCGCAAGTGGGAAAAAACCCTTAACAGTCACTAAACGGACCCGCAAGTAACTCACTGCGTAGCTGCGAGACTCTCAGTTTGAGAATAGGACAAAAAAATTTATATAGGCATACTTAGACTTGAAAATGTGCTTCTAGTGGGTGAAAATCCAGAACAACCCCCAAACAGCCCTGCAAGTGGCATGAACACGTCACATGTGACCATTGTAACTCGTAGCAACTAACGCGTAGATGCAGGACTTCTAGTTAGGCTTGATTTACAATTCGTACCTAAGTGTGCCGTTAGTGGGTGAAAACCCAAACAACCCCCAAACGGCCACGCAAGGGGTATGGACACCTCGAACATGATAAACATAAGTCGTTCAACTAACCGTGTTGTCAAGGGACTCACAATTTCAGAATAGGGCTAAAATTTATAAATAGGCACATTTAGGCTTGAAAAACTACCTCTAGTGGGCGAAAGCCCTGAACAACCCCCAAACCGTCCCCTAAGGGGCACGGGTACATTGGAAGTGACCAATGTAACTGGTAACAACATGCCACATAGTCATGGGATTCTCGATTTGAGAAAATGATCAAAAAATTTAAATAGGAAAACTTAGGATTGAAAATGTGCCACTAGTGGGAGAAAACCCCAAACAACCCCCAATTGGCCCCGCAAGGGGAACGAATACATCACACGTGACCAACGAATCTCATAGCAACTGATTGTGTAATTGTGAAACTACCGATTTGAGAATACGACCAAAATTTGAAAATAGGCACACTTAGGCTTAAAAACCTGCTGCTAATGTGAGAAACCCTAAACATCCATAAACGACATCGTAAAGGGGATTGAACACTTCGAACGTAACCAACGTAACTCGTAGCAATTAACCGCATAGTCGTGAAACTCCCGATTTGAGAATAAGACTGAAATTTGGAAATAGGCACACTTAGGCTTGAAAACATGCCTTTGTTTGAAGAAAACCCTAAGCAACCCCCAAACGGACCTGTAAGGGGAACACACACCTCGTACATGACCAAAATAACTCGTAGCAATTGACCGCATAGTCATGAGACTCCCGGTTTGAGAATAAGATCAAAATTATGAAATAGTAACACTTAGGCTTGAAAACGTGCCATTAGTGGATGAAAACCTTGAACAAACCTTAAACAGAACTGCAAGGGGCATGCACACCTCGCACATGACCAATGTAACTCATACTAACTAACTGCGTAGTCGGGGGTCTCCCGATTTGATAATAGGAACAAACTTTTTAAATATGCCCAATTAGGCTTTAAAATGTACCGCTAGTGGGCGAAAACCCCTAATAACCACCAAATGGCCCCGCACGGGGCACGAACACCATGTTCATTAACAATGTAACTTGTAGAAAATAACCCCATAGTCGCCGAAGTCCCAGTTTGAGAATAGGACTGATATTTTCATATAGTCACACTTACGCATGAAAATATGCCGCTAGTGGGTGAAACCCTCGAACAACAACCAAAAGGCCCCGCAAGGGGCAAGACCATCTCGCAAGTGACCAACATAACTCATAGGAACTAACCTGTAGGCGCGGGACTTCCCGTTTCAAACTAAGAACGAAATTTTCAATTAGGAACACTTAGGGTTGATTTAAAATTCAACCCTAAGTGTGTCGTTAGTGTTCAAACACCCTAAATAGCCCCAAACGGCCCTGTAAGGGGTACGAACACCTCACACATGACTAACGTAGCTAGTTGCAATTGACCCCATACTCACAGGACTCTCGGTTTGAGAATAGGACTGAAGTTTGCAAATTGGCCCACTTAGGCATGAAAACGTATTGCTTGTGGGAAAAACCTCTGAACAACCCCTAAACGGCCCCACAAGGGGTATAAACACCTCGCAAGTGACCAACATAACTTGTAGTAACTGTACACGGAGTTGCGGGACTCCCGGTTTGAGAATAGGACCAAAATTTACAAATTGGCACACTTATTCTTGAAAACATTCCGCTAGTGGCCGAAAACACTGAACAACCACTAAATGGCCCCGCAAGGGGTACGAACACCTCACACATGACCAACCTAACTAGTATCAACTCACCGCATAGTCGTGGGATTCCCAATTTGAGAATAGGACAAAAATTTACAAATCGGCACACTTAGGCTTGATTTAGAATTCAAACCTAAGTGTGCCAATAGTGGGAACCCCCCCCCCCCCCCCCCCCGCGAACAACCCCTAAACGGCCCCGTAAGGGGCAAGAACACCTTATACATGACCAACGTAACTTGTAACAACTAATTGCATAGTCGTGGGACTCCCAGTTTGAGAATAAAACCAAAACTTGTAAATAAGCATGCTTAGGCATTAAAACGTGCCGCTAGTGGGAGAAAACTCGAAACAACCCTAAAACGACCCTGAAATGGGCACAAGTACTTCGCAAGTGACCAACATAACTTCGTTAGTGGGCATAAACCCCGAATAGCCCAGCAAGGGGCATGAACACCTCACACATGACCAACGTAATTCGTAGAAACTAGCCGCATGGTCGCGGGACTCCCAGCTTGAGAATAGGATAAAATTTTCCAAATAGGCACACTTAGGCTTCAAAACGTGCCGATAGAGGACTAAATCCCTTAATAGCCCTCCAATGGTCCAGAATGGGCACGAACACCTCTCATACGACCAAAGTAACTCGTAGCAACTCACCGCTATGACACCTTGTCTAATTAAATACCGGGTGATCACACCTTTATTAAATTAAAATCGTATTCCCATTTGGTTCATTCGTAGCATCACTCTCAAAAACTTTTTAAAACTTTACTAACCACCTGGTATTCAAAAAGTTGTGCCAAACTTTATTTATTTAATTAACAATCGGTGCACTTGACATTTGTTTGGTTTGGCCTTTCCAGTAAGGGGGACCAGTTCGGTGCAGTTGAAATTGGTTCGGTTCGCTGGAATTTCTTTTCCATTCTTTTACCTTGTGATTTCATCCCGACTTTGAAGCTTCATAACTTTTCAACCCGGACTCGAATTTGGATGTTGTTTCTTCCAACGTGCTCGTGGACTCGAGGTCTTCAACTTTTCTTTTGCGTGTCCAAATTCCTGGTCTAAAATTACTATTTTCCATTGAATTTTTTTCATTTCTTTCTTTCTTGATTTTGAGTTTTCTCTTTTCTTCACTTGCACCAAATATTTGCAAAATGTAAGAGAAATAAACTAAACTCGATGCACTATATAGAAGATGTCAGTAGTAATGATGTGAGACAAATCAACTTAATTTACATCGCACGAGATGATAAATGCCTATAAATTAGGGGGTAAATGTGAAGAATTTATGCCTAATCAGTTCTTCACTTAGAGCATTCAAAATATAGTTCTGGCACAAAAAGTCATTTTTCTCCCAATTCCGAATAGTTTTCCTGTCCTCAATAGTTGGTGGATTCTTGACAATGGGTTTGTCGAATTGAACACACGATGCGACCTTTTTCATAGTTAAATAGAATAGCAATTTTTTACTCCAACGAATAAAATGTTGGCCTTCATATTTGAAAGGCTTTTTATAGTTGGTTGAGTTATTTTCGTCCTTGGGAAATTTTTCGGAACACTTTAAAATTATTGTAGGAGAGAAAATTAAATGCAGAATTAAAGGAACAAAATTACCCAATGACGTGCAGATAGACTGAGACAAAAAAACTAAGGAATCTAGATGGCTGAACAGATTAGAATAATGGCAGACAATACACCAAAATTGTCGACTTGTCACGGTCAATGACGGTGACAAGTCAAACTTGTCACAGTCATTGATCGTGACAAGTCTAGGGGTGATAACTATTTTTATCACGGAAGTATCACGATCAATGACCATGACAAGTTTATTAGACTTGTAATGCTTCTTTCATGGTCAAAGACCATGACAAAGCAGTGACAAAAGCAAAAATAATTATCACGGTCAAAGACCATGACAATTCTGGGCAGAAATAAAAAAAAAATCAACTGGGGAGTATGGTCACTGCCATTGCCCAGCGGTATATCTGTACCTGTTATAGCAAAATTTTACCTATTCAAACAACATCTATCCAAATAAAATAGAAAGAATGCACCAAATCATTGCATATATAATTCCATATCCAAATAAAATAGAAATACAATCCATATCCAAACCAGAATGTAACAAATCAAAACAAAATAAATACAATCCAAGTGTCTTAATAAAATAGATACAAATAATGGCAATGGAATCAGTCATTAGTAGGTCGGAGGAGGAAGGAAGGCCACACGATATACTTAATGAGACACCCATCAATACGCATCACGTTGCATTATTCGCGTAACCAAAAAGGTGAGTTCACTTTTTCGAACATCACATGTGTGATGAGGACCTTGGCCTCAATGTCTTGAATGGGACGTCCATGAACAGGCATACCCGTGGTGATGCTCAGGTACCTCAACCCCCTCGTTATCTTCTCGCCATCACATATGCTGAGTAAAAACACGCTCTGCCAACTGATTATTGACATAGGTCGCTCGACGGGAGTCCGGATGGGAAATGGATTATATAGCAGCGATTCCGCACGTATCGGCGATGAAGCAGTGACATACATGTTCTCGTCCTCATCCACCTCCACCATCTTCTCCTTCTCCTTCCCCTTCCCCTTACCTTTACCTTGTCGGAGGTGTACCACCACTGATGGTTTATGAAGGCACACATATCTAGGGTCGCCGCCTCCAACCTTGATTGCTTCTTGTCATGCGTGTCCACCTAACGAGCCAACCCGGTGTTTCTAGTCTCCATTCCGAAGACCTCAGACTTCCCCACCCTCGGGATCACCCCTAGTCCTTCCCTTGCGATCGGCGCCGAGAACTTGGCTGAGTGCATCCGTTGCCAAAGATCCCTTATCAGCATCAGATTGCGACTCATGCACTTCCTTAAGTTTTGCCTGAAATGACAAAAAACACACTATTATTTAATTAAGTAAATAAAAAAATTATAATGTAATTAACAAAAATTAAACTTTATAACTTACAAATTTGGCCGCGACGCTCGAGGACACCTCCTTGTCCTTGCCCTTCTTCGTTTGAATTGACACATAGGCATTGAACCTATGTGGCCTACCTCTAGTGCCAGTCCCCATCCCTTGAAATAAAATAATGCAAAATTAGTAAGTAACGCAAAATAAGTAATGCAAAATAACATAAAGCTATAATTTTAGAAAAATAAAAACTAACCATCCAGTGCTCTACCCTGACGTAAGATGTCTGCCCGGAGTAGTGCACATCCACCTTTTTATCCCGATTTTCCCTCCTCAAGCGGTGAGATGAAAATTGTCTCTCCTCGATCTGATTGTCGATAAATTTTTGCTACTGTGCCAATGCGATATGCTCCTTTGGCGGGATGGAATCGCGCAGTCTGCTAATGGAGTCCCGGTTCTTCCCAAAGTACCGGGCCTGTAAATTTTTCTTACATGTCTTATGTTGTTCCCTCAACTACTCCAACACGGAATCGCGGAGTTTTGGGGAAAGGCTGAATTGTTCCTGTCAAACAAATACAAAACAAAAAGAAAGTAAATGTTAGTTGCTAACAAATATAAATATAAATTGAAATTAAAATATAAATATAAATACATTACCTGTAATGCCGCCTAAATAGCCAACTTGAGCTCATTTGGCACCTCCCTCCAACTAGTGTACCCCGGACCGATAATCGTCTTCACTAACTCGAGGGATCTAGATAATAATCCCGTCTTGTTCTCAACGCCTGATCCAAGTTTGCCCTATTTTGGGATCCGAGGGGACGAGGAGCCGTCGTCGCCTCCGCTGCAGCCAATCCCTAAAGAAGACATCATGATTATCATCATCATCATCCTTGCCTTAATACCCAAAGGAGAAATTTTTTCTAAAAATTGTTGTTATTAGTACAAATCCAAATGAATTAGAAGAATACAAACACACACGCACACACACACACCCCTAAAGAATACATATAAACATTTTCTGTGGTTGGGCCACTCTCGAATGGGTTGTGACACTAAGTAATTTTGGAAAAAAATTAAAAACTCCCCCCCCCCCCCCCCCGCCCCCCCCCCCCCCCCACACACACACACACCTGCATGTAGATATACAAAGGAAAGAGAGAAAGAGAGAAAATGATCTAGTACAAATCAATTAAAAGCACTAAACTGATGCTCGATAATAATAAAACACTAGAATATTACACCCACTAGACATGGACTTTCAATTAATGCTTAAGAATAAAATCTAAATATTACATGCAGTAAACTGATCAAGTACAAATGAATTAAAAACATCAAACTAATTTTTTTTAATTGGAATACTTATTACAAATCTAAAAATTGTTTAAAATTTGCTTTATCATAAAAAATGGATTGATATTCGATAGGAGCAGCCAATTCATCCAAATAATTGTTTAGACGTATTATCTCATGTAGGATGATTGACCATGGCTCGTTGTTGATATACTCCGGGTAAAACACTTGCTTGACCTTTTGAAAAGCACAAACAAATGGCTTATCGCTCACGTGTTCGTTGCTCGTCAACTTGGACAAGTCAACCATGATCAAATTGGTGACAAGATCAACTTTACAAGCATTTTCATCCTCAACTCTTACCCAATCACAATAAAATACAACCTCTTTGAATCTTACATAGTCCAATTCAATTATATTTCGAATTAAACCATAGTAAGTCATTTCATCTTCAACGAGGTTTATATCTTTCACGCTCACTCGAAAGAAAGTAAGAGCCTTTTATGAAATGCCTGAGCTCTGTACATTTGTACTTTCCTCATACACCCTTGCACCAAATACATAACCGTTCAATCGATACTTTTTATACTCTTGTGCCATGAACAAGGTTTTAGTGTCTAGATGTCGCATCACCCGTCTTTAAGAGCTAAGAATATAGATAAATTAATTAGGTTAGTTGTAATATTTTATTGTAATGTCACATTTAATAACAACCATTTATGTTATAATTACCTCGTGTGACAACGACAACCTAAATTCTCTGTCTGATTGTGCCATTGTTTTTCGTCTGTTATTGTTCTCACAGGCTTCATATTTTCTGCATAAAATTAATGTGATGAATGTATTACAAAATTAATCATGTATAAAATAATCTAAACTAATGTAAAACTTAAAATAATTTAAGCTTAATTTTTCCATTATTCGACATCTTCATGTGTGTTAAATAGATAATGAGTTACTTGTTCATGTTGCAAAATCGTTAATTTCACTCGTTTGCCCATCACATGGCCACCCTAATCAACGAACTCATCAATGTCATCAACTCTAGTCGAGTCAGGAATATATTCCCGAGTATAGATTGATGAATCCACGGTGATGTATTCCACTACAATTGACCCTACAATGTATCGTGTATTCATGACGTAATCTTTGAAAACTTTCATCAATCTTTCAAACGGATACATCCACCGATATCTAACTGGACCGCAAAGAAGTTCCTCGTTGCATAGGTGTACTAACAAGTGAACACTTATGTCAAAGCATGGTGGGGAAAGTACTTCGCCAGCACACAAATTGTGTCGGTCACCGCTAATTTTACGGCCACTATGTGTTCTCGATTGACTACCCTCTCACACAAAAGTGAGAAGTTGATACTAATTTTCATAATAGCCCTCCGTAAATCCTTTTTCTTAGAGAATTAGTTCTTAAACAATAGAGTAACAAATTGTATGATCACATGCCAATCGTGGGACTTACACTTATGTAAATCATGGGTAGCATAATTCACAATCCTTTGCAAGTTGGACGAAAAATTAGATGGAACCTTCAAATTATATATTGTGTCTAAAAGCACCTTCTTTTCCCCACTCCTCAAAGCAAACGCACTAGAGGGAATTATCGTCCTTCCCCTACTATCTTCTTTCAACCATATTTGTGGCTTAAATTTCAATAATTTAAGGTATTTTCGTGCATTTTCTCCATAATTTGAATGACTCCCCTCAAGGCATGTGCCCACAATATGTTTAGCGATGTTCTTCTCTATGTGTGAATCACATCCAATACATGGCGCACCGGGTTATTCTTCCAATAAGGCAAGTAAAAAAAAATTGACCTCCTAGACCATGCCTTTCTTGTCTCAGTTTTATTCCTAGTTAGGGTCTTCTTATGCTTGACATTCTTAAATTTAGGATTCTTACCTGGCATATAAGGGCCACAATTAGAAGATTTACTTTTAATTTCTGAACCTAAAGGTTTTCTCGGTGGTAGTCTATGTCAACCCCGCCCGATAAAAAATTAGAACCTTTCTCAAATCTGAAACTATGGGCAGACGGTAAAAACCTCCTATGGAAATGGTATACATTTTTTGAGCTAGCGGGGAGACGAAGAGATTCATTCTCCTCTTTAAAAATAGGACACCCTAAATAACCTTGTACTACACAACCGGATAATGTCCCATAAGCTGGAAAATCATGAATTGCCCACATCAACATAGATTTAAGCATAAACACTTATTTTCGAAAAGAGTCAAATTCTTGCACACCCTCTACCCACAACTCATTTAATTCTTCTACCAAAGGAGCCAGGTAGACATTGATGTCATCACTTAGTGCCTTTGTCCCAGGTATCAATAAAGACAACATCAAAAATTCAGGTCTCATACATTGTGAAGGAGGGAAGTTGAGTGGGGCTAGGATCACTAGTCATACACTCTAATTAGTGCTTAGATTTCCAAATGGATTGAAACCATCTATTGATATAGCCAAATGAATGTTATGATATTCTCGAGCAAAATCGGGATACTCATAATTCATCCTCCTCCAAATTGTAGAATCAATAGGATGCCACATGAGATTATCCCCTACTTCTTCCCTAGCATGATAATCCATTGCCTCCGTTATCCATGGTAGTGTGAAAAAATGCTTTAATCTAGGCCCAACGGGAAAATATTTCAACACTTTTTGAGGCACTTTTAATCTTGTGCCTTCCCTACTAGTAGATTGGATATATCTAGATTCACCTCATACCAGACGCCGATCGAGATTTTCACACTCCTTTTGGTATAATATGCAGTCATACACACTAGCATGAATTGATTTATACTTCATTCCCAAACCTTTCAAACTATTCTTCATAATAAGATGGCTATTTGGACGCGAGTTCTCCTTGGGTAGCAAGCCCTTCGCCCAATTCAGAATTCCTGTCATGCTATTGCAAGACAACCCGTATTGGGTCTTCAAACTATGAAAACCAACAATGGCATGTAAAGTTGTTTGATCTTTCTCACAACCAAAGTATAATGGTTGGGTCGCCTTAAATTTTAAACTTTGGTAGTCATCGTCAAGGTATATCCTCATATCTTCATGAACACCTGAACCTTGTACATTGTCAGTGACCTCATTCTCTTCCACTTCATGAACTCCGTCTATGTCATCAACTAAATCCTCTAACATATGATGATCTGCGTCATCCCCTTCTACATCTATCCTACTTCTTGAAGGTTGTTATGAAGGTTCTTCGGGGATAAAAGGAACTTTCAATTCCCCGTGAAAACTCTAAAATTGATAATTATCTTACATACCTCATCTTAACAAATGTATTTCAACTGTTTTCCACTCAAACACCTTACCATTCTCACACCTAGCACCCGAACACGAAAACTTTTCATCATTATGACATCTCTTTGCATATTTCACAAATTCATTAGCACCTCTGCGAAACACATCCCCCAATCTATTTATCTTACCCATCCACTCTTTGTATTTAGGATATCCCATCACAACTACTATAAATAATCACCTATTAAAGGTAAGAAGCTTATATTCGTGGATTATTATAAACAAAACTTAGATTTATAGTATTTTTCATTTAATTATGTCTTATTTATATTGGATTTTTAAAATTCAAATTCAAATTCAATATATAATATTAATTACTATTTCCTCCATCTCCTCTAAGGGGTGAGTGTTCCTATCCCATTCGAGACCGCATATTTCTGTAATATACGAGCTCATGCACACTGTTACAATTTGAGAAAAATTCGACGGCATATCCCCATAGTTCTCCAAGTACACGACGTAGATTCGCAAGTGTGAGTGTTATTTAGATTTATCAATTGAAATAACACTTAACATCGCATCATCTAGTATGTACCTAGAGAACATTAAGATACGACTTCATAACTTCCTCCAATAGTAACAAGTTTGAACTCCTAAGAATATTATTATATCAAAACTATGCAGTCCCAAACTGTCTAAACAGGACAATTCGAGAGATCTCATTACGGGGGTAATGACTCTCGAACGGGTCTAAGGGCTATTGAATGCGTACATAAGAACTAGAATGCCAGTATCTATCCATACTATATGTAATTTTAAGTATGTTTCATTTAATTATCATAAGTCCGTGGTCGTGTCACTCACGAACGGGTCGTGACACGAAGTAATTTTAGAAAAAAGATGAAAACTCCCCCTCCTCACATTTTGACAATAATCCAGTGGTCGTCCCACTTCCAAAAGTAACCAACCCAACAAATTGAAACCATAAAATTATTTAAGGATTTATTTGTGTGAATTAAATTAAGGGTTTAAAAAAAGTTAAGCAACCAACTTCAGTATCCAACCACATCCGTCTAATATAATCCAACAGCAACAACAAACCAACAAATGTGTAAACCGTACTCATTTTAATTCATCTTCTCAATTAATTCAAGATTAACAATTTCTAACCAATTTCTAACCAATTTCTAACCCAAATAAGAATATATAAACAATATTTATAATTTCAAACAATTCCTAACCAATTTCAAACCTAAATAATAAGGATATACAAACAATATTATAATGTAAACAATATACAAACAATTTCTAACCAATTTCAAACCTCTATAAAAATATATACCCACTCACCCCCGGACCCCCCCGCCCCCACCCCCACTCCACCACCAACCACTGCCCCCTTCCCCCCCACCACACACACACACACTGACACCCACCTGCACACACACGCACACACACACACACACACACACACACACACTACCCCCCACACTCCCCCTCCCCCCCCCCCCCCCCCACACACACACATACACACACACATATATACAAAGGAAAGAGAAAGAGAGAAAGAAAGTAACATGAAATTGTAGAGAGAGAGAGAGAGAGAGCAGTAGCTTAGAGAGAGAAAAAGGGAGGGAAACCAAAACGGGGGAAAAAGTCGGGGGAGGGGTTTTTTTATTGACAAAATTATCAGGGATCTATCACCGTCATTGACCATGACAACTTTATAAGATTTTCACGGTCAATGACAGTGACAAGTCCGTGACACAGACTTGCCACGATCAATGACCGTGATAAAAAAAATGGGTGTTTTTTTGTCACGGTCAATGACCGTGGCAAGTTTGGCCAGCTGAAAGGTGACAATTTGACCTTTTTGTGTAGTGTCAGTCACGAACAATGCCACTCTCTTTAAGGTGTTTCACGGATCCGCCTTCATTTTGTACCGACAGTGTATAGCCTTGTCTCCCCTAGGATAAAACAACCTCGGAAACCCCAAAAATTACGAGTTGGCAGAACGAACCATATTCGTTTAATCATCACCCATTCTATAATTTTTCCTGATTCTGTGTAATATAATTAATCTAGGTCCAGCTTAATTATTTTTGTAGAGTAATAATTATACTCGGGTGGTGAATAATTATCTCTGTGTTTAGAAGAAATCACAATAGCAGAGAACTGATATGGAGGAGAATTGTTTTCTAAGAACTGTATTAAAAACGAAGGTCAGAAGCCTCAATTTATCAAAAAAAAAAGTTTGGATAGAGGTTGTAAGTGGTTTAGTGGGGAGACAAAATATCAAAACGTGTTCAGTGGATGGAACAATTCAACAGTTTAAAAAACCACGTTTTTATTTTCCAAATTAATTACCATTAAAAATAATTTTTAAATCCCAAGAAACCGTCAATTTATATGTCCAAAAATTTATTTCTTAATAAGACCAAGCCCAGACCCAGGACAAGGACCCGGACACTGGCACGGGCCGGGTCAGATGGACATCGGCAGGGGCGCATAAGCGCGTATGTTGCTTGGCTTAATAAGTCTCCAAGCCATACACACAAAACATCTAATGCCCAAAGGGCTTTCCCTTTGGAAACACAAAAACAATATATGAACTCTAGTCATTTTTATCAAACCCACCGATGTTGGACAAAGCCAAAGGCTTATTTCAAAGTTTTTCTTTTAACAGCTATGTTTATTTCAAAGTTTTCTGTATTATGTATATATATATTGAGTGGTTTAGAGGAATATATTTTTAAAAAATTGTATTGAATAACTGTAGTAGCATGGATACTATATTCACAAAAGAACAAAATAGTGTCTTAAATTTATGAAGGGGAACTATAGAAAAAGGGCTTATTAACATTTTTAGTATATTTATCGGACACACAACAATTTTGTTATTAAACTAGTCCTTAAAATTATTCCATACCAAAAAGGCCCTTCTATCGTCTTAAAATACAATTGCTTTTCTGTCACCTTCAGTTTTAGGACAATCAACTTTTCTTTTGCAAAAATAGTCCCTAATTTAATTATTCTTAATTAAAGTTGTTCATTTTTGCAAGGAAAGGACTAGTTAACTTTCTCATTATATCGCTAGGACACACAACAATTTTGTTATTAAATTAGTTTCTAAAATTATTCAATATAAAAAATTTCATTTCACCATCTTAAAATACAATAGTTTTATAACAATCAATTTTTTTATATATAAAAGTAGTCCCTATTTTTTTGTCTTCAATTAAAAGTTTTACTTAAAAATAATAATTTATCTTTTTTGGGGGAAAAATGCAGATTTAACTATGAAGTTTGGGGTGATTTTCGATTTTGGACCCAATATTTCAAAAGTTGCAATGTTAACATTGAATTTTAAAAATCGATTCAATTGGACCCCCCATTAAATTTTCCATTATGAATTGTAACCGATATGTTGGCTCAATACTTTATGTGACAAAAACATTATGTGGTCCAAAAAGAGTTTGACACGTAGCACCTCTTAAATAATATCTTTTAAGAATAAAAGAAAAATTAATAGGCAAAAAATGAAATGACATAAATAATAAACTCAACTCAACTCAACAAATCTTTTTCCCAATTATTTGGGGTCGGCTACATGAATCCTATTTTTCCATTCCATTCTGTCCAGTGCAATATCTTCGGTTAAACCACATGACATCATGTCCTTTTTTATAATATCCCACCAAGTCAATTTAGGCCTACCTCTACCCTTTGTGTTACCATCAATACTAACTAAATCACTCTTCCTTACAGGAGCATCCATTGGTCTACGCTTGACGTGTCCAAACCATCTAAGTCGGTTTTCTCTCAATTTATCTTCTATAGGAGCTACTTTTACCATTTCACGAATTTGTTCATTTTTAATTTTATCCTTTCGAGTTTTACACAAATCCATCTTAGCATTCGCATCTCCACCACACTCATTTTCTGCACATTTTATTTCTTGGTTGCCCAACACTCTGTCCCATATAACATGGCGGGTCTAATGGCCGTCCTATAATATTTACCTTTTAACTTCAAAGGTATAGGCCTATCACACAAAACGCCGGTAGCACTTCTCCACTTAATCCATCCTGCTCTAATCCTATGAGTAACATCATCACTAATATCTCCATCTTTTTGGATAATCAATCCTAAATAACGAAAATGATCATTTTTAGGTATCTCTTGACCCTCCAATTTCACCACATCTCCATTTGTCCTCCTATTACTACTAAAATTTCACTCCACATATTCTGTTTTAGTCGTGCTTATTTTAAATCCTCTTGTTTCTAAAGTTTCTCTCCACAATTCCAACCTATCATTAATCCATGTCTTAGTCTCATCCACTAAAACAATATCATCTTGAAATAGCATACACCATGGCACCTCATCTTGTATTTGTCCAGTCAACTCATCCATAACAAGCGCAAAGAGATAAGAACTTAATGCTGAACCTTGGTGTAGACCTACCGTAATTAAAAATTCACTACTTTCTCTGGTTGATGTTCTTACTGTAGTCATCGCACCATCATACATATCCTTGATCACATCAATATATATGCGAGTCACTCCTCTTTTGTGTAGAACCCACCATATTATATCTATGGGTATCCTATCATACGCCTTCTTCAAATCTATAAAAATCATATAAAGATCCTTCTTTTTCTCCCATTACCTCTCCATTAATCTCCTCAATAAATAAATTGCTTCCATTGTTGACCTCCCAGGAATAAACCCAAATTGATTCTCAGATACTGTTGTCTTTAATCTCAATCTTTATTCAATCACTCTCTCCCAATGTTTAATTGTATGACTCATTAACTTAATACCACGATAATTTGAACAACTTTGTATGTCCCCTTTATTTTTATAAATAGGTACTAAAACACTTTTTCTCCATTCATCGGGCATCCTATTAGTCATTAAAATTCTATTGAATAATTTTCTAAGCCATGATACTCCATCCTCCCCTAAGCACTTCCAAACCTCAATAGGGATACCATCTGGTCCTAAGGCCTTCCCTGTTTTCATCTTTTTTAGAGCAATCCCGACCTCTGTTGTCCTAATTCTGTGAAAAAATATATTTTCTCCAATCTTCCTAAGTTCCTCTATATCTAATCTACTCCCATTATCTCCATTTAATAACCTCTCAAAGTAGTTTTTCCATTTTTCCATAATTTCATCATCTTTGACTAGGACTCTCGAATCATCACTTTTGATACACTTAACGTTATTAAAATATTTTGTTTTCCTGTCCCTAAGTTTAGCAAGCTTATAAATACTTTTTTCCCCTTCTTGTGTACCTAATTTTGTATAAAGATCATCATATGCTTTTAACTTAGCATCTCTTACCACTTTCTTAACTTCCTTTTTAGCCCATTTATATTTCTCAAAATTTTCTTCATTTCTATTTGTTTGCCATGTTTTAAAGCACTCCCTTTTAATTTTTACTATATTTTCTACTTCTTCATTCCACCACCAAGTTTCTTTAGACTGTGGCCCCTTGCCTTTTGATTCTCTAAGAATTTCTTTTGATATTCTCCTAATGCATGTGGCCATCTTATTCCACATTATGTTAGTCTCTTCTTCAGTATTCCATGTTGCTTCATTTAATAATTTATCTTCAAATAGTTCTAATTTCTCTCCTTTTAAGTTCCACCACCTAGTTCATGGGTTAATCTTCACTTTTCGCACTCGTGATTGATTTTTAATATTTATATCCAACACCATTATCCTATGTTGTGAGGTTCAGCTCTCTCCCGGGATAACCTTACAATCTTTACACGTTAATCGGTCTCCTTTTCTAGTAATAAGAAAATCTATTTGGCTCTTGTGCATTCCACTTGGATAAGTTATTAAGTGTTCAAGCCTCTTTTTAAAACATGTATTTACTAGTACAAAATCATAAGTCGTCGCAAAATCTAAGATAGACTCTCCCCCGTCGTTCTTATCTCCAAAACCATATCCTCCATGCACTATCTCATATGCTACATGATCTTCTCCTACATGGCCGTTAAAATCTCCCCCTATATAGATTTTCTCACCTACGGGTATTTCTTGAATTAGTTCATCCATTTGTTCCCAAAATAATACTTTAGTGTGCTCATCTAATCCTACTCGAGGTGCATAACCACTAACAATATTAATTATGTTTTCACCTAATACCAATTTTACAAGTATAAGTCTATCACCTTTCCTAATAACGGTTACGATATCGTCCTTAAAGTTATTATCTACTATTATTCCAACTCCAATCTTATTTCTATGTTTTCCTGTATAAGAAAATTTAAATATTGTATTTTCTATTTCTCTAGCTTTCTCACCGACCCATTTAGTTTCTTGTAAATAAGCTATGTTAACTTTTCTTCTTATCATGGTATCTACCAACTCCATCCCTTTTCCTGTCATAGTCCCTATGTTCCAAGTCGCTAACCTAAGTCTAGTATCTTGGACTAGCTTCTTTAATCGCACACATACAGCTTGTTGCAGGAACCCTTGCGTATTTATCGTCGCATCCGGGCACCGATGCGACGCCCCTTGCCTATTTTTCGAGACACCCGGTGGCAGGTGCAACGCCCCTTGCCTATTTTTTGAGACACCCAGTGGCAGGTGCAACGCATCGCTTAAGGGGAATGCCCTAGCATTATCACTTATATTCATAGGATTCATGTTCATAAGGATTTGACAAAGTTTTACGATGGCTGTCAGCTACCTAACGCAACCCTCCTCCTTTATCCGGGCTTGGGACCGGCAGTGTAAATAATAAATATAAATAAAAAAAGAACCCAACTATTTATCTCTCTCACATCCCCACCCGTTCTTGCCCACGCAACACCTCCCCCTCCATCTAAAGTCGCCCTCCCCTCCCCTTATTCTTCTGCACACCTACACACACCTACACCGACTCTCGCACTTTCTCTCAACAACGGATTTCTCTCGATCTCTCTCAATGCCTCTCTCTGCTTCTCTCAACATATACATGTAAATCCTTATGTGTGTGTGTGTGTGTGTGTGTGTGTGTGTGTGTGTGTGTGTGTATATATATATATATATACGATTTTTTGTATATATACATGGATCGATGTATATATTCACAGAACCGTGTACATATTTAACGATTCATGTATATATACACAAATCATGTGTGTATATAAATATATACATAAATCATGTATATATTGGATATGTAGGTGTGTATATTTATATACGATTTTTTTTCTTTTCCTTTCCCACATCATTCTTTTGCAAAAAAATTTCTCTTGTTTTGTTTTTGGCCTTTTTCCTACCATAATTTTATCCTACTATTCTCAGAAGATGGGTATGGCTTATTTCAATGGCTTTAAACTCCCAGTTACAGTTGGGTAGGATAATGGGTTTTTAACAAAAAAGGCTTATTTTTATTTCGGCTCAAATGGGCTTGCAATGAAATAATGAAAAAAATATTAGAGTTTAGGCTTCATTTTGGGCTTTCAAACGATGGCGTAATATCATTTCTCAAATTTCGTTGAGTTCATTTGTGTCTGAAGATGACTTACTAAGACTTCTAGTTCTTAAGATTCACATTTTGATGTTTACTTTTCAATAATCGATCAAAACAAAGAATTTGAGATCATCAACGAATTTATCACTAAAAGAAAGTTTGAGTTATTTTAAATCGGATTAATATATATCTATCGAATATGATGAATGGAACAATATCTCACCGGACTAAAATCTCCACATTTATTCATTAAGTACATTGACTTTCACCTCAATATCCATTTTCGATCATATTGTAGGGCAAATGTGTAAAAAAATTATAAGTTGACTGATCCATAAATTAATTATATATTAAGAAATCATTTCAAAACTCAATTATATTGAAAATCTATTTCGATTTTTTGTATTTTATCTAATTTCTTTTTATTTATTTTTTTGTAATTTTTGTTTTTACAAAAATACCATTCTTACCCCCAAACCTAAATTTTACATTGCCCTCAATGTATGCTCAAATAAAAATATGGCCAGAGAAAATAAATTAAAGAAGTAAAATGACGATACATGTTAACTTCAAAAATACCAAAAAAATAAAAAAAAATAAAATACAATAATAATATACAAACCCATGACAATTACCATCATCACCATAAAATAATAATCGAAATAGTTGTGTGTCATTCCAATTAATAAACTTGATAGCACTAAGCGCCAAAACATCATAAATTTGAGAGTATGACCGCACAACACAAAGTTTAACCTTAAATCCATGGTCATAATGGTGTGCACTGACATCATTGATAGACAGGGTTTCGCCGCGGCACGAGAGTCACCCATGCGCCGGTCGTTTTATATTCGGCTCACCTGAACTATACAAAAACCTAAATTACGACTACACTCAACGGGTGAGTATAGCGATAAGTCGGGTATCGAAAATCCACAGAGACGAGATGCTAGAATTCAAGTGATTTAATACTCCGAAATAAAAGTGTAAAAGATGATTACAAACTAAAACGAAAAAGATGCAAAAAAAGATGCATAAAAGGTTGCGTCGAATATCCCTCACTCGAGTTAATTAGTATAAAATGGTTACATGGGTCGACGGGTTAATACAAGTGCGTCTCATTTCGACAGTTAATTAAATCAAGGGTTGTTACGCCCTAAATCATCATAAAAGCCTAATAAAATTTTGGTGACAACAAATATCCCGAAAATTACGCGCGAAAGGTCATAAGCACGGTACATACATGATATGCCCCGTCAAATCCCCGAGGCGTAATAACTAGGACAACACACCCGAAATAGACCCGTAAACTCCATCACCAAAGCAAAGCAACGCGTCAACTCGAGTGAGTTCCATTCAAACACAACCTAATTTAAATTAGCTAGAAAGCATGTTAAAAATGCGGTAAATGAAAGCGTGTAAATAAACGCAATAAAACTATACTAGAAAGCACGTGATCAAAGCATGTAACTAAAGCATGTAAACCTAAATTAGAAAGCGTGTAAATGAACTAGAAAGCAAGAAATGAAGAAATACAAACTATATTAATGGAGAGGATGATGAATAGTCAACATTCAAGCCCAAAAGTGTGTCAATCCAAGAATAAATAGGCCAAGTTAGAATAAAAGAAAAGAAGAAAGAAAATGAAAAGAAAATATCTGCAGGAAAAAAAAATAGGGGATCGATCGATCGACCCCTGTGGTCGATCGATAGACTGTTAAAATCGTGGAAAAAATATAGAGGGTTGATCTGGGTCGATCGATCAAGCAGGGCAGCCTGAAGAATCCCCTGTTTTGGCAAGCAATTCATCTCCGCTCAAATCGTCGTAACTTCTTCATACGGACTCGGAATCGTGCACTGTTCATGGCCACCCGAAGTTTGCGAGGAGGGCTACAACTTCCATGCAGATGTTGGGCCAGGTGCCCAATCTGTAAAATGACTAAAATGCCCTTGAACGTGCGGTTGTGTATGAAAATTGCGCGGAATGCGTTCGAATCCGATACTTGGTACCTAAATACCTACAAAAGTCCAATTATACCTCATATAGCATGTTAATAATATAAACTGAGGTTGTCTGGTTAACGGTCTTAAATATAGAGATTAAGGCACCCGAGGGGGCTAAAATTGGTAGGTTCGACGGATGAAATACGCAATATTTACATATTATCACACCCCCTAACTTACACATTGCTAGTCCCTAGCAATGAAATAGGATGCAACAAGAACAACAAGCACCAAAAGCAGGATAAGTACAAAAATATGGTGTAAAAGCAAACGGCCACTTTCGCGGGCGATTCGATTGCATTTAGCGTATGCAATAAGCCGTTTAACCCCTAGGTTACCCTAGTGGACGAGTGTCATCTCGTGAGGGTTTTCAGTGATGGAACTCACAAACATCATAAAGTTTCCTCAAAATATGCCCAATAAAGCATGCGACAAACTCAATAATACGAACAAGATTTCAACATGTTATTAGCAAAGCGAGCGAATTCGTATGAGAAGTCCGTAGTTATTAACATTATCGAATGCACCTCAATGAATTGAAACTCTAACATGTGGGAGGGGAGTGAGCACATGTAAAATATGATTTGGCGAAAAACTTAAATAACTCGGATACTAAATATCAAAGCATGCATAAAAGTCAATCCTCACGGGCATTACACTCATCAAATGAATTCACTTAAAACAAGGAGGTAACACACGGGACATGCGGGCATAAGGAGTAAATGTAAATGGTAACTAGGCCCCGCACATGTCACAAAAGAAGAACGCTATATAGGAAATAAAAATTGCAATCTCAGTGAAAGGATACCGCACATATAAAAGTGGCAAAAGGCATTTTCACAGATTATCAAAACTATTTAAACATTTGAATTACATCTACCTAAGATCACATAGGACTTTAACATGGTTGTATTGTAGGCTAGGTTAAATTACGAAATGAGAGGGATGTATATACGGATTCAAAGTGTTTGGGGATGAAACTTGGGAAAATGGGAAAAAGTGGGCAATTTCAAAATTGGACAAATGATTTCCAAACGAGCATTAGAAATAACAATCGAGAGAGTAACAAGGATTATTAAATCACATACAAACACTATAAACAACTTTCTCTTTCTTTTTCTTTTCTTCTTTTTCTCACTTTTTTCTTTGGTTTTCTTTTGTTTTTAACTTTCTCTTTTTCACTCTTTTTCTTTTCACTTCTTACTCTTTTCATACTCAAATTGCAACCACAAAACAATAATATCATTCAATCCCAAGAAACAATCCAAAAAAGGGTATGTAAGGTAATATATATGGTATAAAACTCCACTTTTGAGTTGGATATGGGATTTTGGGTAATGAAAAGAAAGGCTAGTATTTAGGCTCAAGTGGGTTGACTAGGGAACATATAAAGGGTGAGGTCAAGGTCATATACAAATATGGCCTATGATCATTTCAAAAAGTATACGTAATTCTCGAGTCAAACAACATATGAAAATCATGCTCAAGTAACACATTTCAAGTATGAATTCAATTCATGAACGGTCAATGAAAGAATAAAGATATTACCAACGACTGTAATGTTTTCAAAGAGGAAAGAAAGGTGTATACACTCACAAATGAAGATAAGTCTCTTATCTCACTCGGTGTAAGTATATACAATGCAACAAAAGCATACCGAGTTATAAAAATCTTAAACCACATCAATATAACAAGAATGGTGCATGTGCTCACGGGATAAAGTTTAATTCATGAAGTTATTCATAATATTAATTATTCAAGACTAAAGTCTAATAACTTCTAAAATCGAGAACATGCATCGTTGAATTGTCTATTTGATCGGGCAATTATTAAAATTTATCATCGAAAACAAGAGCAAAATGCCCAATAAAGGAGAAACAAGAAAGAAAACATTTTCAAAATTTTCAAATTTTTAACAAAAATTTTTAACAAAAACATGCTTTGTAACTAAATTGTAATCAAATTCAAGGACTAATCAGCAAAATGGATAGAATATCCTACACCCCCTAACTTAAATGCTGCATTGTCCCCAATGCGTCCATTAAAGAACACAACACAAAGATAGGAAAATAATGATATTACCCAAATGGGGAGCGATCTCCATAAGTACAAGTCCAAATGAAGCTGCAAAACAAGTTAGTACAAAGCATATGAAGAATATGTACCAATGTAATAAGTTAAGAGAATCTATGTGACAAGTCACAATAATATAGAAGGGCTGAAGTGCAAATACTAGATAAATTGATGGTCAACTTTTTTATTTTATAAAATGGAAGGTCACACACATCAAAATCCAATAAACAACCACAAACTACATTTTCATTTCTCATTTCATAAGTTCAATACAAAATCACATAATACAATACAACTAGTGAAATGAAAAAAAATACAAATACAAATAAAAATAAAAATAAAAAGTACAATATAATATCCGACCCAGAATACAAAAAATGACCCGGTACAACAGCAGCCTAGTGGCCGGAACCACTAGGATCAGAAGGGTCCTGAAAATGAGGAGGTAGCGATGTGTCGGAATCACTGCGCTGCAAATAAAGATCTCTCATCATCTTCTGCATCATCCGATACTCGTGCTTGTGCTGTGCTCTAGCCTACCTCTGCAGGGCCCACTCCTGCCGCTGCTCGGCCTGAAACTGCTCCTGTTGGGCCTGTTGCTAGTCCAGGCAGGACTCCCATGTAGACCACCTGAGCTGGGTCTCCTCCCAGCGCTGGTCCTGCACGGCCTGGAATGCCTCAAAGCGGGCATCGTAATCAGTGTGTGGCGCATGAGAACCCTCACCCATCTCCATCTCCCGAATCTCATCCTCCTCGGCATCTGGCTCATCAGCCACCTCCGCCCTTTGTCTTTTGATGCCCGGTTGCCCCCACTCGTGCTTTAGCATCTTTCAAATATTGTCCTTGGAGAGAAGACCGAGTGGCTCGTCCCTGCGGTCAACATCAAACTCTGGGCAACCGTTCGATAAACATATCCTCATAATGAGGGCAGGAAAAGGAAGAGAAAACCCCCAGGAAATCTCCTTAGCCATCGCGCACATCATATCCAAAATGATACGGGCAAGCTGATATTTCCCAAACCATTAATCAGCGCATAGATCAATGTGGCGTGCTTGTAACGAACCTCTGACCGGTTGTTCGTCACCATAAAAGAGGGGACATTAATGTAGTGAAGTAACCTCGGTAAGTCCTCCATTGCAGCCGAGCGAAAAGCACCCTTTTTCCATGCCTCCCCCGGTGCAAGAGACTCTATCAATGTTCCACGGCCGAAGATGTTCCCATCCTTAAAACGGATCGAGTCCGCGGGGTTTGGCACACCCACGTAGTCTACCAAGTCTGAAATGATGAAAGGTATCCTCACCCCACGGACCATCGCCTCATAAGTAGTCGTCCCGTCCCCCTTTACCTCTACCAACATCGTATAAAATATCCGAACTAGCTCTTCATTGATGCGCCCGTTAGTAGCAAGAAAGGGATCCCATCCCTGACGGCGCAGAAGAACATGCGCCTCCTGCGGTATATGCTCAATGGTCCACGCAAAATGATACCCTAGTGGACGTTCGAATGTGTGAAAGTGGGTGCGGAACCAATCCCGCTCCTGATCGCAACGGAACCCCTCAACGCCCCCGGCGGGCAAGCACCTAGTATACTTGTATTTCTTTAACTGTGCCATTTCAACCTACAAAACAAGAATTAAGCAATACAAAAAAGATTGTAAGCACAATTAATGGTTAGTTAGTGTACAAGTTGAAATGGAGGTACAAGTGCGTAAAACCGAGGTAACAAATTGCAACATGGAGATAAAAAAATGTCGGAATGCGAAAAGGAGTGAAAATCACCCAAGTGTGCGCCAAAAATTGGATTGAAAACTGTTTTGGGAATTTTAGCGAACACTTGGTGTGCGCAATGTGCGTCAAGGTTGAAAAATACCATTTTGAACCAACCAAATAGCCCCACTCATGAACAAAACAACAATGCAGCAATATACAAGTGTTCGTGAGTGGATATTCAACAATAATCATGAGTGAAATGGGCTGGAACAACACAAATCAGGGATAAGAGGAACACATCCAGAAATTGTCAAACAATGGATAAAACATGGAATTTGTGACAAAAATCAACCCAAATGTACAAAACAATAATAAAGTAGGAAGAATTATACCTTGTAAGTGTAGAAAAAGGGTTGAAATCAAGGAAATATGTTGGGGGAAAAATCTAGGGCACGAAACAGTTGAGAGAGGAGAAAAGAGAATAAGGAGAAAGGGGAAAAAAAGTAGCAGCTGTCGGCCTAATACTGCTCGATCGATCGATCGAGCAAGCAGGTTTAGGCACACTGCTTTGCTGTTTTAAAAGGGGGGGGAATGGAATTATGGGAAAATTAGGGGGTTTAAATAAAATATAAATATATATATTACATATAAGTATATATATATATATATATATATATATATATATATATATATATATATATATATATATATATATATATATGAAATAAAAATATAAAAATAAAAATAAAAATAAAAACAAAAATAACATTAAATACACATAGGCTAAAATATACACACAAATAGGCCTATACTAACCAAAAATTAAAAAATATGTACAACGAGCAACACACACGCATGTTCACAACAAAAAATGAAAAATAAAATAAAAGAAAAAAGAAAAAC
Source organism: Sambucus nigra (assembly GCA_949130495.1). NCBI lineage: Eukaryota > Viridiplantae > Streptophyta > Magnoliopsida > Dipsacales > Adoxaceae > Sambucus > Sambucus nigra. Next base: position 9,989,360 of record OX422218.1, on the reverse strand, counting down.
AAATGAAAATGCGTGAGGATGCGTGTGTGAAAAATAATGGAAAAATGTTTTGGGTGCTTTTTTTGATCATTTTCTTAAGAAATGTGTGCCGGGATGCATATCTCCGCAAATTCAAGTGCGTTGCACCTACAAAAGAGTTAGAACCAAGCATACAAAAAAAAATAAAAAGAGATTAACTAATTACACTAGACCAAATTAAGAAAAAATAAAAATGAAGAAGTTAGTATATACAACCTACACTTAGGATGTGTAATTAACTATATACTAAAAGTTGAAACTTTTGAGGGTCCATCCAAAACACAATTTGAATTTGGCGGATCAACGGTGGACCCTCCTGAACATGCATGCCTCCCGAAAAATAGGAATTCCGTTTGAACGACGGAAGGCATGTGTAAGGCAGTAAAAATGAACCATCGCCAATTAAAAGTTTTGGAGGGACGATGGGGGGTTTGGATTGAACGGGTGACAAAAACAAGTGGGGACGGAGAAAAGCCGAAAATCCTCCCAATGATTTTGAAAGTGGAATGGGAGGTGGCGAACACAAAGGCACGAATGCGATCGTGGAGGGCGACTCGAGCAAGTACTCCTCATCGGCGATAGGGTTTAAAACATTAAAGTTTGAAACTAAATCATCGGGTACTTGTTCCGGTGGGGTAATAGAGAATGAAAATGGGGATGAATGAAATTCAAACTCATAAGATGAGTCATCATCGCATGAAGTTTGAGTTTCGAATGAAATAATATCATTTTCAATGAAATGTTCTTCTTTGGGGGCCAAAGAAGAAATCATTTCATTGCAAATAGATATTACGTCATTTTCATCCTAGCTTTCAATATCTATTACGCGATGGGAAAAGTCTAGAATGGTTTGTTGCAAAGTAGGCACAAGTACCTCGTTTGGTTCAAAGCATTCCTCGACTTCGAAAGTCTCAGAAGCAAAATCATCGTCGGACTCAAATAATAAATCCAACTCATGTTCTCACGAACGATTTTCTTCCCGATAACGATTTTCAATTTTCTCATTCTCATACATACGCAAACCCTCACCGAATGTCATAGGTCGAAGTGCGGATGCATTAAATGGGAACTTTGAAAATTGCCATCGGACTTAAACGAAAACTCATTATTATAGGAATTTTTAAAACTATTGCAATTCGTTTCAAAATCCCTGTTATAAGGAGGTAAAGGCCCAAAATCATTATCATAATCATAAAAATTCCAATAACCTAAGTTTTGACTTTGGTTATACTCGCCCAAAGTAATATGTAAATTTGCAAATTTTTGGGATTCTGAGTATTCACCAAAAGTCATAGGTTTGCGAGAATTTTGAGAATTATAACAAGGATTACCGAAAGAATTGGAATAAGACATGCTTACCCCAAAAATGGCTCGAAGTGGCGGACTCCACAAAGTAGGTGCGCGCGGGAAAAATTAAAGCGTTTCTAAGTGCTCACATGTGGAAGTCCTGCAAAAAGGTTAGCAAATAATACAAATATAAAGAAAATACTATGAAATACTGAATCAAATAAAGTCTAAAACAAACTAGTCCCCAGTAACGGTGTCATTTGATAGACGGGGTTTCGCCGCGGCGCGAGAGTCACCTACGCGCCGGTCGTTTTATATTCGGGTCACCTGAACTATACAAAAACCTAAATTATGACTACACTCAACGGGTGAGTATAGCGGTAAGTCGGGTATCGAAAATCCACAGAGACGAGATGCTAGAATTCAAGTGATTTAATACTCCGAAATAAAAGTGTAAAAGATGATTGCAAAATAAAAGGAAAAGGATGCATAAAAGGAAATGATAATCTAGGCAATATATTGAAACTAGATTATGAATGCGAGTAAAAACTATAGGTTGCGTCGAATATCCCTCACTCGAGTTAATTAGTATAAAATGGTTACATGGGTCGACGGGTTATTACAAGTGTGTCTCGTTTCGACAGTTAATTAAATCAAGGGTTGTTACGCCCTAAATCATCATAAAAGCCTAATAAGATTTTGACGTCAACAAATATCCCAGAAATTACGCGCAAAAGGTCGTAAGCACGGGACATACATGATATGCCCCGTCAAATATCCTAGGCGTAATAACTAGGACAACGCATCCGAAACAGACCCGTAAACTCCATCACCAAAGCAAAGCAACGCGTCAACTCGAGTGAGTTCCATTCAAACACAACCAAATTTAAATTAGCTAGAAAGCATGTTAAAAATGCGGTAAATGAAAGCATGTAAATAAACGCAATAAAACTATACTAGAAAGCACGTGATCAAAGCATGTAACTAAAGCATGTAAACCTAAATTAGAAATCTTGTAAATGAACTAGAATGCAAGAAATGAAGAAATACAAACTATATTAATGGAGAGGATGATGAATATTCAACATTCAAGCCCAAAAGTGTGTCAATCCAAGAAGAAATGAAGAAGAACTAAGCAAATCACCCAAACCCTAACCTATTCTATCTTCTAAAACTCTATAAAAACGTTCTCCCTGAATATTACAACAAAATTGGTATATATACCAAGTTAGAATAAAAGAAAAGAAGAAAGAAAATTAACAGAAAATATCTGCAGGAAAAAAAATAGGGGATCGATCGATCGACCACGTCGATCGATCGACTGTTAAAATCATGACAAAAATATAGAGGGTTGATCGATCGACCCCCAGGATGGATCAATCGATCAAGTAGGGCAGCCTGCAGAATCCCCTATTTTGGCGTGCATTTCATCTCCGCTCAAATCGCCGTAACTTTGTCATACCGACTTGGAATCGCGCACCGTTAGCGGCCACACAAAGCTTGCGAGGAGGCCTACAACTTCCATGAATATGTTGGGCTAGGTGCCCAATCTGTAAAATGTCTAAAATACCCTTGAACGTGTGGTTGTGTATGGAAATTGCGCGGAATGCATCTGAATCCCATACTTGGTACCTAAATACCTACAAAAGCCCAATTATACCTCATATAGCATGTTAATAATATAAACCCAGGTTGTCTGGTTAACGGGCTTAAATATAGAGATTAAGGCACACGAGGGGGCTAAAATGCATAGGTTCGACGGATGAAATACGCAATATTTGCGTATTATAAATCATCAATAATAACAAATTTGAATCGCGTGAATCATATGTCGATGCATCACACGGGAGTAACAAATTACAATAAGGATCAAAATATTTATTATAGTTTTTTCGAAAATAGTCACGTAAAATTAGGGATGTAGACTCTACTCCTAAATGTGAGACTTTAGGAAAAAGACAAGAAGACGAGGTATCATGAGGCGATACACTTTCTTCATAAAAAATAGGAGGTCCATCATAAATATTTGAAGTATCACTAAAATCGGATGACGAATCCACAAATAAATTTTCCCACATATAAAAAAGAATCAACATTTTTCTCAATTAAATTAGGAAAAAAATATCGACAAAAATCAACATCCAAATCATAACAAGTATTACATGTGTTAATATTGTCAATTTTTTCTCCTCACAATATTGATTATCGCCATTTAATTCATGATTATTTTTAGAAATAACATCATTGTACCATTTGTTTGCCTCTTTCCAATTTATACACTTTGGTGGATATATAGTAATTAAATTAGTTGGATTCTCATCCATACCTTATTTAATTTTTAAAATGATTACTGACCCATTTGACTTAAATTGAAATATGTAGTCATCTAAATTTTCAGTATTTTGTAAAAACACGTCCGCAGGATCAATAGATGAATATGAGCATGATGACGGGATAACAATATGAGGGTCACCCATTGTAATGTCCAACGCATGATTTTTGTTTTCTTTACGAGTTTTTTTTACGAGAATGCAAAAGTAAAGATAATTGACTCAAAACCACGTAAACTAACACAAAGCAATTTAGATTTATCTAATTAGACAACCCCTACTCTTTGACAAGGGAGAATTTAAATGACGATGACTACCAACTACGGTTATCGCCTCAAATCCCGCTTTTTCCTCTTGGAAGGTAGTCGGTATGAAGATTTATTAAAAAACACCAATCCTAGACAAGGTCAAACGTAATTAATTTGACAAGTTCACGTTGGAGTAGCTTTATTTCTAGCCTCGTTAAGAGTTTTGCCCTTAAGTCAATTTATGCAACGTGTTAATTTAACTGTGAAATTAAACCACGTAGGAGCACAAAAAAACGTGCCTCCCGTATGGACTTTTTACGGTCACTTTTTTACATCGGGCCGAAGTTTTAGTTGACGTCGATCGAAGGGAAACGTCGCCTATGTTTTAGTTGTCCCCGAGAGTTCCTTATGCTCGTGGTAATATTGCCCAAGTTTTCTTCACGTTCAGTCACCGTTGCACACTTTTTTGAATTCTTCATCACTTTTGCCCCCCTTTTTCTTTTATTTTTTTCCTTTTTCTTTTAATATGCTTCTGGAAAAAAAAAACTACACCAAACATAAAGTGCGACACACAAAAAAAATAAAGAAATAAAAAAAAAGACAAAAACTAACACGCACTAGTGTTGTGTTTAACACAAAAACAAAAATAACCAAGCACACTTATAAAGCAATTTTTATATTTTTTTAAATTAGCATAATTTTTTTGTTTGTTTTTTTAAGGACTACTTACTAAAAATAACGCTTCTGGAAATTTCCCGAAAAATTATTTTCTTTCGAGTTTTTTCAAATTTTTTATGTATTTTTGTGATAAAATTGTTCTACAATTACTATTAACAAAAAAAACTAAAATGAAATTTGTTTTGTCTTCACGAAAGAAAACGAAAAAAATATAATGCTGATTTTTACTTTGTCTTCAGATTGTTTTTTAATTTTTTTTTATTTTGAAATTTTTACTAACAAAAAATGTGAAAAGTAAAAAAAAACTAGTCTGAAAGTCACAACTTCTTATTTAAAAAAAATTCGAACAAATACCCAGCAACGACACCAAAAACTTGTTGTCTATTTATAAAATACCTCAAGTGCACGGGCTATTATAGAATAGCAAGTGTAATTACGGGTCGAACTGTAACAACCCTCACTTTTGAGACATTTATTTTATATTAATTTACGGTGAGAAGTAATTATATAAAATACGAATGATGGAGTAAATATGAACTAAGTGAGTTAATTAAGCATATTTACTAGATTGTTGCATATTTATTGTTATGTGTATGTAAATATCATCATGTAGCGTTTTATATTGTCGTATGCTTTAAACGATATTTATGGTATAAATGAAGTTGAACATGAAATGATTTATAAAATTCACGTATGCTAATTTAGGGGGTGTAGTTATTCCCGGAATGGGCGATATAGTCAAAATAAGTGCCATATTATGTTTTTGGATTTCGGGCACTTTTGACTAGTTTTGACTTAAATGTGTAGTTTCGAGTCATTTTTAATAAGGTATTAACAAATTAAGTTGGGATTTTAGACTAAAGTCACGATTTAGTCTTGCACCTCATTTCATTTCTTAAGTGTGTATTTACTAACCTAGAGAGAAAGAGGGAAGAAGAGAAATTGTGGAGAAAAGAGGATAAATGAAAGAGATTGAAGATTTGAGATTGTTGCGACCACATGGAAATCTGAGATTTTAACCCCAAGGAAAGTTCTCTTACTTGCTAATATATGGTTTAAGATGAATAATTTGTATTGATTGTTGTGGATTAGTTATGGTTTAACAATTTTAGGGTTTTAATGGATTTATAGGTTTTGAACCCTTGGAACTTGGTTTAGATGTTTAATGGTGTAAATTATAGATGTTAGATGCATTTATGATTGGTTGGTTGCAATAAATGATCTTGGTTGGGGTAGAAATGAGTTAGGGAAATTTGGAGTCTAAGACTCCATAACGGAAATTGTAAATTCTAGGCTGGGCGAATCGATTCGCCCCTAGCGAATCGATTCACTAAAGGGACAGCTTACAGGTCTCAGTGGACTGAATCGATTCAGAATTTATGCAAAAAGTTAGGTCCTCCAATCCGAATCAATTCGGCTGGTCCGAATCGATTCCCTTTCAGAATGAATCGATTCGGCAAGGGTGAATCGATTCGAAAATCATGCTGTTTTGAGTTATTTTTCTAACTCAATTCCAACCCCTTTTCTTTAGACTTAGGACTTAGGAACCATCTTGTATGAAGTAAACTTAGAGTCCTAGAGTCTTAGATGGGTTAGGTAGCTACCCTAGATTAGAAATGGGTTATGAGGGGTTATTCTAGGGATTCTCAAATAGATGATAAAGTGTTATTTTTCCTTAGTAAGTTAGATTGAAATTAGGAGTTGAAAGGCTATATCGGGGGTACTTTAGAGGTTGAATCGAGGTATATTAAACCTTGTGACTTCTAAAAATGTCATAATTCTTTGGAGACTAAATTGGGAACTTAATAAGCGATGAAAGATAATGATGATGTTAGATGATTATAATTATGGATAAAATGAAATATACATATGCCTAAATGCAAATGAAACTCTAAATGATAATTTGCTTAAACACACCTCTCTAAATACCTATCATATGGGAAGTTCGCGTATGAGGTGATGTCCCCTGGCTAGTGAATGCAGGGAGACTATAGTTCTCGGCCATAGGACCGGTTATTATGTATGATGTATTTATTGTTCAAAGTGAGGTAATTTCGGGTGTGGTTATGACTCACTATCGAAGGTATATGGCCACTTACCGACGTTGCATTGAAGAATGCCCAGGTTGTCTTCTTTGATAGGCCCTGGAAGATGATAGCTATTTAGGGGCACGTCCAGTGAGGAAACTCGGAAGGACGATCTTAGAATCGTTATATAATATTGAATATAACTATTCTTATTCAAGTGGGACTTGATTGATGATATTATCCTCTAAGAATTAAGAGCTTTGCATAAGATTCCTAATAAGATATGGAGTGGCTAAATGAAATTGGAGTAAAGGATGGAAAGTTATAGTTAATAATAATTATTCTTATTCTCTTGTATAACTGAATAAAAACTTATGGTCATTGAAAATGCTTTAGTTTATGCTATCATTTAGTGTAGGTAGACTCTTATCTCCATTAATCATGATTAACTATTCATAACTGCCATACTCTTTATTCATCTGGTAATCATATAAAATCGGGCCCTGACCCGTTCATTTTTCTTATTTTATATGAGTTCTATACACGCTCAGGTGCTCCGCCGTAAGGACACCCATTTTGACTTCCCCCTCCCCGTGTCTTGGAGCTGAAACCTTTTGCGGATGTTGCGGGATTATTTTGTTATAGACGCTTCCATTTTCTGAATTCTAGTTATGATCGGGTCATTCATTTGGGCATGAGGCCGAAGCTTTTGTATTTGTTTAATGAAATGTATTATGTAACTTAATGAACTTGTTATATATGTTTGTATAGACTGTGGACCGACACTATATTTGATTCCTTTATTGCATACTGGATGCGGATGTAAATTCAGTCTTTTTGGATATCCACCTTCTTGTAAATTTATTTAGTCAAATGTTTCTTTTAACTTATAAAATAACTTTTTGACTACCCATTTTCCACAATTTAGGGGTGGTTATCCCATATACCTACTATATTGTTGTGATGCTGAGAATGATCCATCTATGATTCCTATTATTATCGAGGTATCGAGCTGGCCACCTCTTATTTTGATGAGCGGGTTGTTACCGATGGTATCAGAGCATCAGGTTCTAGAGACTTTAGGATCTATGCGGACTTGTCACGTACTACCGTAACATTCTTTGATATAGAGCTTAATGTTAGGACTGTTTTGTTGCCTATTGTTGATGCAAAAAACTAGACCGAATCCCATTTTTATGATCAGAGATAAATTGATGAAAGCAATCCAATCAAGCATATAAGAGACAAAGATTTTTAAAGTGGTTTGGCGATGAATAAAGCCTACGTCCACTGTTATTTTATTCCCAGGGGTTTACAATAGCACCATAGGGTGTAGAGAGAGAAAGGATGTGTATCTTGTGTATGGTGTTTCTAGGTTCTCCTCCATCTCCCCCTTTTGGCTAAGGGGGTACATGTATTTATAGTGATGGGAGATAAAGAGATTCATTGTATGTAGACATTTATGTCTACCTTCAACGAATCTAATTGTTGAATTGCAGGGTATGCTATGTGTTGTCATCTATTAATACAGTATAAATGTACATTAAGGCTCATTAAATGCGCTGTCATCTTCATTAATGAACATTAAATGCATAGTTATCCTTTGATCTTCCTAGTTGGTATGCCGACCAACTCTCCTCGGGTGCCGACTAACTCTCCTCGGGTGCCGACTAATTCTCCTCGGGTACTGACCAACTCTCCTCGGGTGCCGACTAACACTCCTCGAGTGCCGACCAACTCTCCTAGGATTCGGACCAACTCTCCTCGGGTGTCGAATATTTCCATGTAGGATGACATGTGTCCTTTTCTGATTGGTCCTTGTAGATGGAGAATTTTTACGTTAACAGAAGCCCCCAATGCTCCATGCTTGATGGTTTACTTGAAAGGATCGAGTATTTATTCTGAAGTGTTGCTCGGTGCTCATGAAATTCTTAATCTACCTTCTTGATTTGTTCAACATAAAGTTCATTATCTCCTGGACGACATATGATGCAGGCTGATCGATGGTTGTTAATCTTTCTTTAGAGGAACTCCGTGTGCTATGTATCACCCCTGGGAATTTGGATGCATCCATGCCATAGTATGCAGCTTGTAGCTTGTCATAATCTTCAAGTATGTTGATTGGTTTGCTAGCCGACCAACTGCCTTCTGTGTCGAGCAACTGAGTGCTAACTTCACGTGCTTGATTCTTCTGATTTATGCTCCTCTGAATACTTTGTCGAGTAACATACTAGCTTTTGAACCCAACTCTTCAATCTGATTAGTACCAAGCTAGTGGTGGACTTCGAAACATTTTCATACAACTTCTTCTTCAATGTTGGTCGGACAGTAGTAGTAAAGATCTCAATGCTATAGATGTTGAATTTGACTTCTGAACTTCAATAGTATGTGCATAATAACTCCTGAATATGCCTCCTGAACTTCTGAATGCCTCCTGAACTTCAATATGCCTCCTGAACTTCAATATCCTCCTGAACTTCAATATCAAAACTAATTCTCGAGCAAGAAAAACAACTTCTGAATGATAATTAGTTGGGGCCCCGACCGTGTGAGTTTGTGGAGTTGAATTTGATGCTCGACTGCATGATGTTATAAGAATGTGCCGCCAAATGAACAAATATATCTGTAATAGAAGCCCCCAAGTGTGTAATGTGAACTTTGAATGCTTTTTGCTTGATCGCTTTCACATACTCATACTTTGTTTCTGACCAACTGTAGTTGACAGCTTCTTATTTTCGACCAACCTGAGTTGGTGGATTTTTTCTTAACGAGCAACTTTGACACTTTCTGGAATAATTTTACCTCCTGAGGAATACATAGTTTTACTTCCCGTAGGAATACATAGTTTTACTTCCCGTAGGAATACATAGTTTTACTTCTCGGAGGAATACAAGTAGCTTTACTTCCCGGAGGAATACAAGCTTTACTTCCCGGAGGAATACAAGTAGCTTTACTTCCCGGAGGAATACAAGTAGCTTTACTTCCCGGAGGAATACAATTTTTACTTCCCGGAGGTATACATTTACTTCCTAACCAACATAAGTTGGCATTTTTAGGAATACAATTTTGATAATAAATGATAGAGACTTCCTCGGAGCTGACCAACAGATTGTTGGGAATAAGATATAATAAATGCTGGAGACCTCCTCGGAGCTGACCAACAGATTGTTGGTAATAAGATATAATAAATGCTGGAGAACTCCTCGGAGCTGACCAACAGATTGTTGGGAATAAGATATAATAAATGCTGGAGACCTCCTCGGAGCTGACAAACAGATTGTTGGGAATAAGATAATATAAATGTTGGAGACCTCCTTGGAGCTGAATATATGATTATAAATATTTGTCGAGCTCCATGCTGAAATAAGAATAGAATATGCATCCAAATAGATATAAAGAATAATTAAAAATAATAAAGTGACTCGTTGATCTGTCGAGGTAGAATTATATAATGTCGAACAAGAATAAGACCTTCCAGAACATAAGAATATGGCCGAGAACGTTGTCAGGCCTAAATATAAATAAGAATTATCCGACCAACTATCCGTTGGGGGTGAAATACAACGAATGTTGTAATTCTCCTCAAAGCTGAATAAGTATCTTGTCGAGGCACAATTGCATAATGCCGAATAAGAATAATATTTTCCAGAACATAAGAATATGGCCGAGAACTTTGCTGGGCCTGCATATAAATAAGAATTACCCCGACCAACTATCCGTTGGGGGTGACATATAATAAATGTTATAGTTCTCCTCGGAGCTGAATATGATAATAAGTATCTCGCCGAGTTCCATGTTGAGATGAATATAGAATATGAATCCCAAGGGATATATAGAATAATTTGTGCTTGAGCCGATATCTGGGCCTGAATATAAATAAGAATTGCCCCGACCAACTATCCGTTGGGGGTGAAATATAATAACTGTTGTAGCTTTTCCTCGGAGCTGAATATATAATGAGTATCTCGCCGAGCTCCATGTTGAGATGAATATAGAATATGAATCCCAATGGATATATAGAATCATTTGTGCTGGAGCAGATATCATAGAAATAATAAAATAATAGTTCCTCGCTGAGGTGAAATTTCATACTGCCGAGCTATGATAATATTTTTCAGAAGAGTAAGATTATTTCCGAGCATTCGTCGGCGTTGAATCTTGTACCTGTAAAAATCAATAACTTGCTCTACCATATGTGTAGGCTGAATTGATTAGTCGTGAGAATAATTTAATCATTCAATAAATATATGATAGGTATATGTTTGAGAAATAAAAATATTAATTTCAAAAAATGAAATAATATATGTTGGATGATATGTCGAGGCACAATTGCCTGATGTCGAGCAATACTACTTTTCCAGAGGTTTACGAGAGCTTTCATCGGGATTGAATATCGTCCCTATGAAATTTTAATAGGTTGCCCGAGCACCTGTCGAGACTAGAGAAAATAATTATTATCATGGGAATAATTATTCAGCCAAACAATATGTGATGTGTATCAGCATAAAAATTTCAAAATATAATATTTTTGTGCCAAATGTGTGTGAGATGGACAAATTTTTATCAAATATGCATCATAAATAAGACGTAGAGTTTTTTGTAAAGTTATTTAATCTCCAAAAAATAATCAGGTATAAGTTGTTGTTTGAAAATTATTTACCACTTGGTTTTAAAAATATTTTTCGGGTGATCACAAGTTAAAAAAGACTCAAGCCCCCTGTTTGTCCCCAAGCTGAACTCGTGTTTAAAGAAATATCTGGGGTGCTTCACATTTTTTAATACCTCAAGATTCTACTGCTGCTGAAAAACGGCATGGTTGTTTCCGACCAACATTTAAGAATATCTCAAGTTATAGAATATATGGTGTCGACCAAGAAGCAAATGATCCCCGACCAGCTAAGCAATTTCGCCGATCAACAAAAATGGTGCATTGACAGCACCGAACAACATTAGATGTCACCGACCAAAAAGTGGATGGTTGGATAGTTTCCGACCAGTAAATTGAACCCTCCGAATAAGACTGAGATGTAGCCGATCAAGAAGTAGATGATCGTCGACCTGCAATTGGTTCCACCGAGCTACAATATGGGGCTCCGACCAATAATAAGATACCTCGTAGTTGGATAAAATTGTTTCAACGTTGCTGATGGATCTTCACATCTTATCTCCGACAATCAAAAATGGTCTGGTTAAGCTTCTCTTTAATAAAATATGGCCCAAGATGATGCCGACCAACAATATAGATGGCTGACCAGAATATCTCGAATCCTTAGATCAAAAAAATAACATTCGATGAAAAATTTAAGCATTAATAATGTTAATTAAATGAATAATTATCTAATCCACTATATCGTGTGATTTCGACAAAGAAAACCTGTGATGTTATGAACGAGGGGCCAACATATCAAATTTGTACCCAGAGTCTTGATATGGTCATGATTGTTTTACTGATCCTCTCTTACAAGAGGTGGGTAATGATTTTTTTTGGTTACATAAAATTATTTTTTATATTGATCCCTTCCTATTCCCCATTTGCATAGATAAAAATATGGTGAATGATCGAAATTATTACTAAATTTATATCAAAAATCAATCAATTTGACTTTATTGACATAGATGGAAGATGAGCCAAATATAGTTCATAAAAGTGAATGCAAAGAGACTCAAACTTGAAGAGAGAGAAAGTAGATCTGGGTCATGATTTCCATGAGAAAACTTTTTATTGTCTTTAACCTTTTCCCATTCTCTGATTAAAAATATAATGGGAATTTGAATAGTCATCAAAGATCTTTCAAAAATTATTATGAAAATTATCAAATCTGATCATCGTCGTATATATTGGTATATGTAATCATTTAAAATATTGATTCCATGATATAAAATTGAAACTTGAGAATCAAGCAAAAAGTTATGATTTATGAAATCCACTATTTTTCAGATTTCTAAATACGAATTAATCTAACAGTTACGATTTTAAAATCATGATATGCAATATTTTGCAGATAAAAATTGGACAATTAATTTATGTATATAAACATAAAAATCATGATTGAATCAAAAGATGTATGTATAATATATAATTGATTATACATAGAGAAAATAAAAAACTTAGCTTTTGATGGAGAACAATGCTTGTAACACGTTCCCACAGACGGCGTCAATCTGTTGATGCAAAAAACTGGACCGAATCCCATTTTTATGATCACAGATAAATAGATGAAAGCAATCCAATCAAGCACATAAGAGACAAAGATTTTTAAAGTGGTTCGGCTATGAATAGAGCCTACGTCCACTGTTATTTTATTCCCAGGGGTTTACAATAGCACCATAGGGTGTAGAGAGAGAAAGGATGTGTATCTTGTGTATGGTGTTTCTAGGTTCTCCTCCATCTCCCCCCTTTTGGCTAAGGGGATACATGTATTTATATTGATGGGAGATAAAGAGATTCATTGTATGTAGACATTTATGTCAACATTCAACGAATCTAATTGTTGAATTGCTTGGTATGCTATGTGTTGTCATCTATTAATACAGTATAAATGTACATTAAGGCTCATTAAATGCGTTATTATCTTCATTAATGCACATTAAATGCATAGTTATCCTTTGATCTTCCTAGTTGGTATGCCGACCAACTCTCCTCGGGTGACGACTAACTCTCCTCGGGTGCCGACCAACTCTCCTCGGGTGCCGACTAATTCTCCTCGGGTACTGACCAACTCTCCTCGGGTGCCGACTAACACTCCTTGGGTGCCGACCAACTCTCCTAGGATTCAGACCAACTCTCCTCGGGTGTCGAATATTGCCATGTAGGATGACATGTGTCCTTTTCTGATTGGTCCTCGTAGATGGAGAATTTTTTCGTTAACACCTATGTTTGCGATCTTCGGCAAAATAGATTATTTTAAATCGTATTCTAATTCTATTGTTTCTTTATCTCAGATGCCAACAAAGAGAGGTCGCCCCACTAGAAGAAATAGAGTTGTAGAAGAGGATGTTAGTCCTCCACCGCCGCCACCACAAGGAATGACAAATGCTACGAAAGTAGCAAACATTGTGTCCCAAGCGGTCAATGCTGCAATGACCATCGTGGTTCAGCAATTTCCACAAGCCCAGTAACAAAGGTCTCAAGATGTACAGACTCCGACGGCACCTTCTCCGTGGGAGAGAGTTAGAGAGTCATTTTTAAAGGGCCATCCGCCGGAAGTTGAAGGAGGTTCTGATGTCATCATAGCAAATCAGTGGAAGAAGGATATGCAGTGCCATCTGCATATGGTGGATTGTAGTGAGGAGAGGAAATAAATCCTTGCTACTATCAAACTCATTGGAGCTGCACTACAGTGGTGGGAATCAATGACTACATCGAATCAGAGAGATACTATGACTATCAGTATTTTTGGGTTTTGTTTGATCGGAAGTATTTCCCTCCCGTAGTTCAAAGTGAGAAGAGAAGAAAACATTAAGATGTGGTGCAAGGGGAGCGATCAGTTGCTGAATATGAAGATGATTTCACCCGGTTAGAAAGGTTTATACCGGATGAGGTGACTCCGAAATAGAGGAAAATATCAAAGTTCATGGGAGGTTTGCACTGGAGAATAAGGAAACATTTTTTGGGTTATCCAACTTTGCAAACTTTTGGGGACGTGATGAATGCGGCATTGATTCATTGCCAAGAACACCGGTTGTATGTCCAGAGTAGTAAGAAGGCTACAGTGGTGGGGAAAGGGGAAAAACCTGGAGGTAATGGGACAGGAGGAGGAGCATTTCCCTCGTCCCAATCTTCAAGAAATAAGCAAAAATAAAGGGACACCCCGCAAGGGGACTTGTTTAAATGATAGCATTTTGGTGGGTTCAACGTTGGTGGCAATAACAATAGGCATGGTCAAGGTGGCCCGTAACAACAACAAGCAGGTAGAGGTGGAAATGGGGGTAGAGGCCATCCGGACCAAGGTTTCGGGTAATTTAGAAATAATTGGGGTCGAAATCAAGAATATATGGAGGGTCGATGCTTTCAGTGTGGAGAGTCTGGTCATTACAAGAGGGCGTGCCCTCGGTTGATTGGGGGACAGCTTCCTAGGGCCCCACAGCATCCCTAGGCCCAGTTGCCACCACCTATGCCTAACCTTATTGTCCCTCCACGGCAGGGACAACTATAGTATGGGAGTGTTCATCACATTCAGGGTGCTATGCTTCCTTCGGCTCCACCAGCACCGCTAGCACCGCTAGCTATTGAGGGTAAGTTTCTCATTCAGGGGCACTTGGGTCGTGTATTATTTTATACGAGTGCGACACACTCGTTCATTTCTAGAAGTTTTTCTCAGTCTAAAGACTTAATTGAATCTGTGAAAAGTACCTTCACTAGCGTTGAATCCTCTATGGGTGATGGTTCACTCATTTTCTTTGTTTGTAAACAAGTAGAAATAACTCTTGGAAATTTGTGTTTTGAGGCCGATTTGCTCGTCCTTGATATGATCGGGTATGATGTAATCCTGGGTATGGATTGACTAGTGAAATACCGTGCGATCATTAATTGCTATGGGAAAAGTATAGTTTTTTCCATTCCAGGGCAAGAAATGTTTTTAGTTGTTATGCCTTGTTCAGAAGGAGGTACTAGCACATACTTGTACTCTATTGCAGAGGAGAATTCTCGGGATGTATTTGTTTCCTTAGATTCAATTCCGATTGTAAGGGAGTTTGAGGATGTTTTTCAAGAAATACCGAGTTTTCTCCCAAGTAGGGAGTTCGAGTTCGTAATTGATTTAGCACCGGGAATGCGATCGATTATGAGAGCTCCGTATCGTATGGCTCCTGTAGAGATGAGGGAGTTAAGAGACCAGATTCAACAGTTATTGGAACAAGGGTTCATTAGGCGTAGCACGTCACCGTGGGGCACTCCGGTGTTATTTGTGAAGAAAAGAGATGATTTTCTCCGGTTATGTGTTGACTATAGAGAATTAAATAAAGTCACCATCCAGAATAAATACCCATTACCTCGGATTGATGATTTGTTCGATCAACTTAGGGGAGCGTCGTACTTCTCTGAGATAGATTTAAGGACGGTGTATCACAGTTGCGGATACGAGAGCAAGATGTGTCCAAAACCGCTTTCCTAACAAGATATGGGTCCTACGAATTTCTGGTTATGCCCTTCGGACTAACTAATGCCCCTGCTGTGTTTATGGATCTCATGAATAGGGTATTTCAGGACTTCCTAGACCAGTTTGTTATCGTGTTTATTAATGACATCCTGGTTTATTCTCAGACAGAATTTGACCATGCTACTCATTTGAGGTTAGTCCTACAGACTTTGAGGGATCACTAATTGTATGCCAAGTTTGAGAAGTGCAGTTTTCGGTTGTAGGAAGTACAGTTTTTAGGTCACATTGTGACATCCCAGGGTATTTCGGTAGACCCAAGTAAAGTTGTTGCGGTGAGGGAATGGGGTCAACCCACGACACCAACCGAGATCCATAGTTTTTTCGGATTAGTAGGCTATTACCGCCGGTTTATCAAGGGTTTTTCCAAAATTGCTAGCCTTTTGATAAATCTAACCCGAAAAGGGGTGAGGTTTATTTGGGACAATTCTTGTCAGTTAGCTTTTGACGAGCTTAAGGATAAGTTGACTTCTACTACAGTCCTTGCGTTACCAAAGCCAGGATTGGAATATTTAGTCTTTACCGATGCATCTATGCAAGGGTTGGGAGGTTTACTTCAACAAGATCAGTGGGCTATTGCTTATGCTTCTAGCAAGCTAAAGCCCCATGAAATGAATTATCCCGTGCATGACTTGGAACTTGCTACTATAGTTTTTGCCTTGAAATTTGGAAGCATTACCTGTTGGGGGAGAAGTTTCGTCTTTTCACTGACCATAAATCTCTACAATATTTATTTTCACAGAAAGATTTAAATATGCGACAGTGTCGATGGTTAGAATTTATGAAGGACTACCAATTTGACATTCACTATCACCTAGGCAAGGTGAATGTAGTGGCAGATGCGTTGAGTAGGAGACCCGAAGGGGAGTTAGCCTCAGTATGGAAGGTTAAATGGAAGGAGCTTAGCCAGGAGGACACGATTGCTAGGGAATTTATGTCGGTGTTGATCGTTACGCCTACCGTGGTGGCAAAGGTGGTGGAAGCTCAAGGGAAGGATAAAGGTTGTCAGGACTGTATACGCCAGTTGTTAACCGAGGGAGCGGAATCCTACTCTATAAGCTAGGAGGGTGGGTTACGTTTCCATGGGAGACTCGTGATTTTGGACGAAGGGGACTTAAGGCGGGCCGTAATGACGGAATCTCACGGTTCTAAATTTTCAGTGCATCCTGGTAACGACAAAATGCACCAAGACATGCGCCGTCAGTATTGGTGGGTGAGCATGAAGCAGGATATTTCCGAGTCCGTATCCCAATGTGCTAGTTGTCAATTGGTCAAGATAGATCATCAGCGACTGACGGGATTGTTACAACCCTTGGAAATTCCGGTAAGGAAATGGGAGAGCATCTCGATCGATTTCATCACGGGCTTGCCAATGTCACAAAATGGTCATGATTCTATTTGGGTTATTGGTGATCGTTTGACTAAGTCAGCATATTTTCTACAGGTACGTACCGATTATAATACCGCTCGTTATGCACTGTTGTTTATATCGGAGGTTGTTAGACTCCACAGGGTGCCGTTAAATATAGTATCCGATATAAATAAGATTTTTGTTTCCCATTTTTGGCGATGTTTCCAAGAAGCTATGGGAACTGAATTGAAATTGATTACTTCTTATCACCCTCAAACAGATGGGCAGACAGAAAGAGTCAACCAAATGTTGGAGGACATGCTCCGAATGTGTGTTCTTGATTTCAAAGGTGGTTGGGAACAATATCTCCCTTTGGTTAAATTTTCTTATAATAATTCGTACCAATTCACTATTAGGATGGCACCCTATGAAGCTCTTTATGGTAGGCCGTGTAGATCACCCACGTGTTGGTTGGAGGTGGGGGATAATAAGTTTCTTGGACCTGAAATGATCCATGACACTTCTTCCAAGATTGAACTCATCCTAAATCGCATCCGAATAGCCCAAGATCGACAAAAGAGCTATGACGATGCGAATAGAAGGCATGTGGAGCTATAGGTGGGAGATCAAGTTTTGGTGCGTGTATTGCCAATGAAAGGTATTAAGCGACTTAGGAAGAAATGGAAGATTGCGCCATGTTATGTTGGGCCTTTTCCCATTATTGCCAAAGTACATCTGGTGGCTTATCAACTTGTCTTACCGGAACACTTACAACAAATTCATGACATGTTTGATGTCTCCTCTTTGAAGAAGTATAAGAGGTGTGAAGGAGCTCATTGGCATATTCCTTTGGTTGACATCGAATTACAACCCGATATTTCGTATGAGGAACAACCAAGTGCTATCTTAGAGAAGGGGGAGCGACGACTGATATCCCGAGTGGTGCCCTTGGATAGAGTTCAATGGGGTCACCACAATGCCGAGGAATCGACATGGGAGCGTGAGGACGATATGCGGGAAAAGTATCCCCATCTCTTTTTGCAAGGTACGCCTGAATTTTGAGGACAAAATTCCCTCATAAGGGGGGAGTATGTAACAACCCTCACTTTTGAGACATTTATTTTATATTAATTTACGGTGAGAAGTAATTATATAAAATATGGATGATGGAGTAAATATGAACTAAGTGAGTTAATTAAGCATATTTACTAGATTGTTGCATATTTATTGTTATGTGTATGTAAATATCATCATGTTGCGTTTTATATTGTCGTATGATTTAAACGACATTTATGGTATAAATGAAGTTGAACATGATATGATTTATAAAATTCACGTATGCTAATTTAGGGTGCGTAGTTATTCCCGAAATGTGCGAGATAGTCAAAATAAGTGTCATATTATGTTTTTGGATCCGGGCACTTTTGACTAGTTTTGACTTAAATGTGTAGTTGCGAGTCATTTTTAATAAGGTATTAACAAATTAAGTTGGGATTTTAGACAAAAGTCACGATTTAGACTTACACCTCATTTCATTTCTTAAGTGTGTATTTACTAACCTAGAGAGAAAGAGGGAAGAAGAGAAATTGTGGAGAAAAGAGGAGAAAAGAAAGAGATTGAAGATTTGAGATTGTTGCGACCACATGGAAATCTGAGATTTTAACCCCAAGGCAAGTTCTCTTACTTGCTAATATATGGTTTAGGATGAATAATTTGTATTGATTGTTGTGGATTAGTTATGGTTTAACAATTTTAGGGTTTTAATGGATTTATAGGTTTTGAACCCTTGGAACTTGGTTTAGATGTTTAATGGCGTAAATTATAGTTGTTAGATGCATTTATGATTGGTTGGTTGCAATAAATGAGCTTGGTTGGGGTAGAAATGAGTTGGGGAAATTTGGAGTCTAAGACTCCATAACCGAAGTTGGAAATTCTTGGCTGGGCGAATCGATTCGCCCCTACCGAATCGACCCGCTAAAGGGCAACTTACAAGTCTGAGTGGACCGACAAATCGATTCGGTCTATCCGAATCGATTCGGAATTTATGCAGAAAGTCAGGTCCTCCAATCCGAATCGATTCAATTTTAGACCGATTCGATTCATCCAGGGCGAATCGATTCGGAAATCATGCTGTTTTGAGTTATTTTTCTAACTCAATTCCAACCCCTTTTCTTTAGACTTAGGACTTAGGAACCTTCTTGTATGTAGTAAACTTAGAGTCCTAGAGTCTTAGCTGGGTTTGGTAGCTACCCCAGATTAGAAATGGGTTAGGAGGGGTTATTCTAGGGATTCTCAAATAGATGATAAAGTGTTATTTTTCCTTAGTAAGTTAGATTGAAAGTAGGAGTTGAAAGGCTATATCGGGGGTACTTTAGAGGCTGAATCGAGGTATATTAAACCTTGTGACTTCTAAAAATGTCATAATTCTTTGGAGACTAAATTGGGAACTTAATAAGCGATGAAAGATAATGATGATGTTAGATGATTATAATTATGGATAAAATGAAATATACATATGCCTAAATGCAAATGAAACTCTAAATGATAATTTGCTTAAACACACCTCTCTAAATACCTATCATATGCGAAGTTCGCGTATGAGGTGATGTCCCCTGGCTAGTGAATGCAGGGAGACTATAGTTCTCGGCCATAGGACCGGTTATTATGTATGATGTATTTATTGTTCAAAGTGAGGTAATTTCGGGTGTGGTTATGACTCATTATCGAAGGTATATGGCCACTTACCGACGTTGCATTGAAGAATGCCCAGGTTGTCTTCTTTGATAGGCCCTGGAAGATAATAGCTATTTAGGGGCACGTCCAGTGAGGAAACTCGGAAGGACGATCTTAGAATCGTTATATAATATTGAATATAACTATTCTTATTCAAGTGGGACTTGATTGATGATATTATCCTCTAAGAATTAAGAGCTTTGCATAAGATTCCTAATAAGATATGGAGTGGCTAAATGAAATTGGAGTAAAGGATGGAAAGTTATAGTTAATAATAATTATTCTTATTCTCTTGTATAACTGAATAAAAACTTATGGTCATTGAAAATGCTTTAGTTTATGCTATCAGTTAGTGCAGGTGGACTCTTATCTCCATTAATCATGATTAACTGTTCATAACTTCCATACTCTTTATTCATCTGGTAATCATATAAAATTGGGCCCTGACTCATTCATTTTTCTTATTTTGTATGAGTTATGTACTCGCTCAGGTGCTCTGCCACAAGGACGTCCGTTTTGACTTCCCCCTCCCTGTGTCTTGGAGCTGCAACCCTTTGCGGATGTTGCGGGATTATTTTGTTATAGACGCTTCCATTTTTTGTATTCTAGTTATGACCGGGTCATTCATTCGGGCGTGAGGCCAAAGATTTTGTATTTGTTTAATGAAATGTATTATGTAACTTAATGAACTTGTTATATATGTTTGTATAGACTGTGGACCGACAGTATATTCGGTTCCTTTATTGCATACTAGATGCGGATGTAAATTCAGTCGTTTTGGATATCCACCTTCTTGTAAATTTATTTAGTCAGATGTTTCTTTTAACTTATAAAATAACTTTTTGACTACCTGTTTTCCAAAATTTAGCGGTGGTTATCCCGTATACCTATTATACTGTTGTGATGCTGAGAATGATCCATCTATGATTCCTGTTATTATCAGGGTATCGGGCTGGCGACCTCTAATTTTGATGAGCGGGTTGTTACACGAACCCACAGAGATTTGTCAATTTTAATTTTAAAAGAATTGCAACTCTCCAACTAGACCAAAAAGGATAGAGAATAATTATGAACTAAATAAAAGCAACTACGAATAAGGAGAGTAACACATGAGAGTTGTAAACAATTAGCAAATGATTAGGATTCAGGGTCCATTTATCACGTAACTAATATTGCACACTAATTTAATGTTGTCATTACCTTTTTATAACTCAAATTAAACTGACTCTCGAAGCATTTAATTTGGAAAATATGACGGTTGCATTCAAAATATTTTTAACGTCTTTAATAGACGGATAAAATCCATATTCCCTTAGAAAATACAAGTTTAAAAATTCGCAATCAAAGTGCAAGCATGGAGTATCAAAACAATCAAAGTGCAAGCATAATCCATCAAAAATTACTATTTTTAAATCTCACAACCTGATTGGCAAAATAATTTTGAAGGTTTTAAAACACAATCTTGTGTCGTTTTAAACGAATACCGAATCTTTAGTAACAATTCAAATGAGTAGGGAATAGACAACAATCAATTTAAAGTGACAATATTAGCTAGTTATTATAAACTTCACCCTAATCCTACTATAAGCATAAAGCTACCATGATAAAAGAAAAATTGAAAGAATGAGTAGAGATTTTCATTAATAAATCAAACTTACAATAAGTTCTCTCATAGTAATTTTCAATCCTCCAAAAAAGTGATAAAAACTTTGCCCTCAAATTGATTGTGATCACTCCTCGAAATTCTTTTTCAAAATTATGAGCTGAAGGGTCCTTTTCCTAGGACAAGTTGTAAGGTATTTGAGTTGTGGTGGGACTCTCCCTGATTGGCCAAATACTGTTTGAAGTTATCTCTCCACCTCTCTAATCTTTGGATTGTGATAAGGGACCGAATTTCTCCCCACTTGAAAACTCTTATCTTTTCTTGATGAACACGCACACCGAGTTTCATCCAAATCGGAGAATAAAAATAGATTTTTTTGAATGATCGTATAAATCATCTTTTCTCGCTTTTTTTTAGTTGATCATCATTTTGCACCAAATTCCATCATTATCTACAGAATTTTCACTTGGCAAATTTTTTCACAAATTAGTACAATAATATTATAAAATTATCGAAGTGCCCATTTTTACTTAGAATTTCCATTTTGAATATGTATTCAATCATTCTTGCATTTTTTTCCTTTTTAATAAAATAATCCTAAGCATTTATTAAATAAAATAAAATGGGGCTAAAAAGGTATAAATTTGGGTATAAAATGTACAAAATAATGTACTCATCAATCGTGCATCACCGGAATATCTTAGCCGAGATTTTTGGTGCATGATTTGAATATATCCGTGACTATTTTAGCACATTTTAAATACACATGGCTTAGTCGATCATCTAATTTTGGCTGAGAAGCTCCATGAATAGTTTGGTCATGTTTGGCAATTCCCATGGACCATAATAAACGGGTCCCCACAATTGCTCCTAAATATTTTGGGAATTGCGGGTTGTGGGCAAATATTTTTATCTAAACTAGAGGCCTTTAACTTGAAATCTTCATCTTTACAACCGGAATGGCATTCTGGTAGATCTGAAGAACTTGTTGAGGGTACTGGTCATGAGCCAAATATTGGGCCATATTTGTAATTCTCTAGAACAGGCGAGAGTGTTGTTGTTCGACCACGCATTTGAACCGCAAAAAATCTTCTGAAAGATCAATCATTGTTGTTGGGTTTCAAACCAGAGATACATTCATCTCGCCAATTCAGTTTAGTGTATCTTCTTACTTGCTCGCTAAGCTTTGCAATTTTCGTCTTCTCCGGTTCTCCTTTTCCTTCTCAAAGATTTGTCAATCCCTTGTAAGTTTATCTTATCTTTTCTCTGTTTTCCTCTTCTTGAAATTTTTCTGTAACTGTAGCTAGGGTTCTCATATATTCATGGCAAAGCTTTATGGAAAATCCGTAGAAGAATTTAGGAAGAAATACAACATTCATGATTGGGTTGAAATCGACTGTCCCCCCCCCCCCTCCTTGAAATGTTCATGATATTGAAAGAGGGCACTCGATTCACACCCTCATGATTGTCAAGGGGGGTTTGACTTTTCCCCCAAACAAATTGTTCCTTAAGTTTTTAAAAAATTTTGAGATCGTTCCTTCCCAGTGTGCCCCCAATGTTTGGAAGATAATTAATGGAGTCCATAGGATAAATACTATTTTTGGAACAAAATTAAGACTTGTCGAGATATGCTATTGTTACGTATGGTCTCAAACCAAGGAAGGCCTGTTGTATCCGAAGATGAGAAAAGTTGAGCGGGTTCTAGTGGTGAAACTTCTAGATTCCCATAAGGTCTATTAGGAGAAGGGTTTCATTGCTAGGAATTGGAACCGTCCCCCTGTTAGTGAAGGCGAGAAGCCACGGGGCCCTGTAATTGATGACTATAGCGAGGCTGAAATATGTCGCTTCTTATTTTTTAGTTCTTACGTGTTGGTTTCTTATATTCTTTGTTTCTGTCATGTAATGTTCATCTTCTTGTGTTTTTGCAGCTCCTGCCAAAAACCAGGAGCCTAATATTAGTGAGGTAGATGTTGATGAGCTTATAAAGGCTTGGAGCATCCAAGAAAGACTAGAAGACAGTGATCATCCAAGTTCGGCTGCATTTCTATTATAATCTAAGAATACAAGCACTATCTTTATTGCCCATTCGGTTGATACAGTTCCAATTTTGAAGGCTCCTGATTCGGTCCTTCTGATCCTGTTATTCTAGAAGAGGATGAAGAAAGCTCATAAGAAAAAAAAGGAGAGGATAAACAAGAAGAAGAAGAAGAAGAAGAAGAAGAAGAAGAAGAAGAAGAAGAAAAAGATATGATCCATTTATTAAAAATGAGAAAATTAAATTCTCATGTCGATGACGACTAGATTCCCTTATCTGATCGAATTCAGTCTTTGAAGACATCTATAATTGATTCCCCCAAGGGAAGTAGTTCTAGCCCATTGGATAAGGGGAAGGGGAAAAAGGATGGAAAGGCAAGAAGAGAGAGGAAGTAGAGAGGAAAGGGAGAAAGAGAAGAATAAAAAAGAGGAGAAGAGGAAAGAAGTGGAGAGGAAGGAAATGAAGGGGAAGTTAATCCTACAGTCCTCCGGGATCCATTCTTTCCCAAGTCTTGAGGAGGCCAGCATGGAAGATACACCTTCAATTGCCCCAGACCGATTGAAGAGGTTTGTGCTCGCCGCTGACCATAAGCGCTCTTCTAGGATGGGACCGTGCCAGCTCGCCCCCAAAATCGCTCAGGGGATGGCCTTGGTAAGTCTCTTCCACTCTTTGTTTTTCATCACTTTCCCTGTTTCTTTACTGATTAAGTGTTATTTTCTTCATCTACATTTAATACCTAATTTTACCACCTTCTTGGACGTTCATGTAGATGGTACCAAGAGAGAGCAAGAGCTAAAAGATGCTCTGGAAGCTGAGAAGTAGGCATTTGCTGATGCTCGCCAAGGATGATAGCGAGAGAAGAAGAAGATGGTCAAGGACTATAACAAGCTCAAGGAGACTCATAAGGTGGTAGTCGCTGAGAAGGACGAACTGCTATAATCAAACGGATCCCTTTTCAACAAGGTTAGAAAGCTGGAGAAAGATCTCCGTAAAGAAAAAAAAATGTGCTACCATAATGGCTTCAATAAATCCTATGAATATGCTGAGGTGTAGCTGGATCACGGGTGCAATGTGTCCTTTAAGAAGGGATGGGACCAAGCTCTAAAGGTAGTTGGAACTCCTGCTGAATCTGAGCTCTTCAATCTTCTTTCCCCTGGTCCTAATCCTTTAGAGGAGGAGGATTTGGATGGAAACCAAACTGCTAATCATATAAAGATCATTTCTATTGAGATTGGTGAGGTCGATGGTTCTGACGAGGAGCAACTGATCATTTATAAGGGAAAGGCCATTGCTGATAGTGATCAGGTGATTGATCAAGCCTCGCAGACAAGGATTTTCTCTTTCCCTTGTATGATCTTTCCTTTGGTAACTTGTAATTATTTTTGGGAACTTGATGTATTGACCCTTGGCCGCCCCCTAATAATGAATGAGAATGGAATTTTTCCTTTTTTCATAGGTTCACTTTATTCTTGATGTGCTAAAACTTTTCCTCTAGTCTGGTGTGTGTCATTTGTAGTATATTAATTTTGGTCTCTACATTCCTCTTAACTCCTAACTTGGGAAGATTCTTGGACTGAATATCATCTTGAAAGCTCACAAGGACTTTGTAAAGATTCACAAGTCCTTAAGGGCAAGGAATGGGCAATACAAGAGCCAGACAAAGGTGATTGCCAAACTGAAAGATGATCTTCAAGAGATGGAGGAAATATGTGCTTTCATGTAAGAAGTAGTATTTTCCTTAAGGGTCAAACTTTTTGAGAGAAATGAGGTTGACCAAGTGGGCGAAGTTATTCATCCTGAGAACGATGCTCTGAAGAAAAAGGTTGCTAGTCTGAAAGCATTTGTTGTTATGCTAAAAGAGGATGTCAAGAGGCTGTGGTATTCATTCAAAATGGGACCTTGAGAAGCTTGGGATAGGGGTACAATGTTGGTTGGGCAAATGCCCCAACAAAGCATAAGGAGGCGGAGGACGTTGCCTTTACTCGAGGGTGGCTAAGTGGATTCAAGTAAGTGAATGCTCCCAAAGAGTCCATACTATGGTACAAATACCAAATTGAGTGTGCGTCCTATCTCCATAACCCATTCTCAAAAGATGATGAGTGGATTCCGGCACACGCAATTCCTCCCCAACTTCTGGATCATGAACTTGATGAAGTCATAGAGGAAATCGTCCCAAAAATAAACGATGGTCAGAAAGAGATTATAGCGGAGTATTTTGCTCGCCGCCCTAGGCCATTTTAGGTATTTTTATAATTTTTGGTCTTTGATGTAATTGTAACCTTATATCTTAATAAAGAACTTTATAAATCTTCTCCCATGTTTTGAGCATATGCTGACTAAACATGTAATAATAATTGTTGAATTTGTTATTGAAAAAGTGACTGTTCACTGGTTACTTGATGTCTTTTTCGACCAAACAACAAATATTAACTAACTTGGACCATATGATATTTAGATGAAATCATCTTGGACTTTTCAATCCACTAAATGATATTTAAGTGTTAGTTTTATAATTTCGTATGTTCGAACAATCTCGAAGTCCAACATGCCTTAGAAATATCATTCCGTCTACTTTACCTTTTAGGTTGTGTCGTCACAATCCCTTAGGCATAAGTAAGATGATGGCGAGAATGTACCTGGTTAATGGGCAATTCGCCCGAGCAGGCTTTTTGCAACCAATAGAAATTGGCGACCAACCTGATTTTGCATGTTTGCCTAAGGATCCCCTGTAGGTCTTTTATTGTTGTTAGGGCAACGCGTGAGGTCCATTATGTTTTTTAAAACAACGTGAGGGTTGTAGTCTTTACAACTTATTCACTGATTTGTCATAGTCGTTATGGGCTCTTCTTGGCATATGACATTCCTTGATTGAAACAAGTTGAACAACTTGTTGTAATCTCTAGGAAATCTATTATATGAGGGGGTTTATCATTTGGAAAAGGTGCTAATTACTGAGGTTAAGAAACACTTAGCATCCAATTTATCATATTGAGAATACGAAGGTCGATCAACCCTTATTCGAATAATGACTATCAAGTGACATCAATTTGAAAAAAAACTCCATAAACTAAAATGTGCAAAAAATATAGAGAAGTCTAAAAGATTGGTTGCGTTCCAGGATCTTGGTATCTCTCTGCCCTCCAACGTTCCTAAGTGATATGATCCTTGTAGGTCATCTCTTATTACTCTAAAAGTCCCTTCCTGGTTTGTTCCCAGCTTGCCATCTAATGGTTTTATGACACTGCCGAGGACTTTTCTTAGGACGTAATCTCCTATCAGAAATTTTCTCAGATTGACTTTTTTTTGTATTGTTCGGCCAGTTGTTGTTGGTAAGAATACAACTTGATTAAAGTCAACTCTCTTCACTCGTCTAATAAGTCAGGTTCAGTGCATAACGCGTCATTATTGAGTCCTTGGTCGACCAAGGTGGTTCTCATAGTAGGGAGATGTAATACCCGGTACTCTTATAGATATTTAAATTATATAAGTGGGCGTAATTAAAGGAATTACCATGAATAGTAATTCAGGATTTATGAGTTTTAGTTAATTACCAATGTGTGTTACATTTACTTTGGGGACTAAGTAAATGAGTCAGAATAGTTTTATGTCATGTGGCAGTTGGGTTAAGTGACGAGTGATAGTTTACGTTGTAGAAAATACGTGTTGAGAAGTGACGGGTCTGACTAGTGAATTTTAGTTAAGTGACTCGAATGGAGATTTCTAGTGTACGATTGTTTTCGAAATGGCTCAGATATTCATAATAGAGTATCCGGGGGTAGTGGTTAGGTTCCGGGGACTTTTGGACTAGTTGGGACTCTCATTTGAGAAAATGAGTCAAAATTGAGTTTTATAAGGGATAACCCTCATTTCTTTCTTATAAGGGCTCGAGAGAGAACATATAGAAAAGAAAAAAGAGACGAAATGAAGGAAAAGAGGAAGAGAAAAGGCGATTCTGAGCCAAACTCCGCGGGATTCGACTCGAGGTCGTGGGACTTTATCCATGAGGCAAGTGTTTACTTTCTTTATTCATTTGAGTGTTTATCATATTATAGTGGGTAAACTATATAATTTTGGGTTAGAACCCTTAAAGTAAATTTGGGAAATTTTGAGTTTGAGTTTACAAATTGATGTGTTGTAAACTCTTAATGATTTTTAGTGTTAAACCCATGATAATGGTGTGTATAAATGGTTAGAAATGGGTTAAAATGATATGTTAGGGTTTTAATGGCTTTAGGGTTTAAATCTAAGAGAAATGGTTTAATACCACAAAATAATCGATGTTTTAGTTAGAAATCATAGATTAGATGATTATAATGTTGTTGGTTGAGATTAGAGACCATAAAAATGGAGTTTGGGATGATATTTGTGTATTTTGGAGAAAATGAAATTGCCCAACTAGTGAGCTCCGACCAGGGCAAATCGATTCGGGTCTAGACTGAATCGATTTGCAAAAGGGGACTTGTAAGGTTATCTCATGTCCAATCGATTCGGATTGATACCGAATAGATTTGACTTTCAGGACCTGCTTGCAGAACACTTTTTGAATCGATTCGGATTGAGACCGAATCGATTCGCTAGCCCAAATAGATTCGCATTAGGGGCGAATCAATTCGCCTTCGCTGAATTTGGCAGTTTTCTTCCCTTAAGTGTATGGGGAGTTAAATCACATATTGGAGATTATTGTAGGGGATTCTAGACGTGATATTACGAATCCGAGATAATGGAATTGATGGTGGGAAGACCTTGGATTGAAAGAGAGAACCTTAAATTAGTTGAGTGTACAATCCTGGGGTATGGAACAAAGGAATGGTTAGGACGTGTAACATTCGAGAGAGGTCTTCGGCATATGTGTATAGATATATTTATGCGGTTAGAATAAATATGAGACAATTGCATTTGAGTAAATCCTAGGATGCGAGTAGGATGAATTTGAGGACAGATGCTAGAGAGGATTTAGCTACTTACCAATAGGTCTTTATTGACGGTTATGAATATAGGCGACGCGATACCTATAGGAGTAAAATAAGTTTCGTGTATACTTAGCCAATTATTAAGAATTAATATATTCAGGATTATATATAAATCCTTAAATGTTATTAAGGTAAATAAATCTTAAGCAAAATAATGCTTATAGGTTTAGTATATTAAGTGTGTAAATAATTATATGCTATTACGAATGGGAACATTCGGGATATTTTGGCCATCGCTATAAGAGTTCAGCAATTATATCCCGGAATATTAGGAAGTGATATATATTATATGTACGGGTGTTGTTATAGAATATATATATATATATATATATATATATATATATATATATATATATATATATATATATATATATATGATTTGGTTATAAATATATTGGCATGTGAACAATTTATTTATGTATACATATATCTCTAGTGCTATCAGGGAGATTGCACGATGTGGGTGAATCCCCTGGCTTGCGGAGCAGGGAGAGTATATCCCCAGGTCATATCGTCCCGCATATGGGTACGATAATGATTCCATTTTCAGGAGGGAATACGACTGCCTCCACCGTTTAGTATTACCTACCATGATCATGAGTAAGTCTGACTTGGTACCTAAGTTAAGTTGAGCATACCTGGATGATGATAGCACTTTGAAACTGCATCCTCGAGTTATAGCTTGGTGGGATGGTGATTATACTTATGATTTCATTATAGGTATAAATATACTTATCGCGTATAGTATATTGCTTGTGTATGAAGATGAGATATCTTATAACTTAGACTTGTGTAAAGTGTAAAATGAATAAGATTTTATTCTCATTTAGGGAGATCATATCCAGATGTAAAATGTGATTCGTATTTTAAGTGAGGATTATAAATATGGTACTTCATATACTAAGTGGAAATGGTATCTTAAACCAGTGAATGTTTTGGAATATAAACGGTATATATATATATATATATATATATATATATATATATATATATATATATATAATTGAGGAGCACATCAACTAAAGCTTAGGCGATAGCTTGCGGTATAACGTATCTACATAACGCAGGGTAGGTCATTGTTATGAGGACTTAGGATGGGTGAAAAAGATTAGTTTGGTAGGGTAGCTTAACCGGGTTGTTTCAAAGGTATGTGATAGGTGCGCGCTATTAGAAAAGGGGTAGGTGTATCTCATGAGAGTGCGATACCAGTTTAAATATAAGAGATTTCATATTTTAAAAATATGGCATTTGAGCACTTGCTAAATATTTTCAAAACTTGGGATCTGAACCGTTTCTCTATTTTCCCTCTCTTGCTATATATGTATATATATTAGGTGTCCAGACACAGGGACGCCTGGATGATGATTCCATCGAGTCAGACATTTGCTGCAGTAGCTGTGGATGCAAGCATGTTTACTTTAAACATTGTTACCCTTGTGATCTAGATAGGAGGTATTATAGAAACACTCGGGCTGATAGTCCAACTATATTCATTTATTAATTTACCGCCTTTTTGTGAGACATTCAATTTGGTTGTATTATGTTATACCGGGTGTTCGGTTATTTTATTTCATTTCAGTTTCGTGCATATAAACCGTGTGAAGGCTTTACTTGGTTGGTTTGGTTAAAAAGATTAGTTAAATAAGATTTTGACGCCAGCCTAATAATTTATTAGTAATTAAATTGGTTTTCGATAGTGATGATAAGAATGAACCATATGAGATTCCTGTTTTAATATGGTATATGATTGATCATCCGGTATTTTATTAGGCGGGGTGTCACAGATGGTATCAGAGCATCAGGTTCTAGTGTCCTTAAAAATCTGTGCGAACGTACTACGCTTTCAGTGTTACTTTTTATTTGAAATAGAGACTTATGATTGGGATTGTTGATTACTATTGTGTGATTTTAATCTACTGCTATTATATAAGATTATTGTAAATCTTTTCCGCGCTCGCTCGGGACTTGTGTGATGATCGATGAAGGGCAACCAAGGAAGGCCATGATGAGGGCAGCAGGAGGCGGGGCTTGGTAGGATCTATGAGTTGAAGTCGGGGACGAGGACCGCATTATAGGTCACTCCCTTTGCGACATTGTTATGTATTATTGTAACGATTACTAAAGTATATTAGTTATATTTATCCACGTACCACTGTAGTAGAGAGTGGTGCTAAATTTGAATTACCCAGTGAAGTCAATTGGGAAAAAGTTTGAAAGGTATTTGATAAGGACCATACGTTGAAGTTTAAGTTATGTGAAGGAAGTGTAGCATGGTTCAACAGAAGTATAAGGCTCAGAAGCTTGGGCTTAGAGCAGGGTATAAGAATACCCAGATGTGAAAATTTGAGGAAAATATTTTCACTCGTTGGAGTAGTGTTGGAATAGTGGGAACAATGGTCACCATATTTGGGGGAGCATAATGTTTTTCTCATAGATGAATCTTACGAATGTCTTTAACCGTGAGTTCCTTTAATTTTTCAGAAATGAAGAGAATGCATTTTTGAATTATTCACATGAGGATCGATTAGAAACCGACAGTGAATAAAGAGTCATATGGATTAGTGAACTTTGTACCGAATTAAGGTAGGTACAATGAAGAGAGAGTCCTTTAGTGGAATGATAGGCTCACTAGTAAGTGTTTCTAACACTCGTGGAGAATTTGTGTTGGTGAAACCCCACAAGTGGACATCCACTCGGGGCTCATTGAAACAAGGCCATTGATGCCGGTAGCGTGTTTCCTTTTAGTCAGAAGGGCTAACTATGAGGGTGATTGTTAGGATCGAGGCTATGGATTCCAAGATGTTGATAACCTTAAAGTGGTCAGGGAGGCCATAGATGAGGAATATGGTGATAGGGAACGTAAAACCACACACTTTGATCTTTCCCGGTAGGAGTTAAAGGACAAGAGTAAGGTGCCTAGATAGGGCATTGATTTAAGCAGTTTTGGTTCAGTTAAGACGAGTGTACTACATATGGGAACCATTTAGAGAAGTCAGGGTGGTTGGCAAAGTCGTTATTATAAGTTTCACCTCGGATGGAGGAGGTATATTTTTTTGTGGCAAGATTGAGTCACAGTATTTTGTTAGCCCTAGATTCGTGTGTGTGATTCGATTTTATCGGTAGTATCGGTAATATTATAAAGGGTATATCTATACGTTTTTCTGCAACAGCGGGGTTCCATTTTTCTTCATTCGTTTTGAAAGCGGGTGTTGGTATATTGAGCTTATAATTGCTTTGCACTGCTCGTTTTGTGTGTGTTATACGAGTGTAGTACTATTCTAAGTATAATATGTTCTTGTATGGTTGGAACGATAGTAAGCTAATGATTTCAAGTCTATCGTATCCGCGGTTCCAGGGTGGAACTGGTTATTTTGTGATATCTCACTTGGGTATAGGTCGAGCCCACTTTTATTATATATTTAGATGGAACTTCGGTGAGAGGATGTTTCACAAAGATGACTTTAGTGCATGGGGACCTTATATGTATGGTCTAAGGTATACAGGATTTATTATTTTACATGTTTCACGCTGACATACCTCCACGACCAACAAAATTAAGTAGTAGTGTATCGGAGAGGTTCCTTGTTTGGATTTCACTCGCGAAACACTCCACGCATGAACCTTAATGACGTTGGAAGTGGAGAGGTGTTATTGTATGCTAGGATGTTGGTTTTTATTATATATTAGTTGAGAGTCATGTGATGATTAAGGGCTAATGAAAGTGGAAGTGCTGTGGAAAAGCACTAAAATCTTTCTCTCGCCGTAAGTGAATGGATGAGGTAAGGTTAAGGGAATTGATTTGAGTCTTATAGCCATGTCATGGCTAGGAGAATTTTTTTTAGGTAATATGTTTTGTGTGTGATGTTCATAACACTAGTGCAGAGTATAGGCTCCCCGATTAGTTAAACTTTCCATTTCGCCGAAATGGAAGGACATAGAGGTAGAAGCGCGTTACTATAGTTGCAAGATAGGATTTTAGAACATCCCAATGGTGTGCCTTAGGCCATTATATCTTGATGGCTGACGATGCGAGGTAGTAGTGTAACGGGAGGGTTTCTTATTTGGATTTTGCTTTGCAAGACGTCCCACGCATGAAACCGAGATAATGTTGGGAGATAGGAAAGATCTTAGCCGCTAGGGATATACTTAGTATAGTACTCATTTTATATGTGCAGGAAAACACATGGATCTTAGGACTACCTTAAAATAAGGCCAGTAAGGCTAGTGGCGCTGATATAGGGAGATTTTTGTGAGTTAACCACAAGAAGACTGGTGGGTTAACTTTGAGAAGGATTAGATTCCAGGTATAGGAAGAATTAAAGTTTGAGAAATTTGGGTTGAGAGTATCCAAGTGTTAACACTAGGCTAAGGAGAAGTGAGGCCCATTTTTTTTAGAGAGAGTGTTATGTGTGTGACGTTTGCAATAGTGGTTCAGATAGGCACGAGTTATAGTGTGTGTGGGCACCATGGTAAGTTGATTTTATATACCGTCCGATAGAGAAGGGGCTTAGTATATAAAGTTGAAGATTATTCTTTGGGGAAGTTATAAATTGAATTGGAATGTGTTGTATGGAATGTCGTAGGGGGTACGCAATAATCCAATAATATAGGTGCAATCAAAGTTAGCACCCCTGAGACGAAATGGAAGGCGAACAGGAGAAGTCAATTGCTAGTGTAGTTTTCTTTCGAGGAAAATTCGATGTTATGATGTAGACGAATGGACGTTTAGAGTAGCGACTTTTTCGATGGGATCGATACATTAGAGCGGTGATTATAGGCTCATTTTATTTATACGGGATTATAGAAGCACTAGGTGCGATTTGTCATTGTTAGAGTTAACCTTACAACCGAGGTAGTGTTTTAGCATGTAGAGATTTAGTCGATCTTGTTGTTAAGCTAGTGCGATAGCACCAATGTGTGTTACATTCGCTTTGGGGACTTGGTAAATGAGTCAGAATAGTTTTTATGTCATGTGGCAGTTGGGTTAAGTGACGAGTGATAGTTTACGTTGTATAAAACGCGTGTTGAGAAGCGACGAGTTCGACTAGAAAATTTTAGTTAAGTGACTCGGATGGAGATTTCGAGTGTCTAGTTGGTTTTAGAATGGTTGAGATAGTCAGAATAGAGTATCTGAGGGTAGTGGTTAGGTTTCGAGGACTTTTGGACTAGTATGGACTCGTATTTTAGAAAACGAGTCAAAATTGGGTTTTATAAGGAATAACCCTTATTTCTTTCTTATAAGGGCTCGAGGGAAAGAAAAGAGGAAGAAAAAAGGGGATTCCGGGTCAAACACCACGGGATTCGACTCGAGTTCATCGAATTTTATCCACGAGGCAAGTGTTTACTTGCTTTATTCATTTGAGTATGTATCTCATATTATAGTTGGTAAACTATATAATTTTTTGTTGGAACCCTTAAAATAAATTTGGGAAAATTTGAGTTTGAGTTTACAAATTGGTGTATTGTAAACTCTTAATGATTTCTAGTGTTGAACCCATAATAATGGTGTATATAAATGGTTAGAAATGGGTTAAAATGATAAGTTAGGGTTTTAATGGCTTTAGGGTTTAAATCTAAGATAAATGGTTTAATTCCACAAAATAATTGATCTGTTAGTTAGAAATCATAGATTAGATGTTTATAATATTGTTGGTTTTGATCAGAAACCATAAAAATGGAGTTTGGGATGATATTTGGGTATTTTGGAGAAGATTAAATAGCCCAAACAGTGAGCTCTGAATAGGGTGAATCGATTCGGGTCTAGACTGAATCGATTCGCATAAGGCGATCTGTAAGGTTATCTCAGGCCCAATCGATTCGGATTGAGACCGAATCAATTCGCCTTTAAGGACCTGCTAATGGAACACTTTCTGAATCGATTCGGATTGAGACCGAGTTGATTCGCTAGAACGAATTGATTCGCATTAGGGGCGAATCAATTCGCCTTTGCTGAATTTGGCAGTTTTCTGCCCTTAAGTGTATTGGGAGTTAAATCACATATTGGAGATTATTGTAGGGGATTCTAAACGTGATATTATGAATCCTAGATAATGGAATTGAGGGTGGGTAGACCTTGGATTGAAATAGATAACCCTAGATTAGTTAAGTGTACAATCCTTGGGTATGGACTTGATGAATGTTTAGGACATGTAACATTCGAGATAGGTCTTCGGCATATGTGTATAGATATATTTATGCGGTTAGAATAAATATGAGCCAATTGCATTTGAGTAAATCCTAGGATGCGAGGAGGATGAATTTGAGGACAGGGGTTAGAGAGGATTTAGCTACTAACCGGGAGATCATTATGGATGGTTATGAATATAGGCGACGCGATACCTATAGGAGTAAAATGAGTTACGCCTATACTTAGCCAATTATTACGAAGTGGTATATTCAGGATTACATATAAATCCTTAAAAGTGATTAAGGTAAATAAATCTTATGTAAAAGAATGCTTATAGGTTTAGTATATTAAGTGTGTAAATACTTATATGCTATTACGAATGGGATCATTCAGGATATTTTGGCCATCGCTATAAGAGTTCCGGAATTATAGCCAGGGAAGATTGGGAAGTGATATATATTATATATATGGGTGTATTTACAATATATATATATGGTTTGATTATAAATATATTGGCGTGTGAATGACATATTTACGTATACATATATCTCTAGTGCTATTCAAGGAGGTTGCGCGATGTGGGTGAATCCCCTGGCTTGAGGAGCAGGGAGAGTATATCCCCAGGTCATATCGTCCCGAATATGTGTGCGATAATGATCCCACTTTCAGGAGGGAATATGACCGCCTCCACCGTTTAGTATTACCTACCATGATCATGAGTAAGTATGACTTGGTACCTAGGTTAAGTTGAGCATACCCAGATGATGATAGCACTTTGTGACTGCATCCTCGAGTTATAGCTTGGTGGGATGGTTATTATACTTATGATTGCATTATAGGTATAAATACACTTGTTGCGTATAGTATACTTATTGTGTATGAAGATGAGATATCTTATAACTTAGTAAAGTGTAAAATGAATAAGGTTTTATTCTCATTCCGGGAGATCAGATCCAGATGTAAAATGTGATTCATATTTTAAGTGAGGATTATAAATACGGGACTTTATATACTAAGTGGAAAATGGTATTTTAAACTCATGAAAGTTTTGGAATATATATATATATATATATAATCTAGGATTGTATGAACTAAAGCTTAGGCGATAGCTTGCGATATAATGTATCTTACATCACGCAGGGTAGGTAATAGTTATGAGGACTTGGGATGGGTGAAAAATATTAGTTAGGTAGGGTAGCTTAACGAGGTTGTTTAAAAGGTATGCGATAGGTGCGCGTTATTAGAAGAGGGTTGAGGTGTATCTCATGAGAGTGCGATACCAGTTTAAATATGAGAGATTTCATATTTTATAAATATGGCATTTGGGCACTTGCTAAATATTTTCAAAACTCGGGTTCTGAACCATTTCTTTATTTTCCCTCTCTTGCTATATATGTATATATATTAGGTGTCCAAACATAGGGATACCTGGATTATGATTCCTTCGAGTCAGACGTTTGATGCATCAGTTGTGCATGCAAGCAGGTTTACTTTAGACACTTTTATCCTTATGACCCAGATAGGAGGTATTGTAGAAACACTAGGGATGATAGCCCAACTATATTCATTTTTTCTTTTACCAACTTTTTATGCGGCAATCGGTTTGGTTGTATTATGTTATACCGAGTGTTCGATTATTTTATTTCATTTCAGTTTCGCGTATATAAACTGTGTGAAGGTTTTACTTGGTTTTTTTGGTTAAAAAGATTAGTTAAATAAAATTTTGACGCCAAACTAATAAGTTATTAGTAATTAAATTGGTTTTCGATAGTGATGCTAAAAATGAACCATATGAGATTCCTGTTTTAATCTGGTATAGGATTGATCACCTGGTATTTTATTAGGAGGGGTATCATAGGAGACCTCTTTCCATAGGGATAATAGCTTCCATTTCACAGGTGAGTGTAAAATGGGTTTCCTCAGTTCGTCTTCTGGGAGTGGTACGATAAGTCCACTGAATGTGAGGGAGTTCATCCAGCTAGGCAACCTCGGCCTTTTCCAACCGTTTTTTCAGTCCATCCA
The DNA here is from genome assembly GCA_949130495.1 of Sambucus nigra. Classification (NCBI taxonomy): domain Eukaryota; kingdom Viridiplantae; phylum Streptophyta; class Magnoliopsida; order Dipsacales; family Adoxaceae; genus Sambucus; species Sambucus nigra. The sequence goes on along the minus strand of OX422218.1, from coordinate 9,952,776 downwards.
GCATGGTTTTGTTGGAAGCTTTTGCATGCCATTGCTTTGGGCATATGCCATGGAGGTGAAGTCATGTTTGATGTCGTTTTCATTACAAAAATATTGATAGAAACCACTTTCAAATTGTGTGACATTATTGGTGATGATGGTCATTGGTATCCCAAAGCGTGTTATGATTTTCATCCAGATGAACCTCGTTATATCATCAGCGCGGATGTTCACTAGTGGTTCTACCTCTACCATTTGGTGAAGTAATTTATGCCGACCAGAAGATACTTACGATTTTCTTATGCGGTAGGTAGTGGTCCCACTATATCTAATCCCCATTGTGCGAAGGGCTATGGCCTTATTAGGTACTTTGGGTCGCTAGCAGGCTGATAGACCATAAGGTACTGGTTATGGCATTTTTCACACTTATGAACCTAAGAACTTTCATCTTTCTTCATATGAGGTCACTAATAACCTTCCTTAGCTACTCGAAAGGCCAATGATTTCCCACCTGCTTGACTTCCCTAAATGCCTTCATGAAGTTCATTGAGTACCTTCTCGATGTCTTAGGGGTGAACTCATTGGAGATAGGGACCTATAAATGATTTCTTGTAAAGCTTCCCTTCGGGGTCAAGGTAGAAATGGGCAGCCTTGACTCTTACTTGATGATTTGACTTCTTGTCGTCAGGGAGTTTGTCACTCTGTAGATAATTGGCCATGGGATTCATCCAACTGGGGGTATTTTCTATGAGGAGGACTTTCTCGGCTATGACTATTGGGTCAATACTTGGGTGTGCGAGGAATTCTATCGGAATAGTCCTTCTTAGATCAGGGTTGACTGTTGAGATTAGGGTTGTTAAGGCATCGACATGGTTATTCTATCCTCGGGAGAACTGTTGGATATTTACTTTCCCAAACCCTTCCATGAGCTCTTTAACCACAGGGAGGTAGTCTACCATCCTTTCATTGGAATTAAAGTCCTTGCTTACTTACTTGGAGACTAGTTTGGATTTGGCGAACACGCGGAGGAACTTTGCCCCTAGTAATTGGGCTTTGTGAAAGCCAGCGATCAGATCTTTATACTCAACATCGTTGCTGGAGGCTTCAAATCCCAATTTGATCCCCTGCTCGATCATAGTGTCCTCTGGAGTGACCAACATGATGCCTACTTCTACCCCCTTGATGTTGAATACTACATCAACGTATAGGGTCCAGTCCTCAGACTGTGCTTCCTCACTCGTTGATTGCTTCGTTTCTGGTGGGTTAATTGGTTGGTTGCTTGTAAATTCAGAGATAAAGTATGTTAAGACTTCCCTCTTAATATCTATTCTTGGTTGAAAGTGGATATCAAACCTCCCAAGATCTACCGACCCTTTAGAGGGAATTCCAGAGAGATCGGATTTCCTTAGAACGACTTTGAGAGGGTAGGAGGTGATTACTGTTATTGAATGGGATTCGACATAATGCTTTAATTTCCTTGAGGAAACTACCACTGCATAAGTGAGCTTCTCCAGGGGTAGGTACAGTTATATAGTATCCAGAAGTGTTTTACTGGCGTAGTAGACCGGGTGTTGTCCTCCCTTATTTTCACACACTAAGGCGGAGCTCACAATGTGGTTTGATATTTCCAGGTAGAGGCACGGTGGGTCTTCATAATTTGAGATTACCAATAGAGGTGGCTTGATAAGATAGGACTTCATTTCTTCAAGAGATTTTGAACAATCATCATTCCATATGGGGCATTTGTCCTTTTTAAAAGCTAAAGGAATGGTTGGCAGCGTTCTGAAGGCTTGGCGATGAAAAGGTTGAGTGCTGCGAGCATTCTAGTGAGGTTTTGATCATCTCTCAACATTTGAGGGGGTTGTACTCTTATGATCGCATCAATCTGGGTTGGGTTGGCCTCTATTACTCTCTTGCTAACTAGGTAGCCCAAGAATTTTCCTGACTGGACACTGAATGAACACTCACTTACATTATGTTTCATTTGATATTTCTTGAGGATGTCAAAGGTTATGGATAAGTCTGTGAGGTGGTCTCCTTTATCCTTTCTCTTGACTAGCGTATCGTTCATGTAGACATCCATCGCGTCTTCCATTTGTCCTTTGAATATCTTGGTGACTAGCCTCTGGTAGGTTGCTCCAGTGTTCTTCAAACCGAATGGCATAACTTTATAACAATATAGCCCAATGGGGGTTATAAAGGACGTTTTATACTAGTTGGGGATGAAGAGATGGATCTAGTGGTAGCCCGAGTATGCATCCATAAAACTCATTTATAGGTGTGTTGTTGTGCCGTCAACCAGTTGATCTATTTTAGGAAATGGGAACTTGTATTTGGGATACCCCCTGTTGAGATCTGTAAAGTCATTACAAACCCTCCAATTACCGTTGTTCTTTCGTACCACCACTAGTTTGGACAACCATAATGGTATTTGAACCTCCCTGATGGAACCTATATCCAGTATCTTCCCTACTTTGCTCTTCACTGCCTTAGCCTTCTTTAGGGATATTCGACGAGCCTTCCAGGTGATTGGCATGAAATTTAGGTCAACGCGCAGACAGTGGAAATCTATGTTGGGTTCAATTCTTGGAAAGTTGTACCGTTTCCAAGAAAAAACATTTAGGTCTCTCTTGAGCAAGGAAACCAGTTCCTTCCTTTCTTAATCATTTAGAGTGGAGTCATTTAGAAATTTCCTCGCTGGCAATCTGTCATCGGCCACTACTTCTTCCAGGATTTCAATGACCCTATCGGCTGGGAGGACCCTGGTTTCCTCCACTCCCAATAGGTCATGCCGTAATTGATATTTAGAGGGTACATACCCCTTATGGACTTCTCCATGAGAGTCCTTTACCTCATTCTTTTTATCCTTTTAGAGGCGAATGGCCGTGATGAACCATTTTCATTCGGTGGCCCGATCACCACGGATTCCGACCACACCCATGTCAGTAACACATTTGAACTTATGATGTTAAGTAAATGTTAAATCCTTTATGGCGTGGAGCTAGCCCCTACCTAATATGGCATGATACAAAAACTTAATCAACTCAGAGATGTTTCCCGTCCTGATCGATAGGATTATCTTTCCCAGCAGCGTAGTGATCCTTCCTATGAAGCCGATCAGCGAAATTATGGCTTCCTTGATGTCGGTGATTTTCAACTTTAGTTTGTGGAACAATTCCAAGTACATCACTTCTGATCAACTTCCTTGGTCCACGAGGAGCTTGTCAACATCCCAATTGGCTGTTCTAAGCGTGATCACCAACGCGTCATGATGGGGAGTTCTCACCCCAATTGGATCTTCCTCGGTAAAAAAAATATGCTTGGTGTAGTCGATTACCTCTGGTCACCGATGCTTACAAACTTGATTTTGGGTAGGGTCGATCTGAAATGCCTCCATAACAGAGGTAACTTTCTTTAACTCAATAAGGGTAGCATTTCCTTGGATTTGTTTATGATCCGATACCCCATGGATTACTGTGAACTCATGCCATGTGTCATCGCAAGGACGTTGTCTGGTTTCTAGTCATCATCGGTTGTGACCTTGTCTGACTTCTTCTCAATGTACTCGCTAAGGTGTCCATCTTGGGCTAGTTCCTCCAGGTTTGACTTCAAAGCCTTACAATATTCAGTCATGTGGCCTTCTGTCTTGTGGAACGCGCATCGCAGGGTGTTGTTTCTCTTCGTTGGGTTGCCACCCATCTTTTTGGGCCACTTGATGTAACATTGGTCCTTGATCTTACTCAAAATCTTATAGATATATACATTAAAGACTGTGTTTATAACCTAGAACACCATGGAGGGATTAACCTTGTCCCCATTCTTGGAGCCATTCTTACCCCCATTCTTATTCCCCTTCTTAGGTGGGTCAATATTCTATGTTCCCTTGTTCGCTTTTTCTCAACCATTTTCCCCTCCATTAAATGGATCGCGTCCTCAACTTTTGCATTTTCTTCAATACGAGCCACATGATCATTGTTAGTACTGGCCTCTTTCTTAGTTAGGGATTAGTGCAGCAGCGATGTAGTCGGCAAGCCAATTTTGAAGGATGCGACTGCGACTTGCTCTAAGAATTATTCCACTTTATTAAAAATTTCCCAAGACCTCTTGGCATAGTCGTGAAGACTCTCTTGTCGTTTCTTCTTCATTGTATGCAGTGCCCCCATCAGCTTGGGATAAGAGCTGTTGGTTATGAAGTGAGTTGTGAAAATCTCTACTAGGGCCTTTAAGTTCCTCATAGACCGATGTGGAAACTTCTTGAACCACTTGTGAACAACGTCATGCAGTCTAGAAGGAAATATACGACACATTAACATGTCGTTGTGGTTCCACAGAGTCATGGCCTTCTTGTATTGGTGAACATGGTCGATGGGATCAGTTTTCTGATCATAAATCTTGAATCTGGGGGGTGTAAACTTCTTGGGGGATCCTCCTCTTAGATGTCTCTTGATAAAGAAGAATTCATATGGGTGTTGAGAGCTCTCCTAGATATCTCTCTAGTAGATCTGGCTCTTCAATGGGCTGGATGTTGGTCTATCTCTCTACGGACCAAAGTTCTAATATCCACGTTATTTTGATCGTTGATCATGTGGCTTCTTTCAGGCTGTCCACATTTTGATTGACTGTTTTCTAACCTGTCGCGTTCGATTCTATGTTGGGTGAGCCAGGGGCTCCTTCCTCGGCTTTGAGTGTTATTCACCTGAGGGATATGACTCTTTTTATTGCGCTACATGATACTTCTGGGGATATCTCTCTCCATTCTATCGAGTCTCCTCTTAAGGCGAGCATTCTCTTCCTCCTGTAGGTGTGTAGCCTCCTCGTGTTCTCAAAGTCTGGCTTCATAAGCGTCAACCAACCTGGAGATCAGTGTAGACCTGGGAGGTCCTTGTCTTTCTTAAGAAGGTTTCCTTTTCGGGAGAAACCTTGGATTTTATGGTTGGCAAATTTCAGACCTACTAACCCTAGGATGGGTAGGCTCTTCCTGCACATCGCTAACTTGAGAGAGATTACTACTGTGGTGAGACATGAAGTCTTTTTATTTGTAAGAGGTTTTCGTAGGAATAAAAGTCGTTCCCACAGACGGTGCCAATTATGAGTGCATAAAATATCACAATAGAAAATATCTACGAAAATAATCATAAAGGCAGAAAAATAAAGGTCACACATATAATAATGATGCACGTGGTTCAACAAGTTTCCTACGTCCACTGAGAGGTTATTGTCTATTAAGTGTCTCTCAAAGTCTCAGGTTACATCCCTCTGCCCCAGGTCAGGGTGTGCAAATTAAAATCCCATAAAATTAGAGTTTGATTCGCATAGGTAACTTAATCTACACGTTTGGATAGATCGTGCATCACCGGAATATCTCAGCTAAGATTGTTGGTGAATGATTCGAATATATTTGTGAGTGTTTTAGCACATGTTAAATACATATGTTTTGGTCGATCATATGATTTGGTTCGGGTCTCTCCATAAATAGTTAGGGTGTCTTCATCTATTCTCATGGAGCATAATAAATGGGTCCCCACAGTTAACATTATAATTGTTAAAATATCGTGTCCAGAATAAACAATTACCCTAATCTTCAGGGTTAAATTCACATTTTTTAATCCATCAAATTTTTTAGCTAAGAGTGAGTGTTTTATTAAAAAAAAATACTAAATCTTGTTTTTTTTAAACATTGGACTAAGAATGCCACCAAACCTCATATAGTCAAAACTCCCGCCACAACTACTACTTCGTCAGAGTGCAAAATTAATTTTTCAACTTCAAAAATTTTATATTTTCTATTTTCTTTGTGATGTTTTAGATGTATTGTCATTTAATTACTCTTTATCTCTTTACTAGCGTCGCTCTGTCGCTAGTTTGCCAAATTATATATGCACTTTTTTCCCTGCAAAATTAAATTTGCAATGTTAATACAACAAACTAATTCGACATTGTAATACTGAAAATTGAGTATTCCGTGTGATGATTTTCTTATTAAAAGGAAAAATGGAGAATATATACAAGAAAACAACAAAAAAATGGCGTTGAAAATTTAATTTTGCATTTTGACGTTAGTATATTTTTTAAATAAAAAACCACATTTTAAGAAAAAAAAAATTAGGAACTAGATTCGTAAACAAAAAATAAGTTATCAAATTTCTATTTAAAAAAAGTATAGGACAAAAGAAATTGGTACTATTTTTATAAAAGAAAAGTTTAGTGTCCTAAAACCATAATGAAAGTTTTACACTTAAACTGTTTTATGGATTTTGTGAAAAAAAAATGACATATCAACAATCATACTATACAAATAATACACTAAGAATTATTTTTATAAAAATACTCCCTAAAATATTTCACTCCCCCAAACACCTTTCGTTTTTTAATAACCCTCCTAATATATACCTTTCATTTCCCCATCTCTCACTTCAATTTAAAAAATCATGAGACAGTAACCCGCAACACTTCTTATTGTGACGACAACCTCCAACACCGCATCTCGATTGAAGTAATCTCCAGAATTGATTCTCTCTGGCAGAGACGTCCTCTCTAACTGTAATACCCCGTATTTTTGGGTATTTATAATTTAATTAATTTGAGTTTTTTATTATTACACGTGTGTTGTAATTTAATTGAATTCATTATTATGTGTTTATTAAAATATTAATCGGGAGAGATAATGGTTAATATTTATGGAATAAAATTACTAAGTGAATAGTAAATGATTATTTTACGTCATATCGATTGATAGTGACGTGGCAGTGTTTTATCTCAACCGGTAGCCGTGTGTAGATTATCTGAGGTCGACGTAGTAAATTATTGTAGAGTGACTAGTATGGCGATTTTGAGGTCACGGATGATTCTGAATAGATCAAGATATTCAGAATAATCTACTTGGTGATAGTAATTGGGTCCCAAAACCTTTTTAGTCGTAATCGGGCCCACCTGGGAGTGTTCGGGTCATTTGGGTTTGGCCCGTTAGTATAAATTCGGGGTTTAAGTTATTAAACCTAAGTTAGAGAGGTTGGGGCAACAGTTAAACACATTCTGAACCCTAGAATTAGAGATAAGTAAGAAGGAAGAAAAAGATGGAGCTTTAGGAGTCAAATCAAAGGAGATTGAAGAGTTCAATCCCCGGATTCTTCGTCTACAACGTATGATCCGACCCTACTAACCTAGAAAGGAAAGTGATTCTCTTGCTCCTGAATTTAATTACAAAAACTCATGTTCATATCATGGTAGGTGTGATGTGAAATTAATGCTAAATTAATTATGAGATGATATCATATGTTGTTCAAATATGAATTTGAGTCAAAATCCAATGGCCGATCTCATTTAATTTTGTAAGGACATAACTTTATAAATGTCCGGAGTAGAATCTAGGATTTTTTTATTTGTCCTAGATCACTGTATGTATGTATGATACCGCTACATTCGGCACGTCAACACGATCATCCACGACGTCCTTGATCCGAATCCATGCATTCATCATCTTCACATATGCGTCATGCTTCATGCGACGTGCTGCTCAATTCATTCCCACTACTCCACTTTGCATTATTGGTAGTATGGTTTATTGGAGTTTTTAATATTTGCATAAATATTTGGGAATGTTTTAGAAAATATTTTTTCGAAGTCTGACTGGTTTTAAAACAAAAGCAGATTTTTTTCTAAGTGTAAAAGCGGACTTGCCTCGATCAACGAGCTCGCTCAAATGACATCGCTTTGTCGTTCGAGCGACACGTGTCCTTCGTTCAAGCGATATGTCTATCTCGTTCGAGCGCCGCTGCCTCCTTGATTTTTGTATAAATATCTGGGTTCATTTTACACGTTTTTCAAGTCTTGTTCGTACACGATTTCTGCGTTTTGCAGCCCAGAATACAGACTTCATGTTTTAAGGTTTCAAGCCTTCTTTATTCACAAAATCATTCCTACATATGTATGTGAATCTTTAAACCTTCAAAGGATTTTTTTACTCATCTGGAGTAACTTGTGGAGAAGCCGTCTTCTTTTCCATTGCTGCCCATCTGTAGTTCTTGCGGGAGTTTCAGCCGATGACATTGGAACTCCCAGCTAAGGGTATTTCGTATGTCACTCTTATTTTCATTGTAATCTGTGCAAACCATTCTTTACAAATTATAGTGAAAATAAAAGATTTTGCCCCTTTGGGGGATTTTTCCTCATTTGTGTGTTTTGTTTGTGATTGAATGTTCTTGCATTATTATATTGTCTTCAATCACAACTAGATGCATGTTTTAGGATTTAATTGAAAAAACTGAGTTTAATTAAATAATTTCTTTATTTGAGCAAAAGCGCACTCTTCAAATTGGTATCCGAGCCAATTACACAATTATACCGTGTATTTCCGTAAAATTTTTCTAAGATATCATCTTTCTGAAAAATTGATTTTTGAAAAGGGGCATGTTCATAATGGAGAAATTATATAATAAAATGCCATTTTTTTATGGGCCAAATTATGCTTACTGGAAAGCCCGAATGAAATTTTCTTTAAAAGCCATTGATGAAAGAGTTTGGATTTTGGTTGAAAGAGGGTGGACACCTCCCTCCATCACTATTGATAACGTGACTAATTTAAAATTTGTGACTGCATGGACTAAAGAAGAATTTAAATGGTCATCTTTTAATTCTAAGAGTCTTAGTGCTATTTCTGGATCCGTCACACCTGACGACTTCTGGGGGATAATGACGTGCACCATGTCAAAAGAGGCATGGGATGTTTTACAACTTACCCATGAAGGAACTAATGTTGTGAAGGAGTCTAAAATGCAAAACTTAACAAATCAATTTGAAACTATCACCATAATTGAGTCTGAATGTTTTGATGAATTTTATGCTAGGTTATCTGATATTGTAAACACAAATTTTAATCTTGGTGAACACATTCCTAATGCTAGAGTTGTTAAAAAGATTCTAAGATCACTGCCTAAGTGTTTTATCCCTAAAATCACTGTGCTAAATTCTATGGCTAATTTAAACACGCTTAAATTAGAAGAATTGGTTGGAGACTTACAAACCTTTGAAATTGACATGTTTCCTAAGTCTGTTAAACCAAAAGATAAGGAAATTGCGTTTCAAGGCTAGGATAGGAAGAGTGAGGAGTCGGCAAGAAAGAGATTAGAGTCATCTAGAAAAAAGGAAAAAACCGTCAAATTCTTAGTGTGGCCTTGATTTAGATGATTTGGCCTTATTTGCAAAAAAATTCAAGAAAATTCTCAATTTCAAGAAAAATGGAAATTTTGAAGATAAAAAGAATTTTGAGAAAAATAGGTTTCAAAAGAAAATTGAAAAAGATTTTAAAGTCCCTCCTAAGAAAGACAGTGAGAGTTGCTATGAGTGCAGCGGTAAGGGTCATAGAGCTTTTGAGTGTAATACTAGGCTAAATAGACTTGCCAAAGAAAAGGGCAATGTTGTCCTTTACACTACCCTTAGTGATGAAAGTGAGGTCGAGTCGGTGGACTCTGGAGATGAGTCACCGCATTCATGGCTAGTCATGTGAGTACCTCTAGTTATCCTCATGACGATGAGGATGCTACTTCATAGGACACCTCGATAGTGAGAACGATGCGCGTGAGGGGGAGAATGATGAAAGTGAGAGCAAGAGTGATCTTCAACGCTCCTATGCTGAGTTATGTTCTGAGTCATTTGAAACTAAAAAACGTTACAAAGCGTTAGTTATTAGGATCACCGCTTTAGAGGAAGATTTAGGAAAATCCAGAGAGAGAGTCCTCCACCTACACTACCTTAAGAGAGAGTCTGCCTGTGTTGAGAGAGAAAGCCAATGTAGAGAGAGAGACTGTTTGGAGAGAGAGAAAAAGTTGTTTTGAGAAAGAGAAAGGGGACTTGACTAATCAAGTGGTTAGTCTTACAAGTGACCTCCATTCCTCCCAGGAGACTCGAAAGAAACTTGAGTCCCTTGTAGCCAAGCTTACCCGTGATCTTGAGAGATCACGGGAAGTCAAGGTTCAAATCGAGGACAGCTCTGGAAAGATGGGAAAGATACTCCTCGGTCCCGCTTTAGGTTTTGGTGATAGGTAGGGAATAGGTTTTGATGGTGCCTCCACGTCCCAAATTGCACCTGGACCAGTTCCTAAGTTTACTACTACTCTATATGGCCATCATAAAAAACCACGAAGGAGAGTTCGACCAAGAAAAGGAAACCAAGGTCCGCCTAAGACTGTGTTCTTTTGTACGTACTGCAAGAGAAAAGGCCACCTGAGAGAGTATTGCTATAGTTTGGGTCGAATTTCAAGTACTTATGCTTCACCATATCGTACTGATGATTTTACCAGTCTTAGAGAGCGTGTTGAGTTTTTAGCCTCCATATCACAGAGTTTGATGGATGAATTCCTATGGATGTCTTTGTCGTCAGTGAATACTTCCCACAGTTAGGCTAAACCAAACAACAACAAGGGTAAACAAAAGGTTACCAATTCATGGGTACCTAAGAAAGAAAAAAAGGCCCTTGTTGTTCATGTCGCTCTCAAAGCACAAAATACCTCATAGTGGTATTTCGATAGTGGATGCTCCAGACATATGATCGGTGATGTCTCAATTTTTACATACCTAGGGGATTATAAGGAAGTTAGAGTCACCTTTGGAGATGGGAGCAAGTCTAGCATCGTAGGACGAGGTACAGTAGAGATGCTATGATTTCCTAAGCTAGAGAATGTTTTGTACGTCAAAGGTTTGAAAGTAAACCTACTCGGCGACAAAAAGTTTGATCGGAATGCGTGTAATGTCTATAATCAAGCCGATAAACTTTTAGTGCAAGGGGTGAAGACTGAGGATAATTGCTATGGGACTGTGCCCAAGTCCTCACTTGTCTGCAACAGCGCCACGATCACTCTTATGGATCTGTGGCACTAATGCCTAGGTCACGTGAACTTTAGAGATTCGACACGTTTACCTGAAAAGCACCTAGTACTTGGCTTACCAACACTTGGAAATCCATCTTCCACGGTTTATGGACCTTGTCAGTTGGGAAAGCAAATTTGTATCCCCTATAGGAAGTTGCATTCCATTACCACCTCCCGTGTGCTTAACTTGATTCACATGGATGTTATGGTCCTACTCGTACTGAGATTTTGGGTGGTAAGAGGTATATCCTCATGATGATGGATGTTTTCTACAGTTATTCGATTGTAGTTTTTCTGAGAGAGAAATACGATACTGTAGAGTTTTTAACGACCAAGTGTCGTGTCCTACAAAATCAACACGGAGTCACTATTAGCAAGATACGTAGTGACAACGACATGGAATTCAAGGAAGGAAAGGTAGATCTTTACTGCGATAGCCTTGGGATTAAACATGAGTTTTCGATCGTAAGGACTCCTCGGTAAAATAGGATTGTTGAGAGGAAGAATCAGACGATTCAGGAAATGGCTAGATCTATGCTTTTGGGTTATAAGGTTGCTTGGAGATTTTAGGCAGAGGCGGTGTCTACCGCGTGCCACACGGTGAATAGGGTTTACCTTCGTCCACACACACTTGAGATGCCTTATGAATTGCGGACTGGAAAGAAACCCAACCTTGCATATTTTCGTGTCTTTGGGAGTAAATGATACATCCCACGGGATAGAGAGCAATTAGGAAAGTTTGACTCCTGGAGCGAAGAGGGAATATTGCTTTAATATTCATCAAATAGTAGAGCATACAGGGTTTTTAACCTGAATGGCTCTAATGTTATGGAGTAAATAAACATCACCGAGCAAGATGATGAACCTCCGACATCTATTCACCCTAGCCTTCAGTGTGAGGATGAGGACTTTTCTGGCAGCGATTTACTTGTCCCTCACACACACTTTGTAGACCCTGCTCCTGTGTTAGGGGACACACCTGCTTGGGTTCGCAAGAGTCATGACCCTGCCTCCATTGTAGGCAATCCCACCTTAGGGGTTAAGACTCATGCTCAGCTAGAGAACATTGTTAGTAATTTTTGCTACATGTCAAAAGTCAAACCCAAGAATCACAAACAAGCTCTCAAAGGTGAGCACTGGATATCTACTATGCAGGATGAGTTGCTTCAATTTAAAAAGAACAACGTCTGGGAACTTGTCCCCCGACCTAGTGAGACGAATGTGATAGGTACCAGGTGGATTTTCAAGAATAAAATGGATGAAAATTATACCATAATCAGAAACAAGGCTAGTTTGGTCGCTCAAGGCTACACACAAATAGAGGGTGTAGACTTTGGGGAGACATTTTCTCCTGTTGCAAGGCTTGAGTCTGTCCGCTTACTACTCACCATCGCATGTCGTCTGTGCTTCAAGTTATATCAGATGGATGTCAAGAGTTCCTTTCTAAATGGCATTCTATAGGAGGAGGTCTACGTGGAACAACCAAAAGGGTTTGAAGACCCTAAGCACCAGGTGAATGTCTACTATCTGAGGAAAGTCGTGTATGGTTTGAAGTAAGCACCCCGTGCTTGGTACGAGAGGCTTACTTCCTATCTCTTAGCCCGTGGATTCAAGAGAGGGGGAGTTGATATGATGTTGTTCGTCAGGAAAGATGACGGTGCTATTTTGGTTACCCAGGTCTATGTGGATGACATAGTCTTTGGATCCACGTGCTCCCAGCATGCTCACCACTTTGAGGAGGAGTTGAAAATTGAGTTTGAGATGAGCATGGTAGGTGAGCTTACTTTTTTCCTTGGTCTCCAGGTTCGTCAGCTAGAGGATGGGATGTTCATCTCCCAATCCAAGTATGCTAGAGACCTAGTGAAAAAATTTGGTTTAGACTCCACTAAGCATGCACCTACACCTATGAGTACTTCTACCAAGCTTAGTAAGGACGCATCAGGCAAGGACGTAGAGTAAACCTTGTATCATAGTGTGATAGGTAGTCTTCTCTACCTGACTTCCAGTCATCCCGACATAGCCTTTAGCATTGGAGTTTGTGCGTGATATCAGGCATCCCCTAAAGAGTCGCACTTACTCTCTCTTAAACGTATTATCAAATACGTGAGTGGGACTCTCTCCCATGGCATTTGGTATTCCTTTGATACCACTGAACGTTTTTCTGCATACTCGGATGGTGACTGGCTTGGGGATGCAGATGGATGTAAGAGAACTTCTGGTGGGTGTTTCTTCCTCGGTTATGCTCTTGTCTCTTGGTTGAGCAAGAAGCAAAACTCCATCTCTTTGTCCACTGCGGAGGAAGAGTACATAGCTACCGGAAGTGGTTTCACATAACTTCTGTAGATGAAGCAGATGTTGGAGGATTACAGAATTTCACAGGACACCATGACCATCTCCTGTGATAACACGAGCGTTATACGCATATCTCATAATCCGGTCTAACATCTGTGCATAAAGCACATCAGGATGCGCGAGCACTTTATACGTTAGTTAGTTGATGAGAAAGTCGCATCCCTGAGTTTCGTACCCACTGATCTTTAGTTAGCCGATATTTTCATGAAACCTTTAGATACCCTTAGATTAGAGAGTTTTAGGAAGTCTTTAGGGATTTGCACAGTTGACTAAGGGGTTAGTCTGTGTCAAGGATTGGATGCTTTGTCATGTTCATATCATATGATTCCTATTTCTAGTTTGTATCATTTGTATTCTTATGTAATATTTTTATATTTTTTTGAAGAAATCCAAAAATATTTTCTTTTTATAAAATTTTTAGAAAATCACAAAAAGATTTTTGTATTTTGTTTACACCTTTTATAGATGATCATTTTAGATAGCCGAGTCACAACTTTCATTCCATTTATCCATGTGACTGTTTGATAATGATTTGAGGCACTACATCATTCCAACCATGTGCTTTACATTGTTTGGAGTTTTTGAGATGTGATTAGTGATATCTTTTTACATGTTTGGATCCTTATCTCCTTTATTTCACACAGGCATGAATTTATTTGATTATTGTACTTGTCTATCTCATATTGGATTGAGAGTTTCCATCTCAATTCTGTCTATACAACGAACCATATGCGATAAAACTTGACAAGATTGAATTGCATGTAAAAAACCATTTTTCTGAGATTGTGAGGTATTTTAAAACTGGGAAGGGATGAAAAAGATTCCCATTTGACCTTTGGGAATACTAAGATACCGTTAAATCGGACCTAAAAAATTGAGGAATTTTAATTATTCGGGGTCCAAAGATGTTAAAAGAGCCCGAAACAAATGTAAAGGCAATAAAAAGCAATTCATGCCAAATATGGGCCATTAAGTTTCACCGTCAATTCTCCAATGTTTGAGAATTTAGATTACCTCTCATCAAAATATAAATCTGAGGGAGTTTGGTTGGAGAATTTAAACGGGTTTGCACTTCTATGAAAGTCCTAAAAAAGCATTAAATCGATTTGAAAGTTATTAGTGTGGAAATCACTTTGAGCTTTGATTTTCTAATTTGATTAAGTCAATTTCTTATATTTCCAGATTTTTACACCTAAGAAAGATGTTGAGTTCATTCGTTAGGAGTATCCGATATTCATCGTGCACATATGTCATGTTTGTATGCATTGATTTTCTTATCGAATTTTATCACACCCCTACATTTCCGCTATCATCGACTTGGTTGTTTTTGTGTTTGTTCATGGTGTGATTATTTGTTGTATATTTGTGTGAAAAATTTTGAAAATTCAAAAATAGAAATTTTATTACCTAGTGACATTTTCCATTTGAATTTATTTGTGCTTCTTATATCAGTCGATTTTGGGACATCATAGAAAGGGGGAGAATGAATTATGGTGTAGAATTGGTTGGTGGATTTATCAATGACTTGCTTATGCTTAATTGATCTTTAATTGTTGCATGTCATTATATTTCAAACTGTTGCATGTCACGAGTATCTGCTTTATCTGCTTTATCTCATGTAGGTACAAATTGAAGTTGAAGATGTTGAACTTTGATTCACCACATGTCATTTATTATTCTCAATTTGAGGGTTTAATGGGGATATTATCTTGTATGTCATTTGCTTTACAGAGATAGCATAATTCGGATTTTTATGTATGTACCGGCATAGACATAGGGGGATATTTGTAAGGACATAATTTTATAAATGTCTAGGGTAGAATCTAGGAATTTTCTATTTGTCCTAGATCACTGTATGTATATCTGATACCACTACATTCGGCACGTCAACACGATCATCCACGACGGCATTGATCCGAATCCATGAATCCATCATCTTCACACGTGTGTTATGCTTCATGCAACGTGCTGCTCAACTCATTCCCACTACTCCACTTCGCATTATTGGTAATATGGTTTATTGGAGTTTTTAATATTTGCATATATATTTGGGAATGTTTTAGAAAATATTTTTTCGAAGTCTGATTGGTTTTAAAAGAAAAGATTTTTTTTTAAGTGTGGAATCGGACTTGCCTCGGTCGACGAGCTCGTTCAAACGGCATCGCTCTGTCTTTCGAGCGACATAAGCATGTCACGCGATTTCATTCGAGCGACACGTGCCCGTATTCGAGCGACACGTGCCCGTATTCGAGCGACATGTCTATCTCGTTCGAGCGACATCATCACCTCGATTTTTGTATAAATATCTAGGTTCATTCTACACTTTTTTCAGGTCTTGTTCATACACGATTTATGCATTTTGCAGCCCAGAAAATAGACTTCATGTTTTAAGGTTTCAAGCCTTCTTTATTCACAAAATCATTCCTACATATGTATGTGAATCTTTAAACCTTCAAAGGATTGTTTTTACTCATCTGGAGTAACTTGTGGAGAAGCCATCTTCTTTTCCATTGCTACCCATCTGGAGTTCTTGCGAGAGTTTCAGCCGACGACATCAGAACCGACACCTGAGGGTATTTCGTATGTGTTCATTGTAATCCGTGTAAATCGTTCTTTACAAATTATAGTGAAAATAAAAGGTTTTGCCCCTTTGGGGGATTTTTCCTCATTTGTGTGTTTTGTTTGTGATTGAATGTTCTTGCATGATCATATTGTCTTCAATCACACCTAGATGCGTGTTTTAGGATTTAATTGAAAAAACTGACTTTAATTAAATAATTTCTTTGGTTGAAAAAAAGCGCACTCTTCAAATTTGGAGTATATAATTGAATTGAATTGAGAAATTTGAATAAAAGTGAGAAAACCAATTCTTGGATTAATTGATTAAAGTAGGAATCGTTAATGTGTAATGATGTATTTGATGATTAGAAACAGTTGGGAACATGTATTAATCATTGGGTAAGTTTTGGTTGAGCATTGGGTTGAAGCCTTGTAGCTTGGATGGGTAAAAATAGAGGAAAGACAATGCGGAGAAGAAGTGTGTGAGCCGGTCGATCGATTGATTTCATTGATCGATCGACGATGCCTAATTTCTGGCAGTTTTGCTTATTTTCATTTGTAGCCCTTAATTCTTTTGGGATATGACCAATGCTTATTTAATTAGTATAATTACATGGAATCTCATACTTAGGATTGTATGGGGTTATTAACAATGATTCATAAAGGGACACAAAGGCGAGTAAATTAAGAGACGAATTAAGTGAATATCTAAATAAGGGTTGATTGAGTGAGTCTGGGTATCTTAGCAAGTGAAGCTACGTTAAATTATTTAATGGATGTGAAATTAAGCAAAATAAGAGTCGGGCAAATAGACTCGGCTATTATGGGCTAGTGCTACGGGAGTTACGCACAAGTTAGACGGAATTAATTAAATTTATATATACGGGATTGTGATGGTATATATATATATATATATATATATATATATATACTTGTGTGCTTTATAGATATAGGTGTGAATAACAATTATGTGAATGCATACCCCTCTAGTGCTATCATAGGAGGTCGCACGGTGTGGGTGAATCCCTTTCTAGTGAATGTAGGGAGAGCATAGTCCCAAGGTCATAGCGTGCAGTTTTTATTTGTGTGATTTCTTTTCGAGGTGAGACGCTTTGAGTATGAGTCGGTTTCACTCTTGGGGAACTATCACCACCTCCATTATGCTTATGATTTTATTACCTAATTCGGTGTGAGTGAACCGTCTTATGGTATCCATGTTTGATTGGGTATACTTGGGGTGATAACATTTTAGAGAAAGCAACCGGTGAGTTGTTACACGGAAGGATGGTTACTATATGTGATATGTGTGTGAATGTTGTAGTAGTATACAATACGAGTAAATAATTATATATGGGATAAATACATAAAGTGTGAATGTATTTCATATATAAACAATGTGAATGTTATATGATTAATTATTATTTAAGATATAACTAGTGTGAACATTATATGATTAATTAAAGTTTTATATATAACTAGTGTAAACGTTATATGAATAATTAAAGTTGAAATGATTAAAAATTTAATGAGTAGAACGACTTATAAATCAAAGGAATACTCGGGTTAGAGTGGCGTGATGGAAAAGGTGTAACAAGGCTAGTTAGGGAACTGGTTGGGTCAGGAGGTTAGCGATAGGTGTGTACATTAGTTAAGGGTGAGCAATATCTCAGGAGAGTGCGACACCAGCTTAAATATGGATAATGTTCATGCATATTTAAATTGTTGCATCGTAATTGCTTGCTAAATATTTTCAAAAGGTGTTTCTTGGGCTCTGATCCGTGTGAAAATATTTCCCAAAACAATTTGAGGTGTCCAACCACAGGGACGCCAGGCTTGATGATTCATTCCAGTGATGCGTAGCTGTAGCACTTGTGGAGGCTTGCAAGATTTGCTCTAGATGCTTCAGTTATTCAATTCTACTTTAGGAGTTTCATTCAATACTTTATTTGGGCATGTCCCCCCTTCAGAGTAATTAGTGCTTCATTTTATTTATTAGACATTGTGAATTCTGTTTACTATTTCAGACTTGTAGTTTGATTTTATTGTTGGGAACCGATGGTTTATTCAGTATTATTATTTATATATCTGTTGTGCATTTTTTAGATTCAGTTAATGTGTGAATGGTTTAAGTTTATTTTTCGCTTGTTATTATTTAATGAAAGATAAAATTTGGCACTGGCTTAATTAACTAATAGGTGGTTAGTAATTAATTAAGTTTTTGACAGTGATGCTAAGAATGAACCAAATGAGAATCATGTTTTAATTTAATAAATGACTGATCACCCGGTATTTAATTAGGTGGGATTTCACAGATGGAATAAGAGCATCAGATTCTAGAGTCCATAGGATATGTGTGGACTTACTACGTTTTCATCGTTTTTTTTCTTGATATAGGTCCCTATGCTTAGTATTCTTAATTCCTACTGCGAATTATGTTCCCCTTATATTGATTATAGTTGACACGAATAATGTACGGGTTCGGTTGGTCTTAGTATAGCGAACAACTTAGGACGACCAACGTGTTCTGTAGGAGGATTACAGGAGAAGAGACTCAGTGGGAGCCACAAAGTTTATTCGAAACAGTGACTGTAGTCGAAGTCACTGCTATTGTTGTTCAGATACTTGATCTTGGGATAACCACTAGGACATTGTAATTTTCCTCAAGCATCACCATAGCAGACGGAGGAATTAAGTGTGACTCACCCGGTACGATTAGTATGGAAGGGTCATCCGTAAGAATTGCAGGGAAATGAGGCATTGTATTAGTTAGCCAATGGAAAGAGGATATTTAAAGGCATTCGCGTGTAGTGGAGTGCAGTAACATTCAAAAACAACTTTGGCAACCATAGATCTCGTAGGAGTTGCGTTGAAGTGGTGGGGGTTAATGACCACCTACGATAAAAGATATATTGTATTAATCGAGGAACTTTGGGTACGATTTGACCAGAAGTCCATTCACATGTTTTTCAGACAAAGAGGCAAATTAAGTATTTGTACCTATCACAGGAGGGCCGGACAGAAGCCGATTGTGAGAAAGAATTAGTAGTTTTGCAAACTTTGTACTCGACAAGGCGGGTACAGGGGAGAAAGGAGTCCTTAAGTTGGATGATGGGATCACGTGTTGAAATCATCATTTCTTATAATAAATATAAATTGGACGACCTGTGCAGATAACATAAATATCTTACTTTTACAATGATTATATCAATGTTATCGTATGAAGGGAGCCAAGAGAGAGTTGGGAAATCTAGCCAAAAATGGGCCAGTCTTGAATAAACGGTGCTAGTAAGGCACCACTTGAGGGATACCCATCAAGGGGACCCATTTAAATGATTTAGATTAATGAAATTCCTACCAAGTGACGACAAATTCGATCAGGATTGGCAGAGCTAACAGTATGTTCCATAAAGCAAGTAGAGCCAAAGGATCAACGAAGGTACCAATCCGGGCTAAGGCTACCAAATCCGAGAGAACGACAACCCCAACATGACCAGTGGGGTCAGAGATAAGGGAATGACATGGGGATGTGTCTTAGGTGTGGAGGGTAGGTCCACATGTGTTGATTCGTATCAGTAGTGAGTTAAGGGACAGGACCAGGATGCCCGATGTAATAACTCGAGGTCTTGGAGACGAATATTTATTTATTTTTGGAGAAATAAATATTATTTTTATTGGAGAAATAATTAAACTAGCAATTGAGGTCAAAATTTAGAGTCGTTAGAAAGTATGTCGAATGGCAATTCTGAGGGTACCATAGTGTCCGAAAGGGTATAGAAAGTCAAAATGACTGTACTTGGGGTCTATTTGGGTTCCGAAATAAATTAGGACCGTTTGACTCGAATTAAAGTTACCAAGTCATTTAAAGTGTGTATTATCATTTAAAGATGTGTATTTTTGGGATTTAGGCTTATTAAGCCTACGGGAGATTTAATTCTCCAAAGAGAGAAAGAGAAATAGAAGAAAGAAAAAAAAGAGAAAGAAAGAAGAAGAAAAGGAAGGAGAAACGAGAGAGAAAGAGGATTTCCGGGCAAATACGCGATCTCAAGGCGGATTCAGACCCTACGAACCCGAGGCAAGTGATTAAACTTGCTAAATAATTGTTGTGTACTAATTATTACATGATTTGTGGATTGAATTTTGGGTTTTAGGTTTAAATTATTAAAACCTAACTTTTGGGAAAACCTTAGATTTGTAGTGTATAAATGAATTTTAAGGTTAGAAATTGGTTTATATGTGTTCTTCGATGAATATTAATGTTGTATTTGTGATTGGGTTGGATCAAAATAGTTGGAAGATGATTAAAATGATTTTTGGGTAATTTAGGTTAAGAAGAAAACAACCCATTTTGTAGCTTGCTGCACTTGCCGAATCGATTCGCCCCTACCGAATCGATTCGGTCTGTTGCAGATTGCCCATGTCTTTAGGGCCGAATCGATTCGCCCTTTGCGAATCGATTCAGTATGTAGCAGACTCCCAGGTCCTTTGGACCGAATCAATTCGGATGGGCTGAATCGATTCGTTTCTGGGCCGAATCGATTCGGAGGGGCCGAATCGATTCGGAAATAGGGGAATTTTTGGAAGATGTTTTCTAGGGAGAATTTCATCCCGTTTTGTTCGAGGTTATCGATTTGGGGCCTCTATATGAGACATTTGGAGTATGTTTTGGAGACTTTTAGAGGGTTTCCATCGTACAAAATTATGGGAGTCATATTAATTAAAGTTGAGGATTACCGATTAGAGATTTTGGTATATTCTAAGTGGGGAAGCCCACCTTGATTTGGAGATTCAACTTGGGGATGATAATTACAATTATATGAATAAATGAGACAAATTTAGAGATAATGGATTTTAGAATCCAATCCCAAATGGGATAACTTTAAAAAGGTTCATAAACTGAATTGAACCCTATAATGGATGGAGAATCATAAATGCTATTTGATGGGCATACGGATATAGAAATATCCTTATTGATGATTGATTTGGGAGATATCTCACACAATGAGAAATGCTAATTGAGGTGCATTAGGATATAGAATATCCTTAACTTAAATAGAATTTAAAGACAATTCATACTAGAAGTGACATGAGAGATTCAAGCGAGAATTAGTATAGCATATACTAAGTGGGGTAAATGTGTGAGTATTGACGATTGGTGTATCATGAGAGAGAGATACTAAACAATGATGTTAATCAAATTGCGCCAAAGAGCGTATAATGAAAATAAATATGTTGTTGCAGGTATACCTTATATAATGGTATATCTTTATTATGTGGGATGTATGTATACCTTATATGATGGTGTATATACATGTTAAGCATACCCCCTCCTTGCTATCATTGGGAAGTTTCGTGCGTAGAGGGTGAGCATTCTGACAAGAAAAGCAGGATGTGGATATTCCCCAGGTCATAGTCGTCCTTTGTGGTCAGCAAATGACATATATATACACATTTATTTATATTGGGGGTGAGAGGTCGTGGGTATGTGTCGCTCTCACTTGCTGGTTAGGAACTATGACCGCTTCCCGGACGTTGTGTGCGTGAGTTGATCACGAGGTGGGTGTCGTTGAACCCCACTAGGTGGCCCCAGTTTGCTACGTTTATGGGTTGTTGTAAGATGATAGCATGTGAGCCTGTGTCCTTCGAGTTATAGCTCGGTTGGATGGTTATTATTGCATGTGTTTGTACTTGGGTGTCAAGGGCATAATGGACCTCAACGATCTACATTGCCAGGATTAGTGTATCGGGGGGGTTCCTTGTTTGGATTTCGCCTCGGCGAGACGTCCCACGCACGAACCGCAGTGTAATGTTGGAACTTGGGGATAAGTTTAGTCCTTAATGCTCATAATTATCTATATATATATATCACCTATCCTGACGATCGACAGTGCCATGAGTAGTGTAACGGGGGGTTCCTTGTTTGGATTTCGGCTCGGCGAGACGTCCCACGCATGAAACGCCGTGTACTGTTGAAAATTGGGAATATTAATTAATTAAAATGGGAAAATAATTTGGGTTACATGAATCATGCATTGGGGGCATAATGAGCCTCGAGGATTAATACGGTCAGGATTAGTGTAACGGGGGGGTTCCTTGTTTGGATTTCGCCTCGGCGAGACGTCCCACGCACGAAACGTAGTGCCACGTTGAGAATCAAGAGGAGTTTAGTCTTTATATTCATGATGCTAATAAATCATATATAATTACTATAATAATTATATTTATGGTTTCAGGCCTTATAAGGGCATCAATAGAATATAAAATTCTAGCAAATGAGATTGTTGATGTATTGTGATGTTGTGAACATGATTGGATCATGTAACTTTATATGTTCAACAAATGAACATTATAAAGATAACTATAATGATTATATTAAAGTTAATAATTATAACTTTTAGTTGTGGAAACAAATGTATTGGGAGATAGCTTAGATGATTTCACTTAAATACTTCTTTTGGGTTTAAGTTAGAATCCTCTTACCTAAATTAGAATCGGACATCCATTTGGAGATCACGTGCATACGTTTAGTGCGCGCTTTAAATGAGAGGTGAGTTGAATTATTATAGAGAGTTCGATTCCAGCTAAATCATGTAATAATGCATTTATAATTATTATGCATTTTAATACACTTGCTATAAAATGTTTTTCAAACTCGGGCTCTGACCCGTTTATATTTTCTTCCTCCATGTTTTTATTGTATTACTTCAGGTGTTCCTCCGCAAGGACGCCTTTGATGTTCATCCATTCAGGATTAGTGGAGTTGTGGCAGTAGCGGACTGTTGCGGCACTTTATTTTAGTCGATTCCTATTTTTGTATATGTAGATTAGGATTCAGTTGTATATTGACTTAGTATTCAAGTGTTGTAGCTTAACACTTTCATATTTCATTTCTCAGATTATTGTATTATCTGTTACCCGACAGCATATTCGGGTATTTTATTTGTTCTTTGTATTGCACTCTTTTATATTTATGGAGTTTGCACTTTCCATTCATCATAGTTAGATGTGTATTGTTGGTTATGTGCATTATTGGTTTTGTTGTGGTTGTTAAATAAAAAGTTTTAAAATTTTGTCAATTCGCACTTAATGATTTCGGGTAGTTAGCCTTATATTATAGTGTTTTGTATGTTGATGTTGAGACTGTACCATCTGAGATACCTGATTTATTATAGTATAGGGCTGGCCACCCGTTATTATTTGGAGCGGGTTGTCACACCCGACAGGGGGAACAATTATAGAAGTTTTTATTTCTATTTGGACGAGTTTATTAAGCCTAGGAACCACTTGAACCGCCAGCTCTATTTTCAATTAGAGGAATGGGTTTTATCCATAGGGTAATGTGATAAGTTTTATGTGACATGAGTGAGTCACAGTGCATTGTTAGCACAATATTCGCGACTGGGACATGTATACTAGGGGTATCATTAGTGTTACCATTGTGTGTATATATTTACCATTAGGTAGCAGGGTCCTTTTCTTCCATCTATAGGAGAGGGGGTGTGGAACATAGAGATTATAAATTTTAAAGTATTTACTCATTTTAGAGACATGTTATTCGAGTATGATATTATCCTTGTTATGGACTAGTTAGCGAGGCGTAACACCCCGCCTAATTAAACACCGGGTGATCAGTCCTTTATTAAATTAAAAATCAAGGTGAACGGTGTGGTTCATTCTTAACATCACAATCGAAAATAATTTTCCGTTTTCATCACCCTAAATAATTAAGCTAAGTGTCAAAACAATTTAAATTGTTTTATTTATTAAATTCCGTTGTAAAAAACTTCTAAGCATAAACCAATTAATGAATACCACAAGTGATAAATATACCAATCATCCAATGAAACATGCCAACTAGATTACTCCAATCCAAATAAATAACCACAACTACCGACAATGTGATAGATAAAATAATCCCAAATAAAAACAATATACTGAAATAATAAAAGTGTATGAAAACCCTATCAAGTCTAAACAAGAGTCTGGAAATGGGAGACACATGCCCTAAATAAAGGAACTAGATGGAAACCATGAGCCAAAAGAGGAAGCGTCTACTGCAATGACCTGTAACTCCCACGCAAGCTGCAACACGTCCAATCCAATGAATCTACGTCTGATGCCCCTGTGGCTAGGCACCTATAATATATATATATATATATATATATACACAAGAGAAGGAAGAAAATGACAGGAAACGGGTAAGAGCCCGAGTGTAAAATAGTTTTAAAAATGGTTTAACAAGTATCTAAAATGCTTACTTGTTGATATGACAAACATGCTAGTACACTACACTCTCTTGAGAATTCTCACCTCTTATCTAGTGTGCACGCCTATTGCACTACTAAAATGACACATAAGTCTCACTCTATACTCCTCCCATGAGCTCTGATTCGCAAGATCATAAGTCTATGATTAAATTAAGATAATATCTTTTTAAGGGTTATTTAAGTCAATTATGTATTTCTCAATACTGTTGTGAGGTTTCAAACACTTACTATGATCAGGAGCATTTATTCAATTACTTATCTACTTACGCATAGTAGAAGAATTTCAGTTATAGGTATATATATTAATCACTCATACAGTATATATACTAATCGACACCCCATATAAAATATATATTGCTGGTATACTGTACTTTCAAGTCCCCGTATACCTCGTATAAGGGAAATACTAGTTCAGAATCACTCTCGAACTGTATTAACACAATACGCACAAAATGGAAGGGAATCATAGTTCCATGTCACTAAGGGGTCATAACATACCCTAACTTCTCTTAGGATCGTCTGAATATCATTCTCAGATAGCCTATACCAAGGAATCCTATGTTTTATGGTACGAGTCAATATACCCCATAAAGGTCCCATCGAGATAAGACTGTCCTGACGCGACAACCTCTGTGATAGCAAGTAGCGCGGGTATGATTATACACAGATATATACATAATATATATATATACACAAGAACTCGGTTATATATATAAATATTCACATCTTTCAATTACGTTCTCCCCTAACCCATGGTAATATTTTAATCGTACGTAGTACAATTCACCCAATTCCTACGTATAATCAACCCATTTCTTTTTATCCTCAATTATCGCCATTTCATAATTACATCTCGTCCTTCGAAGTATTCTTTATTCCTAAAGGTAAATTCAGTAGGTACACCCTCACTAACATACTGGTACAAGTGTTTCTTAACTCTCTTAATACCTTACTTAACCTAAGCACGATTTCTAATAAAGGTCCTACTCCCGTTATCCCATGATTACATCTTGTAAACAAAATTATTTTCACCGAAACCTACTTAGACCCTACTGGTCCTTTTCATGACCTATTATGATTTTTAAATTATATCCAAGGCCTCCTACGAATTTTAACCGAATTAATCAAAAAGGGAAAAATTTAATTTCCAGCAAGGGTCGATTGATCGAAGAAAAGGGGTCGATCGATCGATCAAAATTCTTGAGTCGATCGATCGATCGAGCAGTTCTTGCCCAGATTCTACCATTCTAACCTATGGGTTCATCCATAAAACTTCTCCAAAACACCATTAACAAATCCCAATCTCCCAACCAATGATAACGAATTTTATATCAACATAAATGGACAATTCTTAACATAAATTTCCTCTAAATTCATCAACGATTATTCTCAACTGAATCAAAACTCAAAATATACTTCCTAACCCTAGTTTATTTAATTTCTTCAAGAATTTCATTTAATAACAGGTTCTTGTCTCTACTGGGTATAATTTCGTTTTCAACAATTAAATTTCAACCGAGAATCATTCTAGCATATCATATGTTCTATAAGATTCAACAATTTAACCCAAATATCAAACTTCTACCATGAAAACTTAAATATTATTATCCTACACTATTATGGATGTGATATCAATCAAATTTGAAACAATAAAGATACTTGCCTGAGATATGAAGGTCTGATTATCAAGTGTTGATGGGTATGGTTGCGTCCCTCGTTCCCCGATCTATGTGATGGTGGTGAAATCCGGCAAAAGTGGTGTGAGTTGGTGGTTCTCCTCTTTGGAAAGTTTCTCTCTTCTCTCTAACTTAGCCTCTAATCAACTCTATAACTCCTAACCCTCAAGGACTCTAATTCCCATCATATTTAACCCTATAATTTTCGTCCATGAATAAGCCTAAAAATGACTAATTACTAAAATCCCTCCCGATGTGCCGATTAGGCCTAAAAATGTCCCGAGACCCAAACTAAACCCCCGAGTATACTTTTCTGACTATCTCGACCCTTTCGAACACATTGGCGCACTCGAAATGACCATACAGGCGACTTATAATTTAATTATTTTATATTCCATTAATTTAGTCCCGACACGACACAAGCGCATCCCAACTTAAATTCTATAATTGTCATGTTATTCACTCGTGACAACATTAATAAATTCAATCTCATATATTAATTTACTCATCTAGTAATATTCAACAAATTCCCAATAATTACTAACTCTCGCCACGCTAGTAAATATTTAAAATAAATTTTGGATTAATATTAAGTTAATGTATCTTAATTAAATTTAATAAATCGTCAATTTTAAAGCCATAAAAATACGGGGTATTACACTAGGGTTTGAACGATGGTAGGCGGTTATAGCAAGGCCGTCGGGTTCGCTGCTCCGGAGCGGGATCTGTGGTTTTTACGATGTTTCACCTGAAAAGGGGTCGAGCTCACGTTTATATTAAATTGTAAATGGGACTTCAGAGTATATATTTGTCTCATTATATTTGATCCCGGTTCGTAGGGACTTTAATGATGTGATTCATGGGATACCGGGTTTATTATCGAGTAGAGAGGGATGTAGCTCGTTATTGATTTAGCATTGGGGACTCAGTGGTAGTACGAATGCAGCATTTTAGGATTCCTTGAGATATGTGGAATTTTATGTGTAGGCTTATTGGTCTGGGTGTAGGGGTTGAATGTCCTGGGTATTTGCTTTTGGCCAACAGAACTCGATGATCTACAATGTTAGGTAGTATTATATTGGGGGGGTCCTTGTTTGGATTTCGCTTGTGAGACATCCCACACACGAACCTTAGTGAACATCGAAAGTTGGGAGGTGTGTGGTCATCAGTGCATGTATTTAGCACTTTAGTTATTACACGTGTATGGGGATAAAATCATGAGCTGAGAGCCATTAAATTATACAAGGCCCGTAGGGTCGGGTAGTGTTGTGTGGGGAGCACTAGTGAAACTTTTACACACCTAATTGGTGGGTGGGGCATTCTCGAGGAGAAACAAATCATTCTTATTAGGATAATTGAGCATAACCTTACTGTACAGCCACGCCGAGAATGCGGGGCCGAGATCGAGATGAATATGTCACATCTGATGTTTGTAATATTTTTGCAAATATTCACAGGTTATAGGGTGTATGCGTGCCCTGGTAAGTGTGACTTTCAAATCGTTCGAGATAAGGGGACAAGGTTTTAAGCGTTTTAAGATATGTCGGTGGGGAAGTAGGAACGTAATTTGTTATGGACTGAACTTTGTTTTAGAAAGGAGATCGTCTGAATAAGTATATACAAGGAGATCTATCGCACCCGAGAGGGGTTGAAAGACGGAAGATTCATATGCAAAATATCTCATGATGAGAGAGGGTCTAATTATTTTGGGAAAGTGGAGCGGAGTTGAGTTTGGAACAAGATGATTCACTCGTACGACGATAGTTAGATATTGAAGAATGTGAGGAGTGCGTATTCTGGATTTTTTGGAATTAAGGAAGAGTCATTACTGTTAGTAGCATATTTTGGGCAAGTCACCTTTTGAGCTTTATGTGGGAGACCTTGCCATTCGCCCTCTGGTTGGTTAGAAAGGATGAGATAACAAAATTCTTGGGACCGAACGTGACTTAGAGTCCGTCGAAAAGGATTGAGTTGATCTAAAATTATTTCGGGTAGTTCATGAATGTCATAAGAGTTACATCACCGTGAACCGAATTTTTTAGGACTGACATGAGTGGTCGGGCATTATTGTGGTTTCTCCCACGAATGGAGTTATGTGACTTAGCAAATAAGGATGTGGGGCCTTTCATTACTATTAAGATGGTAGAACCAGTGAATTGTATGCTCGTCTTTTCGAGTGTTGTTAGAGGATTCACAAAAGTTGTGTATCATTGGATAAGTGAGACCTAAATAATGATGTAAGATATCGGTAACCAAGAGTTGCAATGAACTTGTCACTAATCTGGAAGGGTAGAGAGTAGATCTTCAGCGAAAAGGAACCACAAGCGTGTGTAGAGTGGGAATACTGAGATATTATCGTGAGTTAGCTTTGTATACGTTCGAATGCGTTGCGCGTAAGATTCCAAAGTTTTAGTAAAGGCCATATCAAAATTTCGAGGGCGAAATTCCTTTGTAAGGGGGGAAGTATGTAACACCCCTTATTTCTGTGTATTTATAATTTAATTAATTCGGGTATTTTTTTCCAATTACATGTGTGCCGTAATTTAATTGAATTAATAATTATGTGTTTATTAAAATATTAATCATGAGAGATAATAGTTAATATTTATGGAATACAATTACTCAGTGAACAGTGAATGATTATTGTACATCGTAGCGAGTGATAGTGACGTGGCGGTATTTTATCTCAATCGAGAGTCGCGTGTAGACTATATGAGGTTGAAATAGGAAATTATTATAGAGTGACTCGAATGGCAATTTTGAGGTCACGGTTGATTCCAGATAGGTCAAGATAGTCAGATTCGTGTACCCGGGGTAGTAATTGGGTCCTGAGGCCTTTTTAGCCATAACCGAGCCCACTCGAGAGTGTTCGGGTCATTTTGACTTGGCCCATTAGCCTAACTTAGGGATTAGAGTTATTAAACCTAAGTTAGAGAGGTTGGGTAAGTAACTAAGCATATTCTAAACCCTAGAACTAGAGATAAGGAAGAAGTAAGAAAATGAGGGAGCTTTTGGAGTTAAAATTAATGAGATTGAAGAGTTCAATCCCCAGATTCGTCGTCTACAACGTGTGATCAGACCCTACGAACCTAGAAAGGAAAGTGATTATCTTGATTCTGATTTTAATTTCAAAATGTCATGTTCATATCATGGTAGGGTAGACAAATCCATTTTTGGGAGGGTTGTCACATGCTATAATGGGTTTTGGGGGGATTTAGCCATTTGATGTGAAATCAATGCTAAATTAATGATAAGATGATATCATATGTTGTTGGAATTTGAATGTGAGTCAAAATCTAGTAGCTAATCTCATTTAATTTTAAGTATAGAATCGAATTGAATTGAGGAATTTGAATAAAAGCGAGAAACCCAATTTGTTGATTAATTGATTAAAGTAGGAATCGTTAATGTTTTTAATGATGTACTTGATGATTAGCAATTGTTGAGAACATGTATTAATCATTGGGTATGTTTTGTTTGAGGATTGGGTTGAAGTTTTAAAGCTTGGATAGGTAAAAATGGAGGAAAGACAGTGCGAAGATGAAGCTTGTGCATCGATCGATCATTTTCGTCAATCGATTGACGACGCCTAATTTCTGGCAGTTTTGCTCATTTTCATTTATGGCCCTTAATTATTTTGGGAGTTTTGCTTATTTAATCAACATAATTAAATGGAATCTCATACTTAGGGATGTATAGGGATATTAATAATGGTTCATTAGGGGACATAAATGCCAGTGAATTAAGAGAAGAAATTAAGTGAATTTAATTGGTGAATATTTAAATACTGGTCGATTGAGTGAGTCCGGGTATCTTATCTAGTTAAGCTATACATTAATTTATTTAAGGGATGTGAAATTAAATAAAATAAGAGTTGGGGAAATAGGCTCGGGTATTACGGGCTAGTGCTACGAGAGTTAGGCACGGGTTAGATGAATTTAATTTTTATATATATATATATATATATATATATATATATATATATATATATATATATATATATATATATATATATATATATAAAATAAAGGAGGAGGGACTTTTTGTCTTCCCCAACTGACGGCTCATATGGAAAGTTGATGAATTTGGTCTTTATCAACTAGCGACTCATATTTAATCTTGAAAGTGTCAATCCTACTGATGGGATGAAATCTTTGAATATCTAATTAACGTGTAATTAGACATGGTGGAGTCAGAACACAAGGCACGAAATAAGAGCACAAGGCTCGAAAAATGCATTGACAGTACTCTCACCGATTACGAAATAAGACAAGCTAGAGCACAAGGCTCGAAACTTGCACGAAATAAGAGCACAAAGCTTCTCTCACACACGAAGCTTCCCATCTCTCTCTCCACTCTTTTCTTCATCTTCACTTTTTTTCTCCTTTTTGTTTGTATTGGTATTTTTAGGACTGAAATGGAGCACTTTTCCTTCTTTTCTATATAGACCTGATCGTTTCTATATAGACGGGCAACTCTCTGAGCCTCCATCCGCCTCTCCGGTGCCATCAAAGATGTTGGCATATCTTTTCTCTTTTTTCTCCATCCAAGATAATTTTATTTCTATATACATACACAAATAAGGTGTTGATTCCCTTTGCCATTTTGTTCCATATCTGTGTTATGTGTACCTGAGAAACTCAAGCATATGGGTTGTTGGTATTTCTACATACATACAAAAAATAAGGCACCGGCTGATGGACATTTTTTCCCCAAACTGATCGATGTACTTGAGAAACTCAAGCACGTGGGCGGTGGAACCAGACCACCGGCTTCGATTTCTTCTTTGGCTAGGCCATCCACTGGAAAGCCCATTGAGATGGCGATTAGGGCTAATACGTCCACTTCTTTGGCCAGATCCGAGAATACATGGCTGGGGCTTTTGGAGAGAGAGGGGTAGTTAACAGCGCCAAATGTGGAGATCATTTTCGGGATGTGTTTTTTTCTGCGCCGGCATTTTTTGGAGGGGTGGGAGGGTTAGTTCGGGGTTGGAATGGAGTTCACAGTGTTGGCATTTTGGATGGATGTGCTGAGGGTGACATTATTGGGGTCAGCGGAGAGTTCAGGTGGCATATCTCTCTCTCTCCTATTTTCCAATTTTTGTTAATAGTAAGACTAAATCGGGGGATGTTTGTTTTAAGGGTTTTCTTAACTAATCAATTATTTTCGGATCTATGAATATTTAGGTGCATATTTGATGTCTATTTTGGTGAGGAGCGTGGATGTGGATATCTCCTCAAAATTTCTTGGGTTTTCTACAGGTAATTTTTAATCTATTTTGTATTGTGATTGTGCAGGAATATATTTATTTTTTGTAATATATTTTTAAGCGGTGTGGGTGGCACAATTCGATTTCCACTCTTTATAAAATTTGTGAGTATTTTATAGTGACCATTTGTGTTTTCTAATAACTCATTGATTAAACTTCTAATGACAGTTCTTTGGGAGTTGTGGAAGAGTAGGAATAAGGCTTTATATGAAGGTACTGCTATGAATTATTCTCAAGTTGTAATTAAGCGGGTCATTCAATCAGTCCACCTCCCAGAAGAAGTTTAATGCTTTGTATGTGATCTGGTTTCCATGAAGTAATTTGATTTAAATATTTTATAAATTAATTGGTGTACTAGTTTAAACCTTCTGCTAATAAAGTTAACTTAATATAGATGGTGCATCCAAAGGTAATGGTGGAGTTCTTATACATTGTAGTGGAAACTTTATTTGGCGTTATACGTGAAATTACTCTAAAACTATATAAAATGGTATATTTAATTGTATAATAACTCTATCTCTAGGTTGGTTTGTGCAACTGGGCAATTGGTTTGCTAAGATGGTTGCATTGTGTAACTGGGTTTTTGTGTTTTTGTATGGTTGAGAGTTATTGAGTTCTTAAAGCAACAACATCGTATATAACCAAATTTTTTAATTATCTTTTCAATATTGTAACTGGCTTTAAAGTAACTAGACAATTAATTTAGAAAAAAACACCGTATGTTGTATATGTTTTATCTCTGTTTTAGTGGTTAAATATTTCTTGGGACACTGAGCTTGGAACGTTGCTACGATATGCAGAGAAAATACACCCGGTTTTATTTTTTGGTGTATTTTCGCTTGGTAATTAGTTTTAGAACCAAAACTAATTATAAATAAAAAGTTATTTCAAAAACGTTTTAAAAATAGTTATAAAAATTATATTTTTAAAACAGTTATAAAAAGTAATTTTTATTACAGAAATGTTTTATAACAACAAAACATAGGAGTGAGTGTTCTATTACCACAAATTTGTTACCGTGCCATCAAAATATTATTTTCTTCACATTAATTTTTCAAAATATTACTTTTAAAAAATTATGTTTTTGTAATTTTTCAGACTATTAGTATTTTATTTTACCAATATTAAGTATTTTTTTTAATTTATTCCCGATATGGTTTACCAATAGTAAGTATATTTTTTAACCAATATGTGTTTTTAACTTAATCAGATTCAGGCTTTGACGAAGTGGTTAGGACCGGACAAAGAGGGTTTTATCCAGATCTTCCCTCTTTCAGTGTGACCATGTGGCCAATATTATTGCATTTGAGTGTTTTTTTATTTGTTACATTATTTATTTGTTATGTCTTCTTTTTATGTTTTGATTTCAGTCAATATATTATTTATAGATATTTTGGTTCATTTCATAACTTTGAAAAGAAAAAGAATCAGCTTGAGCTACGAATGAGATGGTGATGGTTTCAAGTTAAATACCCGCCTCCATTCATTACCGCTAATAAAAACAGTGTACACAAATATAGTTAATTTTAACTCTTTAAAATATCGTTACTTTGCCCTTTATGTATAATCGTCATCTTTTATGTAAAAAAAAAGTATGAAAAATCTTATTTTAGCTTAAAAGTGTGATTATGATGGGTTATAAAATACTATACACTGCCAGCAGCATTGGTACCCGACATTTAATATTTTTTTCAGAGATTTTTTTTCGTGACCTTTTTTGTACGACATTTAATTTTATTTCGGAGTTCTTTTTTCGTGACACTTTTTTGTGACCCTGCTGATGTGTCAAACACACATTTATCAGGGAAACAAAATTATCATCGTGCCATCGACGTGAATACAAAATATCATTAGAACAAATTTATTGTCGTGCCATCGGCACGGGTAAACCAATAACGAACACTTCCCAAATAAAAGCGGCCCAATTTGTTAACGAAAAATAACGAGACTAAATAAAACATCACAACATGCAACATTAATTTTTAATCTTATCTCGAACACGACTCAAGTTTAAGTGGCACAACCTAAAATATGTTTTTTAACCAAAAAGATCCAAACTAAAGTAAACATGGCACGTCATAATACGACATGAAATGAATCATTAGTTTTTTACTTATATTGAACATGATTCGAGTAAAATCAGCACACTACAATATGTTTTCATAAATTGCAAATGAACCCGAGCAAAATCAATTTGGTACGCCATGAAATATTTTTATGGAAAAGTTTGGTTTGGACGGACTCTAAACATGTTGGTTTGGATGTTGAATTATGGCTATTTTGGGGGGAATGGAATGGAAGCCAATCATTATTTTTTGAGATGTTTAACATGTCAAGCTTTATTATTTTGTAATCAATTTTAAATATATCATGTTCACAGAAAATTGACTTAGGGGAGTGTGAGTGTTCTATAATCACAAATATTCGGGAGCAAATTTATCACCGTGCCATCGGCACGGGCACACCATAGTATATATATATATATACACGTGTGTGCTTTATAAATATCGGTGTGAATGATAATTACGTGAATACATACCCCTTTAGTGATATCATAGGATGTTGCGCGATGTGGGTGAATCCCCTAGCTATCAAATGAAGGGAGACTATAGTCCTCATGTCATAGCGTTCGGTATTTATTTGTGTGGTTTCTTTTCGAGGTGAGACGCTTTGGGTATGAGACGGTTTCACTCTCGGGGAACTATGACTGCATTCACTACTCCTAAGATTTTATTACCTAATTCGGTGTGAGTGAACCTTCTTATGGTATCCGAGTTGGATTGAGTATGCCTGGGGTGATTGCATTTTAGAGATATCATCTGGTAAGTTATTACTTGAAAGGATGGTTACTATACGTGGCATGTGTGTGAATGTTGTAGTATACTAGTACGTATATAATACGAGTAGATAAATATATACGGGATAAATGCATAAAGTGTGAATGTATTTCAGATATAACTAGTGTGAATGTTATAATATTAATTAGTATTTCAGATATAACTAGTGTGAACGTTATATGATTATTTAGTGTTTCATAAATAACTACTGTGAACGTTATATGATTAATTAAGGTCGAAAATATTAAATAAGTTAATGAGTAGAACGCCTTATAAATCAGAGTAAAGAGTACTCGAGTTAAAGTAGCGTGATGGAAAGGGTGTAACCAGGCTAGTTAGGGGGTAGCATAACTATTGGGTCAGGAGGCAAGCGATAGGTGTACACATTAGTTGAGGGGTGAACAATATCTCAAGGGAGTGTGGTACTATCATAATTATGGATAGTATTCATGCATATTTAAATTTTTGTATTTTAATTGCTTGCTAAAAAATTTCAAACGGTTTTTCTTGGTCTCTAACTCGTGTCAAAATATTTTCCTAAACAATTTTAGGTGTCTAGCCACAGAGACGCCAAACTTGATGATTCATTCCAGTGATGCGTAGCTGCAACACTTGCGGAGGCTTATAGGATCTGCTTTAGATGCTTCTATTATTCATTCCTAGTTTAGGAGTTTTATTCAGTACTTTATTTAGGCATGTCACCCCTTCAGACTATTCAGTACTTCAATTTATTTATTAGACTTTGTGGATTTAGTTTATTCTTTGAGACATGTAGTTGGATTTTATTATTGGGAATCGATGGTTTATTTGATATTATTATTTATATATTTGTCGTGTGTTGTTTAGATTCAGTTACTGTGTGAGTGGTTTACGTTTATGTCTCCGCATGTTTTTATTGTTTAATGAAAGATAAAATTTGGCACCGAGATAATTAACTAATAAGTGGTTAGTAATTAATAACATTTTCAACAGTGATTCTAAGAATGAACCAAATGAGAATCATGTTTTAATTTAATAAAGGACTGATCACACAGTATTTAATTGAGCGGGGTCTCACACGAGCCCCACCTCTCTTCCTTTCAAACAACGAAACACCAACAAAGTTCGGAATGAGAAGTTTCTGATCTATTATATCTGACAAAGATTCAATGATTTGGTAATTGATCATAACCAAACCGAAGACACATCCTCACTCAAATCCATAACCAACTATGTCCCAGATTTATTAAATGAATCTCTAATTTAGGCCCCTTCCACAAAATCAGTTAATAAGTAAAACCACTTATCCTATAACATGGTGATAGCACAAATTTTCCCTAGTAGATATTCATATAAATATGTTCATCTGATCAACCCCTTCATTTGTTATTCATTAAGAAAACACATCAAAAGTTTCATTCCCAAAAAATGGCGAACCAGAGAAGTTTCCATTCTGGCCTTCTAATATATTTTTTTCTTTTGATTTATTTCATTTTTCTCCATTCCTATATGCGATAACTTTTTTTAGTTGGTACCACCTAATTCAAGTGAATAATATGAGGAGATTGTTCCATGCAAAAACTATTGTTATTGTGAATAGGAGGTTTCCTGATAAGGAGATAGTAAGTGTTTACATGAGTTTTATTTTGGAGATTCAAAATATTTTATACTTCAAATTAAATTTTGCAGCTTCAAACTGTGAAAAATTTTGCAAACTTAATTTTGAAATGAAATATTAGCAACTTTGAATTTGCAGTTCAGATGCTTGGGGATTGACGAGATGGTATGATGCCAAATGGTGAAACAAAATTTTAGGTGTTTGAGAAATTCAAAAATCATTAAAGTTTTTTGTATTTTTTATATCGCAAATTTATATTTAAAGTTTCTCGACCACAGCATCGACGACCGGAATCCCTCGGGTAATCAAAGGCAAAAAAATACGACGATCAAAGACGCAAAGGTGTGGTGGTTGGAAGACAAATAATATTTTATAATTTGTAATATAAGGAGTAATTGGTATTTTATTAAAAATAAAATCCACTTACAAAAAATAGGGAGTATTTTTACAAAAAAAAAAGTTGAGCGTCCTTTATCCATATTCAACATTATAGCGTGTCCTAAAAATGCATAATCTATTTATTTTTATTAAATACAAAATAAATAAGGATAATTTTCATAAACGAAAAGTTAATTATCCTAGAACATTAATAAGTACCATATTTATAAAAGAAAAGTTGATTGTCCTAAAACCATAATTAGAACTTTTTTTTAGTTAAGGGTAAAATCTGTATTTTGAAAAAATAAATTCAACTTAATAAAAACCAGGGAGTATTTTCACAAATGTAAAGTTGAATGTTCTATATCTATAACCAATATTATTGTAAGTCATTTTTTTGGAAGATATAAAAATTTATTCATAAACAATTAGGAGAAAAATCCTCTCCTATTGGCTCTTACAAGCGCTAAAGATAAATAAATTAAGAAAATTTAAAAATTCTTGAACGAGAAGCAGAAGGCCTTAAATTATATTTAAGAGACGATTTATCATCGTTCGTTAGGAAAAGAAATGAAGTTTCTTCTATTTGTTTACTGTCAATCACCACATCTTGACTGAAATCTTCAATGTTGCCCAATACATCAAAAGAGTTGCTTACTTGAGAGTTGAACATTTGATATTGCATTTTATCACATTTTTTACCCACCGGATCTTCACTTAAAACAAGAGCTTGCGCAAAATTAATAGACATTTCTAAATCATATTTTGGGATCTCGACATATAAATTTAATCGTGGACATGTACCATCATCTTCTACTCTCAATATAGCATTTGAATTAGCAGGCATAATTTCATTTAAATTTGGAATGTCTTCTTGGGGGCATTTCATCATTAGAATCATCATTAGCAGATATGAATATATCCCTCGAAGAATGACTATTTTTTATCAGAATCCATATTTTTTAGGATATATTGACCCATGTTAGAGGTCGTACATTGGTTTGATGGCAAGTGCCCTCACCCAAGCTACGGTAAGTCTCAGGTTCAAGACTTGGGAGCGGTCTCTTCATATTACAAAACAAAATGGGGGTAAGATTAGATAATATCTACCTCTCCCAAACCTTACAGTGAAACGGGAGTCTTGTGCACTAGGCACGACCACTTTTTTATGGTGTTTCTAAGGGCACCACATTTTTTGCTTCAAAATACCACAAGTTAAAGAAATATTTTTTTGGTTAAACGCCACCACATGGTATATATTTTTTTATACAATTATTTCAATACAAAATACCACACAATCTCTCTCTCTCTCTCTCTCTCTCTCTCTCTCTCTATCCACTACACTTTGATACAACATATATAATTTTTCAAGTAAGATATATGGGAAGTGTAAAACATCAAATTAAGTTATAAAAGAAGGTTCGAACATAAGTACTAACCTTTAATGTGCATTTTCTTATTCAATTGTGATAATCCATCGTAATTTGTATCCTCGTCAGTTTCTCTAAGGTTTGAACACAAATTAAGTGAAGCATCATCTTACCTGAAAAATGTAATTCAATTAAAATATTAATTGAGAAAATAAAGAATATATTACAATAATGATGGGACGCTATTTTTTACCCCTTAAGTTCTTGAAGTGTGCCATTCTCATTTCGAATCAAAACAATTATCATCAGGAACCTTCAAATTTTCTAAAATTGTTACAAAGAAATAATAGGTTAGTGTTTGTTTACGTTTATTTTGACTTACCCAATTTTCTAAAATTTTCTAAAATTGTTACAAAGAAATAATGGGTTAGTGTTTGTTTATATTTATTTTGACTTACCCAATTTTTCAAAATTGGGACATAAATCATGGGAGTCAAGATTACAGAAAAAAAAAACTAAGAAATTTATAATAAAACCAAAAAATATCTGATAGTACCAAAAAATAATCCTGTTAGTATCAAAAAATTTATAATACGGAGCATACAAAAAATAATCATGTTAGTACCAAAAAATATCAAAAATAAATGAAATCTAATCCAATCCAAACTATTACTGTCAAAAGAAAACCAAATCATTTACTTTTCTAAACAAAACATAATTGACATAAATTTATACCTACAAATTAACCCAATGACAACTTAATCATTTACTTTTCTAAGCAAAAAATAAATAATAACACTAAATCATTTACATATCTATTTAGAAGCGGAAATAAGAAATTTATAACTTAATCATACAAGTTGTTGGATTGGAACAACTGCTTGGATGAAAGAGGCGTCAGAGACGGGGGCAACAACAAGTAGGAAGAGAAAGGGTTTTTGATGAGGCAACAATAGGTAGGAAGTAGCAGAAGAAAAGTTTGATAGAAGACAGGGTAGGGCAGGGCGGAGTGACTGGGACATGGCAGAGCAGGGGGGCAGCGACCGAGTAGGAAGAGAAAGGCTGTTTGTTTGGTTTGGAGTTGTTTTTGGGAAATGGGGGAATACGGTCTTGTGTAACTTGTGTTGTGTTTATTAGGTTTATTAGGTTTGGAGTTGTTTATTAGATTTTTAAAGTTTTCATAATTAAACTTAAGCCCAACTTTTATTTTCAGTTTTAGTTTACATCTAAAATATTATATAACTAATATTTTAAACGTATGTAAGACGGATATGGATATTCGGTAAAAAGGATACGCCGCATCGGATACGGATTATCCGTGTCGAATACCAGAACTATCCGTATCCGTTTTCTCGGATATTTTTATAGAGTATCCATATTCGTATCCGTTTCCATTTTTTTGAATAAATATTCGCAAATTCAGATTCGGATATCGGACGAATGCAAATTTTCGAATATCCGTCTACAACCCTATTCATGACATAGCAAAGGCTCTTTGATTGTGTCTAGCTCCAACTCAAGAGGCGAAACAACTTGTGAATTGAAATGTTTCGATATCATGGGAGCTGAAAATTATTCTATTGCCATTTGATTATGTTCCAATACTACCGGTTAACTCGCCCACTTTCAATTCTTTAATGGCTTTATCCAAACCATTTTAATGAGATATAAGGAGTTGAACAATCTGCTCGGATGTTTCTAGGAAAATTGACTTCTCTAGTGGCTCATTTCCCCTTAACTCCGCAACATCTATTAATGATAGAGCCACGTGAGATATTTTTTCAAATGATGAAGTAGAATGAAAGGAGTTTTTCAAAGATGTTGCTTCGTGCTGATCTGCATGGGATATATGTTGGAAAATTGGACTTAAGTTGGAATTAAAAAGATGTCTAGAATTTTCAGGACAGAATTTTGAGCAATTTTGAGCTCAAATTTAGGTGGGACCCACCCTACGATAATTGTGGGACCATATACGAACGCATTC
The DNA here is from genome assembly GCA_949130495.1 of Sambucus nigra. NCBI lineage: Eukaryota > Viridiplantae > Streptophyta > Magnoliopsida > Dipsacales > Adoxaceae > Sambucus > Sambucus nigra. The sequence continues at coordinate 9,913,649 of OX422218.1, read as the reverse complement.
TCCTCCGCAAGGAGATTAACGTAGTATATTCATAAGTCCAATTTCAATAAGTTATGAATGATAAATATGTCCCCAAAGTGACTCACAAAGCAATGAAAGTTAATGATTTGGGTATGTTTTAACTCTTGTCCCACATTGGAAGAGTAGTGGAAATTTGATGAGTTAATAACACCCTAAGTATAGACTAAGGCTTGGATGCCTTGGGGTATCCCAACTCTTTGAAGGGGAGATGGCCTACACTATGCATGTGTTGGGATTGGCCCAAAAGCCCACACGCACGCATCATCCCTCTGGTCGGCCTGCTCGGTTCGGTATTTTGGTCCATTTTAATTTAACTTTCTGGGCTTTAATTGTTAATTAATTACGAAATTAATTAATAATTAATTAACTATCTGTCAGTTAATTCCAAGGGTCAACAGTTAACGAAATTAACTGTTTGACACTTGAATTCGGTTTTGACTATTACCAACAATCAAAGCGTTTGCTATAAATTAAACCTTTCCCCTACAGTTTTTGACTACTGAAAAAATTGCCCTCCATAATTCCGAAATTATGCAACATCTTTTCCCTGAAAATAATTTCTCTATTACTACTACTACATACATCTCATGCATATCATTTCTTGGTCTGGTTGAGTATAAAATACAGAATTGAGTTCGCAGAAATTAATCATAGTTGTGCTGTTTGATTAATTTGGAAATATGTTCTATCATGGGAGACAATTATTCATTACCTTTAGCACACTATGGAGGACATAAATTTGTCTTAAGGAGACTGTTCTAAACAGGGCTCGAATTATTTCTTCTATTCCAATATTATTTCTGCAAATTCAAGTAAGGTTTTTATTTCTGTAATTTCTTTTTATTTATGTAATTATATTATTATTCGTAATTCTGTACTTTTGTATTTATTAAATAGTAGACATAACAATCATAAGACAAATTTAATTTTTTCTACTATATTGTAGTGTACATAAATTTTTTTTCCTACAGAAATTTATCTGTTGGAAATAAATCTATATTGACAGAAAAAATGAATTAAAATATTATTTTATTGCAGAATTTAATAAAACAGTTTTAATACATAAATTAATTTCTATGCTATTTTAACATTCGGTTTTAGATTTCTATACTGTTTTAATATTTTGTTTTAGAAAATAAAAATTTTACTTGAAATTTTTTGTCAAAATCTGTTTATATAAAAAAATTTGATCTTAAAATTATAATTATGTTTTGTACGGAATTCTTTTATTATTAAAAAATAGTGTGACACAGATTTTATTGTGTATAAACTTTTGTTTATATTTTAGTTTAATTCTGAATATTATTTAGAATTCTTTTGGAATTCATTTATTGTGAATTATATTTGGAGGAAATTGCTACACAGAATTTTGTATTCTGTTTTGATTAATTCATTTATATATGAATTTTATCATTGATAAAAATTATGTTTTGGTAACAGCAATAGAATCCCAAAGTACGAACACTATTCCTGCTAATGTGACTGTCACTAACACAAATGTGACTGCACACGTATTTATACCACACGGGGAGAAACCGGAAAAGTTCAATGGGGCTGACTTCAAACGTTGGCAAGGACAAATGTATTTCTATCGCACTACCTACCAACTGGGTAGGTTTGTATATGAAGATTGTCCCTCTATTCAAGAGGGAGATGACTCTGAAAAGGTTGTTGCTGTTGATGCTTGGAAGCACTCGGACTACCTATGCCGGAATTATATTCTGACCTACTTGGATAAGACATTGTACCATGTCTACTGCACGATCAAGACATCCAAGGAATTGTGGAATTCTATGGAAAAGAAGTACAAAACTGAAGATGCTGGGATGAAGAAATTTATCATCGGGCATTTTCTGGACTTCAAAATGGTTGACTCTAAATCAGTGAATTCGCAAGTGCAAGAACTCCAAGTGATCCTCGACGACATTCATGCTGAAGGAATGTCACTTAGTGAAACTTTCCAAGTTGCTGCAATTGTTGAAAAATTGCTACCATCTTGGACTTTATTCAAAAATTATCTCAAGCATAAGCGAAAGGAGATGAATCTGGAGGAATTGGTGGTCAGGATGAGAATTGAAGAAGATAACCGTGAGTCTCAAAAGAAAAGTTGGAAGAATCCAATGAAAATAAAGGTCCATCTTGTTGAAGGTCCTAAGAAGAACAAGCGAAAGTATGATGGGGAAGGCACTTCCAAATAGAATAAGAAGAAGTTCAAAGACAAATGCAACAACTGTGGTAAACTTGGACACCGCTCAAGCGAGTGTCGTAAGCCTAAGAAGCAAAATCGAAATAATCCTCAAGAAAATGTAACTAAGGGTGACAATATTGCCAAAGACTTGGCGGATATGAATCTTTCTATCATGGTCTGTGAATGTAACTTGGTTGGAAATACCAAGGAATAGTGAGTGGACAGTGGAGCCACACGACACATTTGTGCAAACAAATGGATGTTCTCCACCTATAAGCCTTTGGAAAATGAGGAGAACCTCTTTATGGGAAATTCTTGCACTTCTAAGGTGGTGGGACAGGAAAGATTTCTTTAAAAATGACTTATGGAAAGGAACTTACTCTCAACAATGTTCTTCACGTGCCTGATATCCCAAAGAATATGATTTCTGGATCTCTCCTGACTAAAAATAGTTTCAAACTTGTGTTTGTGTCTGATCGCTTTATGTTGTCAAAGAATGGCATGTATGTAGGAAAGGGCTACCTAAACAAGGGGCTCTTTAAATTCAATGTTCTTACTGTAACCCCAAAAACATTTGTTTCAATGAATGAAATTGCTAGTTCTTCTTACTTGATTGAGTCATCTAATATTCAGCATGCTAGATTAGGACATGTTAATTTTGATACATTGCGTAGATTAATTAACTTGGATTTTTTGCCAAAATTTAATATTGATAAAAATCATAAATGTGAAATTTGTGTGGAATCTAAATTACCTAATTTACCTTTCCATTATGTTGAAAGGATAACTGGACCTTTAGATTTAATTCACACTGATATTTATGATTTAAAATTTGTTCAAACTAGAGGTTGGAAAAAGTATTTTATTACTTTTATTGACGACTGCACAAAATATTGCTATGTATATTTGTTACATAGTAAAGTAAGGCTATTAATGCATTTAAACAATATAAGAATGAAGTGGAAAATCAATTAAGAAAAACGATAAAGGCTATTAGGAGTGATAGGGGAGGTGAATATGAATATCCATTTGAGGAATTTTGTTGTGAAAATGGAATTATTCATCAAACTATTCCTCCTTATTCTCCTCAAACGAATGGTGTTGCTGAACGCAAAAATCTTACTTTCAAAGAGTTGATGAACTCAATGTTATTAAGTTCAGGAGCTCCCCAAAACTTGTGGGGGGAAGCCTTACTTTCTGCTAATTATATTCTCAATAAAGTACCTCATAAGAAGACTCACAAGACACCTTATGAATTTTGTAAAGGTCGGAGACCTTCCTATAAATATTTACGAGTGTGGGGGTGCTTAGCCAAAGTGATGGTTCCTAAACCTAAAAAGGTAAAAATAGGGCCAAAAACCGTGGATTGTGTATTCATCGGTTATGATACTAATAGCAGTGCATATTGATATCTAGTTTGTAAATCTGAGATTTCAGATATTCATGTAAATACGGGAACTGATTCGAGAGACGCTTCATTTTTTGAAAATTAACATGATTCGAGAATCTGGTCCTTCTAGAAGGACAAATCAAGCTACTACAAGTGGTACTCATCAACCTATTGAACCAATAGAGGATGAACCAAGACATAGTAAAAGAGAAAAAATCTCGACTTCTTTCAATCCGAATTTTTTAACATATTTGCTAGAAAATGAACCTCAATCGTATAAAGAAGCCATATCCTTACCCGATGCTTCCAATTGGAAATAAGCAATTAATAGTGAAATTGAATCCATATTACAAAATCATACATGGGAACTAGTGGATCTTCCCCCGGGTTCAAAACCGTTAGGTTATAAATGGATCTTCAAAAAGAAGTTGAAGGCTGATGGATCAATTGATAAGTATAAAGCTAGACTTGTAGCTAAAGGCTATAGGCAAAAGGAAGGGTTGGATTACTTCGACAAATATTCACTGGTAACAAGAATAACGTCCATTCGGATGTTAATAACAATAGCTGCTATTAATGGACTTGAAATACATCAAATGGATGTAAAAATCGCATTCTTAAATGGTGAACTAGACGAGGAAATTTATATGGATCAACCTGAAGGGTTTAAGGCTCCTGGACAAGAAGGAAACGTATGTAAGCTTGTTAAATCACTTTATGGATTAAAACAAGAAGCTAAGAAATGGCATGAAAAATTTGATAATGCAATGTTATCAAATGGTTTCAAAATTAATGAATGCGATAAGTGTGTTTACTTTAAATACATTCAAAATGGATATGCCATTGTATGCCTCTATATTGATGATATGCTTATCATGGGTAGTAACTTGGATATTGTCAAAACTACAAAACAAATGTTGAGTAATAGATTTGACATAAAGATTTGGGAATCGCCGATGTTATATTAGGAATTAAAATTTCTAAAACATCGAATGGACTGATATTATCTAAATCTCATTACATAGAGAAAGTACTTGAAAAATTCAAGAAGTATGATATTAGTCCTACCAAGACACCTGTAGATGTAAATTTACACTAGCAAGAAATAATGGTGAAAGTATATCTCAATTAGAATATTCTCGTATTATTGGCAGTTTAATGTATATCGTGAACTGTACACGATCGGACATAGCATACGCAATAACTAAGTTAAGTCGATTTACGAGTAATCCAGGGAGAGATCACTAGAAAGCAATATTGCGAGTTTTGGGTTATTTGAAATATACTCAAAACTATGGACTGCACTACTCAAAATATTCAGCTGTTCTTGAAGGACATTGCAATGAAAATTGGATATCCGATACAAAAGACTCTAAGTCTACGAGTGGGTATGTGTTTACCCTTGGAGGTGCAGCCGTATCTTGGAAATCCTCAAAACAAACGTGCATTGCTAGATCGACAATGGAATATGAATTCATTGCACTAGACAAAGCTGGAAAAGAAGATGAATGGCTTCAAAATTTCTTAGAAGATGTTCCAAAGTGGTCTAAACTAGTTGATAAGCGCGCGAGAGTTGTGCGCGTGTAAAGAGCACAGTCGTTGTTTTCGTCTCGTCGTGACTATATAAACAAACCTAAATTACTACTACACTTGCGAGGCAAGCACAGCGGTAAGTCGGGTATCGAGAATCCACAGGGACGAGTTGCTAGAATTTAAGTGATTTAATATTCTGAAATAAAAGTGCAAAAGATTATTACAAACTAAAAAGTAAAAAGATGCATAAAGGGAAATATTAATATAGGCGAGGGAAAATAAAGCTAGATTAAGAACGCGTGTAAAACTATAGGTTGCGTCGAATATCCCCCATCCTAGTTAATTAGTATAAAATGGTTACATGGGTCGACGAGTTATTACAAATGCGTCTCGTTTCGACAGTTAATTAAACCAAGGGCTGTCACGCCCTAAATCATCATAAAAGCCTAATAAGATTTTGGCGTCAACAAATATCCCCAAAATTATGCGCGAAAGGTCGTAAGCACGGGACATACATGATATGACCCATCAAATCTCCTAGGCGTAATAAATAGGGAAACGCACCCGAAATAGACCCATAAACACCATCCCCAAAGCAAAGTAACGTGTCAACCCGAGTGAGTTCAATTCAAGCACAACCTAATTTAAATTAGCTAGAAAGCATATTAAAAACGAGGTAAATAAACGCGGTAAAGAAATGCGATAAATCTACACTAGAAAGTGAGTAATCAAAACATGTAAACTATTTAACAAAGCATGTAAATTACATTAGAAAGAAAGAAATGATGAAATGCAACTATATTAAATGGTAGGGGAGATGAATAGTCAACTTACAATCCAAATGGGGTGTCAAACCAAAGAGAAATGAAGAAGAACCAAGAAAAAACCCCAAAACCCGAAGCTAAACTAACCTAAAATCGTGTATATATGAATATTACATCAAAATTGGTATATATACCAAGTGGGAATTAAATTAGAAAAGAAAAGAAGAAAGAAAACAAATGAAAAATATCTGCTGAAAAACAGGGCATCGATCGATCGATGATTTTGGTTGATCGATCAATCAAGGACAAATTTTGGCAATTTATAATGGTCGATCGATCGACCAAAATCATCGATCGATCGATCAAATAGGGGTGAGCCAAGCAGCAGCAGCCTGCATTCTTTTCTTCCCTTTTCTTCTCCTATTTTGATTTCCTAATTTTTCCTCCGTTGAAATCGCCGTAACTTCTTCATACAGACTCGGAATCGCGCACTGTTCACGGCCACGTGAAGCTAGCGAGGAGGGATACAACTTGCGTGAAATGTCGGGCCAGGTACCCAAGATATGAAAAGACTAAAATTCCCTTAAATGTGTGATTGCGTACGGAACTTCACTGGAATGCATCCGAACTCCATACTTAGTACCGAAATGCCTACAAAAGCCCAATTATACCTCATATAGCATGTTAACAATATAAACCAAGGTTGTCTGATTAACGGGCTTAAATATAGAGATTAAGGCACCCGAGAGGGATAAAATGCGTTGGTTTGAGAGATGAAATACGCGATATTTGCGTATTATCACACCTCCTAACTTACACATGGCTAGTCCCTAGAAATGAAATAGGATGAAACAAGAACTACAAGTAAACCAAAAGCAGGATAAGTACAAAAATATGGTATAAATGCATAAGGCCACTTTCGCGGGCGATTCGATTGCATTTAGTGTATGAAATAAGCTGTTAAACCCTTAGGTTACCCTAGTGGACGAGTATCGTCTCGTGAGGGTTTTCAGAGATGGTACCCACAAACATCACATGGTTTCCTCAAAATATGCCCAAACCAACATGCGACAAGCCCAACAATGGCGAAAAGGATTTCATACGCATTATTAGCGAAGTGAATGAATTCACGAAAAAGTCCAAATCATTAACATTATAGAATGCACCTCATAGAATTGAAACCTTAAAATGTGGGAGGGGAGCGAGCACATGGAAAGTATGATTTGGCAAAAAACTTATATAAATCGGATAAAAATTAAAGCAAGCATACATTCAATCCTCACGGGCATTACACTCATCAAGTGAATTCACTCGAAACAGGGAGGTAACACACGAAACATGCGGGCTAAAGAGTAAATGGAAATGGAAAATAGGCCACACACATGTCGGAAATGAAGAACGTTATATATACACTGAAAAACTGTAATCTCAATGAAAGGATACCGCACACTAAAAGAGGCGAAATGTATTTTCACAGATTATCACAACTATTATGACTTTTAAATTACATCAACCTAAGATCACATAGGACTTGTATAAGGTTGTAATGTAGGCTAGGCAAGGGTATGAAATGAAGGATATGTATGTACGGGTTCAAAGTGTTCGGAATGAAAACTTGGGATAATGGGAAAATGCGGGCAATATCAAAAGTTGGAAAACAAGTTCCAAAAGGCATTAGATATATCATCGGGGAGACTAATCAAAGCTTATTAAACACTATACAACATATTTTCAACTTTTTCTTTCTTTTCTTTTCTTCTTTTTCTCATTTTTCTTTTGTTTTATTTTGCTTTTTGCTTTCTCTTTTTCTTCACTTTTTTCACTACTTTCTTTCTTTACTTTTATCACTCTCATATGCCTAAATTGCAACCAACATCATAACAACATCATTCAATCCCAAGTAACAATCCAAACAAAGGTGTGGAAAGTGTATGTATGGTTTAAAACTCCAATTTGGAGTTGGTTATGGGAATGGGGTTATGAAACGAAAGGCTATATTTAGGCTCAAAGGGGTTAACGAGGGTGAACATATAAGGGCGAGGTCAAGGATAATATGAATGATATAACAAAGAGGACCTATGATCGTTTCACAAAGTTTACACAATTCTCGAATCAAAACAATATATGAAAATCATGCTCAAGTAATACATTTCAAGTATGAACTCAATTAATGAACGGTCAATGAAAGAATAAAGAGATTACCAACGACTGTAACGTTTTCAAAGAGGAGAGGAAAGTATATACACTCACAAATGAAGATAAGTCTCTAATCTCACTCGGTGTAAGTATATACAATGCAATAAAAGCCTATCGCGTTATAAAAATCTTAACCCAAATCAATATAGCAAGAAAAGTGCATGTGCTCAAGGGATTAAAGTTTAATTCATGAAGTTATTCATAATATCAATAATGGAGACTAAAGTCTAATAACTTCTAAAATCAAGAACATGCATCATTGGGCTGTCTATTGGATCGGGCAATTATTAAAATTTATCATCAAAAACAAAGGCAAAAAGCCCAAAAAAGGAGAAAAAAGAAAGAAAATCTTTTTGAAATTTTCAATTTTTCTAAGAAAAGCATACTAAGTAACTAACATGTCAGTAAAAACATGGACTAAATAAAGAAATGGATAGACTATCCCACACCCCTAACTTAAAACTTGACATTGTCCTCAATGTGAATTAAGAACCAAGTTAACAAGAGGAAAATAGCGATATTACCCAAAAGTGGAGCGATCCCCATGAGAACAAGTCCAAAGAATCTACAAACCAAGTTAGTACCGAGTATAGCAAAAACAAATAACAAAAAGTTAACTAATTACACTACTAAAATAAAATGAAAGAAAGAATAAAAAGCTAATTATATACAACCTACTATTTAGGCTTCACACTAACTATACACTAGAAGTCTAAATAGTTGAGGGTCCACCATGAGAACGATTTGACTTTGGAAGATAACCGGTGTACCCTCACAAATAAGCATGCCCTCCAAAAAATATGAATTCCATTTGAACAACGGAAGACATGTGTATGGCGTAAGAAAGGAACCATCGCCAATTAAAAGTTTTGGTGGGACGATGGGGGATTTGGATTGCACAGGTAACGAAAACAAGTGGGGACCGAGAAAAAACGAATATCCTCCCAATAATTTTGAAGTTTGAATGGGAGGCGGCGCACACAAAGGCAAAGATGCGATCGTGGAGGGCGACTCGAGCATGTACTCCTCATCGGCGATAAGGTTTAAAACATTAAAGTTTGAAACCAAATCATCGGGTACTTGTTCCGGTGGGATAATAGAGAATTAAAATGGGGATGAAAGAAATTCAAACTCATGAGATGAATCATCATCGCATGAAGTTTGAGTTTCGAAGGAAATAATATCATTTTCAATGAAATGCTATTCTTTGGGTGCAAAAGAAGAAACCATTTCATTGCAAATAGATATTACGTCATTATCATCCTCACTTTCAATATCAATTATGCAATGGGAAAAGTCTAGAATGGTTTGTTCCAAAGTAGGTACAAGTACCTCATTTGGTTCAAAACATTCCTCGACCTCGAAAGTCTCGGAACCAAAATCATTGTCGAACTCAAATAATAAATCCAACTCATCTTCCCACGAACGATTTTCTTCCTGATAATGATTTTCAAGTTTCTCATTTTCATACATACGCAAGCACTCACCGAATGCCATAGGTCGAGGTGCGGATCCATGAAAATGGGAACTTTGAAAATTACCATCTGACTTAAACAAAAACTCATTATATAGGAATTTTGTAAACTATTCGAATTCGTTTCAAAATTCCTATTATAAGGAGGTAAAGGCCCAAAATCATTATCATCATCATCAAAATTCCAATAACCCAAATTTTGACTTTGGTTATACTCGCCCAAAGTAATATTTGAATTTGCAAATTTTTGGGATTCTAAATATTCACCGAAAGTCATAGGTTTGCGAGAATTTTGAGAATTATAACAAGGATTACCGAAAGAATTGGAATAAGACATGCTTACCCCAAAAATGGCTCGAAGTGGCGAATTCCACAAAGTAGGTGCGCGCGGGAAAGATTCGAGCGTTTCTAAGTTCTCAAATGTGGTAGTCCTACAAAATATTAGCAAATAATACAAATAGAAAGAAAATACTATGAAATACTAAATCAAATAAAGTCTAAAACAAACTAATCCCCGGCAACGGCACCATTTTGGTAAGCGTGCGAGAGTTGTGCACGTGTAAAGTGCACAATCGTTGTTTTCGTCTCGTCGCGACTATACAAACAAACCTAAATTACTACTACACTTGCGGGATAAGCACAGTGGTAAGTCGGGTATCGAGAATCCACAGGGATGAGTTGCTAGAATTTAAGTGATTTAATATTCCGAAATAAAATTGTAAAAGATGATTACAAACTAAAAAGTAAAAAGATGCATAAAGGGAAATATTAATCTAGACGAGGGAAAATAATGCTAGATTAAGAACGCGCATAAAACTATAGGTTGCGTCGAATATCCCTCACCCGAGTTAATTAGTATACAATGGTTACGTGGGTCGACGAGTTATTACAAATGCGTCTCGTTTCGACAGTTAATTGAACCAAGGGTTGTCATGTCCTAAATCATCATAAAAGCCTAATAAGATTTTGGCGTCAACAAATATCCTGGAAATTACGCACGAAAGGTCGTAAGAACGGGACATACATGATATGCCCCGTCAAATCTCCTAGGCATAATAAATAGGACAACGCATCCGAAATAGACCCGTAAACACCATCGCCAAAGCAAAGCAACGCGTAAACCCGAGTGAGTTCAATTCAAGCACAACCTAATTTAAATTAGCTAGAAAGCATATTAAAAACGGGGGAAAGAAACGCGATAAATCTACACTAGAAAGCGAGTAATCAAAGCATGTAACCTAATTAACAAAGCATGTAAATTACACTAGAAAGCAAGAAATGATGAAATGCAACTATATTAAATGGTAGAGGAGGTGAATAGTCAACTTACAATCCAAATGGGGTGACAAACCAAAGAGAAATGAAGAAGAACCAAGCAAAAACCCCAAAACCCTAAGCTAAACTAACCTAAAATCGTGTATATATGAATATTAAATCAAAATTGGTATATATACCAAGTGGGAATTAAATTAGAAAAGAAATGAAGAAAGAAAACAAATGCAAAATATCTGCTGAAAAACAGGGCATCGATCGATCGATGATTTTGGTCGATCGATCGATCAAGGCCAAATTTTGGAAATTTATAATGGTCGATCGATCGACCAAAATTGTCAATCGATCAATCAATCAAATAGGGGTGAGCCAAGCAGCAGCAGCCTGTATTCTTTTCTTCCCTTTTCTTCTCCTCTTTTGATTTCCTTATTTTTCCTCCGCTGAAATCGCCGTAACTTCTTCATACGGACTCGGAATCGTGCACCGTTCACGGACACGCGAAGATAGCGAGGAGGGATACAACTTTTGTGAAATTTTGGGCCAGGTACCCAAGCTGTGAAAAGACTAAAATGCCCTTGAACGTGCGATTGCATACGAGACTTCACCGGAATGCGTCCGAACTCCATTCTTAGTACCTGAATACCTAAAAAAGCCCAATTATACCTCATATAGCATGTTAACAATATAAATCGAGATTTTCTGGTTAACGGGCTTAAATATAGAGATTAAGGCACCCGAGGGGGCTAAAATGCGTAGGTTCGAGAGATGAAATACGCGATATTTGCGTATTATCATCTGTGCTCGCAATATGTATACATTGCGATAGATAATCAGCAATTGGAAGGGCACAAAATGACATGTATAACAGAAAGTCACGACATATTCATCGTCGACCCAATATCGTTAGACAACTTCTCTTAAACGGAATTATCTCCATTGACTATGTAAAGTCAAAAGATAATATAGCGAATCCACTTACAAAAGGTTTAAACTGAGAGAAAGTTGAAAGATCATCGAGAGGAATAGTCTAAAGGCTATAAATAAATAAGAATCAATATAGTGAAAACTCAACCTAGATGACTGGAGATCCCATGATCGAGGTTCAATGGGCAAATCGAACTACTTTGTATTCAGTAAGCACTGGAGGATATTTAATCCTATCCATTCTAAAGATGAGACATCGCACATCTGCCGCGAAATTAGGATAAGTTATACTTTTAATGACATCTATATCTTAGTACGTCTAAGTGGGGTATTTCAGGATACTCTTTATAGAAGTCACCTATATGAGTAAGAAGGGGGCCACTTCTATGAGAATAATGAAAGGCATATTCTCTAAAATATTCACAGAACCAAGTGGTGTTCATGGCCAAAATGAACACAAACGTGAGAACCAACTGTGTTGAAGAATTATTGTGTGGATACTGTTGTCTAGGTTTACAAAAACGGTTGACAGTTCAAGGACGTGAAATCTACTTATTAACCAAGTAAATCCGATAGTATATCACTAAGGAAAGTTCAAGGCCACTAGGCTACTTCTCCCGATGCAATAAGTCTTCAGTTTTGCTCAACTTGTATCTGCATCTACATTAGCATATGTACTGTTTTATTTATAGAGATATATCATTCATGTGGGGGATTGTTGGAAAATTGGACTTAAGTTGGAATTAAAAAGCTGTCCAGAATTTTCATGACAGAATTTTGAGCAACTTTGAGCTCAAATTTAGGTGGGACCCACTCTACGATAATTGTGCGACCATATACGAACACGTTCTCCTCCGCAAGGTGATTAATGTAGTATATTTATATGTCCAATTTCAATAAGTTATGAATGAAAAATATGTCCCCAAAGGGACTCACAAAGCAATGAAAGTTAATGAATTGGGTATGTTTTAGCTATTGTCCCACATTGGAATAGTAGTGGAAATTTGATGAGTTAATAACACCCCAAGTATGGATTAAGGCTTGGATGCCTTGGGGTATCCCAACTCTTTGAAGAGGAGATGCCTACACTATGCATGTGTTGGACTTGGCCCAAAAGTCGATTCGATTCGGGCTCGGGCTTGGGCTTTAATTGTTAATTAGTTATGAAATTAATTAATAATTAATTAACTATCTGTCAGTTAATTCCAAGGGTCAACAATTAACGAAATTAACTATTTTGACAGTTAATTTCAGTTTTGACTGTTCCTTACAGTAAAAAAGTTTGCTATAAATTAAACCTTTCCCCTACATTTTTTTATTACTGAAAAAATTGCCCTCCATAATTTCGAAATTATGCAACATCTTTCCATGAAAATAATTTCTCTATTACTGCTACTGCATACATCTCCTGCATATCATTTTTTGGCCTGGTTGAGTATAAAATATAGAATTGAGTTCGCAGAAATTAATCATAGTTGTGCTGCTTGATTAGTTTTAAATCCGTTCTATCTTGTGAGACAATTATTCATTACCTTTAGCACACTGTGGAGGGAATAAATTTGTCTTAAGGAGACTGTTCTAAACAGGGCACGAATTATTTCTTCTATTCTAATATTATTTCTGCAAATTAAAGTAAGTTTTTTATTTCTGTAATTTCTTTTTATTTCCGTAATCATATTATTATTTGTAATCTGTACTTTTGTATTTATTAAACAGTAGACATAACAATATAATTTGTTCCGATATTATGGGATTAGTCTGTTCCTCCACTACCTTCTTTTGAGATGTTAACAGTCTTGTTTGTTATACATTTCTCGGCCTGAAATCGTGCTCAATTTGGAGCTTGAAACTACATAAAAACATCCCTCTCATATCCCTTAGCTGGTTGAACATGGACTCGTTCTTTTATATTTTTACGAGTAATGCTACATGTACCCTCATTTGGTACCCTCTAATAAGACAAGGCAACAAAGGATTGTACTTGTTGCCCTGGCGGGACGCACAATAACAAGTACAACATCTTGTTGCCTTATCTTATTAGAGGGTACCAATGAGGGTACACATAAGTTTATTATGTTTTTGCAGGTAGAAATAACATGGCCTACACATCCACAAAAATCACAAAAGAAAATAGTTGTTCCATCTCAATTTCCACATGGAATCTAGCTCCATCCTCCCTCATAACATATTTCAGTAATTCTTATGAGAAATCAATCTCAATTAGAACTCATGCAAATAACTCATATTTTTTAGCTAATGTTGTGGGATCAATTCTTATAGGATTACCAATCTCACTAGAAGTTCTATTATTTTAAGTCGAAAAAGTGCATAATATATCATGAAAGAAGGTCCAACCCTGGATATAATTATTTTTCTCGAGGGTATCATGTTCACTTGATATCAGGCACTAAAAAAAATTGTCAATAACAAAAATATGTTCTCTTCTTTTATAACAAAAGCAAATTTTGTTGCAAAGTATTTTGAAGAAACATATTTTACCGGGGAAATTAAACATTTTCACAAGAAAAATAATTCGACAACAAACGTATCCGAGAATAAATTATGAAAAGTATTTCGTCATAATTTTGTATATAGTTCATTGCAAGAGACTTTTTGCATGGAAGTTTATTTTTTCTCGCTAAAGAGGGCCTTCGTTTGTTGAAAAAATTTGTTGCAACCATCTATTGCAATAAAATGTTATCAATAATGATGAAATATTTTTATCTGGAACTAACTTACAGTTCTTTTTCAGACGTCTTAAGTTTAGGTCATGGCAAATGAAAATGCATGTACTTATTGCACCTTACACACGCATGTTTGAATTTCTAACCTTTTGTGCGGTTGAGAGTTTGGTACTGTGCCACCAAACATTTAGTAATGAGTCGTTCTACGTGTACCGCCAAACATTTTTATGCGGTAGAATTTCTAACCTTTTTTTATGTTTCTTACTGTTTTGTTTTTTCACTTTTAATATAAAATTAGTTTTTTATATTAAAAAAAAAGGTTTTCTATTAGAAAAATATTTTTTTAAATAAAAAATAGTTTTTTTTATAAAAAAAACGTTTTTTCAATTAATATAAAAAAATATTTTTTCAATTAAAATCAAGTTGTTTTTTTTATTAAAATTAAAATAAAATTATATTTTTTCGTAATATCGCGATTAATTAGTGTTGCAGGTAAAAATATCACCATTAATTAGTGTCGCTGGTGCGGACGCACATTTTCGGACCCACATCATTTGTTGAATGTGGGTCCGCGCTAGGGACACTAATTAATCACAATATTTTTTCAATAAAATATTGTGATTCATTAGTGTCGTTGGCACCGACCCACAATCCCGGCTCCACATCATTTGTTAAATGTGGGTCCGCGATAGTGACATTAATTAATGTCGATATTTTTACAATAAAATATTGCGATTAATTAGTGTCATTGCCGCGGACCCACATTTCTGGACCCACATCATTTGTTGAAGGTGGTCCGCGCCAGCGGCACTAATTAATCGCGATATTTTTTCAGTAAAATATCGCGATTAATTAGTGTCGCTAGGGTTCCAGACCCGCATCAATTATTGAATGTGGGTCCGCGTCAGCGGAACTAATTAATAGCGATATTTTTTCAATAAAATATCACGTTTAAGTAGTGCAGCTGACGCGGACTCACATTCCCGGTCCCACTTCATTTATTGAATGTGAGTCCGCGCCAGCGACACGTATTAATCGACAATTTAAGACATCAAATTAATCATGTTTTTTAATTACAGTAAAAAAATAAATTTTTAAATGTTATTTTTAATTGAAAAACCTGTTTTATCGCTTTTTTTATTAGTAAATATAGTTTTTTTTATTTAAGATTTTTTTTTTAAATTTGAATAAAAAAATAGGTTTAATTTTAATAAGATTTTTTTTATATATATTAACAGGTAAATTATTCTTTTATATATCAATAGTTAAAAACAAAATAATAAAAAACTTAAAATAATAAAATTATGCCAAATGTCAAATGCGGTCGTCAGGCGGTACCCTGGCGGTACACCTAGAACGACTCTTAGATAAATGGGTTTTGATGTAAATACCCATTTTCCAAAACGGTGGGTAAGTCATTGGATTGTGAAAATGGAGTGGTGGGAGGAAGTCATTGGATGCTGTGAGTTGAGAGAAGGGAATTCTGTTGATGGCAGTGGAAAAGGTCGTGGGATAGCTATTGCTAGGGACATTAATGGATATAAAAACTATTTTTTATATATAAAAAACCAATTTTCCTATTATTATAAAAAAATTGTTTTTTTATTGAAAGTAAACAGTTTTTTACTAAAATTTTAAAAATATTTTTTTTAAACCAAAAGTAAAACGATCAGACAGTTTTTTTTGTTTTAAAACAAAAAAAAAAAAGTAAAAGCATGATTTTTTTTAAATAAAGTGCCATTTAAACTTAAAAAAGGAATGAAAATTGATTTTCTAAATACTGGCGCGGACCCACGTCATTTAAACTGGTTTTTTTAAATTACTTTTATTAAAATTCAAATTTTCAATAAAAGTCATTTTAAAAAGTTATTTTTAAAAGTCATTTTTTTAAACATTTATATAAAGTTAAAAAAACATAGGAAAAATTGCATTTTAAAAAATGTTGATTTTTTATTACTAAAAATATGAAAAATAATTTTTTTTTAAACTGGCACGGACCCATAGAATCATCGTAATTGCTTAGTGCCGCTGGGGCGGATCCACATCATCATCGTGTTTGATTAACACTGCTGGCGTGGACCCACATCATCAACATGACAACTGGACTAAAGAAAATTTGAATGAGCTGAGTAATGATGGTTGTGATTCACACTTTTTTAATTGGTTGAAGTACAAATAAAAAATAAAAAATAAATTGTAATCAGTTTTCAATGTTTTTATTCCGGTTAATGATAAATTATGATAATGAATAGTGTGTTCGACAAATTCCTATTCAACAAATTTGTATTCAATGTAACATCTCTAATCTGATTAGATTTAACTTCAAGGTGTTTTTAGGAACAATTAATTGGAGCATTCAAGTCACTTTTTCCAATCAATAGCAGTGGACAAATGTTGATTTTCGATCACAGTTATATAGAACAATTTATTTTGTCATTGCATGAAGATAAAACATCCTGGATTTATGACAAAATTGTTTTTAAACATAATGTAACATTAAGGTTTATGTCTTATTTTATGATAACGAAATAGTCTCTATTAACATGTGGTGTCAGAGCCTTCAGTTTATAATCTCATGTTGTCCATATACGACAAATATTCTTATAACCGTGTTGATCTATTGCATGCTCAAATTCTGGAATTTTGGAAATCTGGAAATCATAAAACTTACGTATGGCAGCCTTTAGAACTCGCTTCTATGTAAAATTGAGAACAAATTTCAGAAAACAATCCATAATTTTATGATAAGTGTCGAATTATTGTAACCCCTTTTATGTCAATAAAGCCCTAATTTGTCACATGAATGATTCATATGTTTTTTTGAAGTTTCTTACGGTTTTGTTTTTTAACTTTTAATATAAAAATAGTTTTTTATATTAAAAAAAAAGTTTTTCTATTAGAAAAATAATTTCTTATATAAAAAAAAACAGTTTTTTCAATTAATATTGAAAAACATTTTCTCAATTAAAATCAGGTTGTTTTTTTATTAAAATTAAAATAAAATTATATTTTTTCGAAATATCGCGATTAATTAGTGCTGCTGATAAAAATATCACCATTAATTAGTGTCCCTGGTGCGGACCCCCATTCCCGAAACCACATCATTTGTTGAATGTGGGTCCGCGCTAGCGGCACTCACTAATGTCCATATTTTTTCAATAAAATATCGCGATTAATTAGTGTCACTGCTGCGGACCCACATTTCTGGACCCACATTATTTGTTGAAGGTGGTTCGCGCCTGTGACACTAATTAATCGAGATATTTTTTTAATAAAATATCCCAATTAATTAATGTCGATTGGGTTCCAGACCCACATCAATTATTGAAAGTGGGTCCTGTAAAAGCTTGAAATTTCCTTTTTTTATAAATTCAATAAATGATGTGGAAGCGTAAGGATGATGGTTCAATAAAATTAATCAAACAATGTATTCACTTAAACCGATTAATTAATGCAAGTCCTAGAATTTGCCTAAGCCATATTTATCAAATGACTAGGCGAAACCAAATTTTAGCAAATGACTTGAATTAAACAACATTACCGAATATTTAATTTAAGTCCAAATTAAAGTGACTGTGATGATTTAAACCGAATTTTATCTTGAATTATTCTAAGCATGCATTCTACGTTATTGAAGTAAGATAAAATGAACCAATCACACTACGCCGCGATGTACGAGGAAAAACCCAAGACGGGAAACAACCTCGGACGGCCCTAGCCACAAATCCACTAGATACGGAATTACAATTACAAGACAGGTAGACTTATAACGACTGACTCGATCCCTCTCAAGCCTCGACGCTTCTTCTTGTAGACACCTCTTCCTAGCGGATAACCTCGGAACACCACCGCGATCTCGGAATCCACCGATGGGGCTTTCTATGGTCACCGTCACCCGTACATGGAGCCTTTCTCCAAGTGGGTAGAGTTGCAACAAAAAGTCTTCTTCTTTGATGGATGTAGAAGCAAACCAAAACTTCTCTTCTTGAATTCGGTAGAGATAAACCGGTGCCAAACTCCAAGCAATTTAATATGTATATGTGAACTTGGATAAACTCAATTGGGTGTAAACACTAGAGTGATGAAAATATTTTTCTCTAAAAATCTCACTCAAAACATGAACATTTTCCTAAACCATTTTTGCTCTCAAACACTCTCTAAGAGATGGAAAAGTTATGGAAATGTTGGTTTGGAAAATGTGATTCCCGCACTTCATAAAGTTTGAAAAAGTTGGTTAAAAACCAAGTGGGGAAGTGGGTGAAAAACTGCCAAAAACTGTTCCCGCCTGACAGCTCGTTCGAACGACATTTCGTTCGAAGGAACTCTCGTTCGAACGAGACATCTAACGACGCACCAGTATGGACTTCGTTAGAATCTCGTTAGATACCTCGTTCGAATAGAAAGTTCGTTCGAACGACATATCGAACGACGGACCAGTTTAGACTCGTTGGCAGGTTCGTTCGAACGACATCTGGTTCGAACGAAAAAACTCGTTCGAACGACATATCTAACGAACGACCAGAAAGATTGAAAAATACGATTTTGGCCCAGAAAACTTTATGAACTTATTTTAAAGTTTTATATAATTTCTTTCTTAAAACAAAACGCAGTTTTTATAAAACCTAACACCCAATAAACTTTGTTCCAAACTCCTATATATATATAATTGCATTCATACCTTGGGAGCATGGAACTATAGTTGATGACGTAGAAACAAGGCACGCAAACCGGCATATTTGATGAAGCTTTATATTCTTTGCCGCTACGACTTCAACAAACACTTCATAGGCTTGAGAATATTACATTTACATACTATCCTATGAATAAATGTTTTTGTCCGGAATTGAGCCAAAACTATATATGGACTCAATTGAAAATTTATGTCCTTACAAATCTCCCCCTTTGGCTATTCCGGGACAAAAACTAAACAAAAATCCTAAAGGGCCGTCAAGCTCAACTAGACTCAAACATAACCCACCCAAACTTGACTCAACCCAAGGATCAAACGCTTTGCCATTAAACAATGCCGCTTTAGAAGAAATCCTGCACACTTAAGCAAACTCATCAAATGCGTAGGGAATATCAAAATATTAAATACACTAATTACTCCCCCTAAATTAATTCTCCCTTTTATCAAACACATGACCTACTTAGAAAGACGTCTCCCCCTAAGATAAATCTCTCCCAAACTAAGATACGATAATAATAGGATTAGATATCATTTCTCCCCCTATCATCATTCTCCCCCTTTTTGTTCAGGAATAGGCAAAGGATAAAGAACTAATAAACAGAAAAGCATGTTGAAGCTTAAAGTGATAAAAGCATAGGCAAAGACAAAACAAATATCATATATATATAAACGCGAAATATACCAATGAAGCACTTGCATATATATATATATAGATATAAACACACACATGATACAAAAAATAATAAGTTTGCACACTCGTATGGCAAAAATGTGTCATATGGAAACGGAAGTGTAGGGGTGTGAACTAGCAACAATTAAATTTAGACCCAAACACTTAATAAACATTCACGGAGTTCTCATTTGATTGCAAACTTTATCACATTTAAATATAACCTCATGTGACAATATGAAGATTGAACTCAATGAACAAACATACACAATGCATACAAGCCTAGCATGATGATGATTCTACAAACCAAATAGAGTCATGACATTAAAGACAACTAGGATAAACGGACATTGTGCAAACCGTTGATATACCATCCAATTCTCCCTCAATAAGCATATATATTCTTTTGCTTTTGAATGAATATATCAAACAAACATAAGCCTTGGCAAATGTTTTTCTTTTTAATGCCATATATTCTGTTTTTAGGCCTTTGGATCACGTATTTCTTTTAGATCCAATAAACGGTGGCTTACTATCGCAAAGGATTTAATTCATCCTTTCGGAGCCCTTCCCCGTGCACATTTTTATTTATCATGTTTTCATTTTCACACAAATCTCACATGCAACGAATTTTGACATGCACTAGTCCTCCTAGGTCATATATATGTATATGACTAGATTGGTAGGAGAACACCTAAAAAAAAATCTCAAATATAACATGTGACATTAAGATTTCAAAAGAGCTCGTGCATGTGTGAAAAGAGGCATATACAAATAGAATCCATTTAAACAATACAAAAACCAACTACTCGATATAAAGCATGGTAAAGAACATTTTAAGGATTGAAAATCTAAACCAAAAGTTCTATCCACGTGGGAGCGTAAAAGATGGGATTCAAACACAAATATATGCCACTTAAAGTGTGTCAAACTAAAATACACACACAAAAAAAATCTTTTTGAGTTTTTAACATTTTTAATCAAAAATAGATATTTACTCAAAAGGACAAACAAAAATCATTAGTATTTTTCATTAAGCTTAAATGAAATAAATAAAACAAAAATGATAAACAAAACATCTTTTTATATTTTTTTCAGTTAATTCTAACACAAAATATAATACAAAAAGATAAACAAGTCATAATTTCTAGCATGGGATATGAAATAAGGCTATGACTAGAAAATGACTGAACAAGCATACATTTAGCATGTGAATATAGCATAAAGTACAAACGCTAAAGTATGCAAACACTAACACATTCATCCTTTAGATTTAGCAAGGGAGGAAGCATGTGAAAGTAAATGAGAATCAACAACCCTATTTTGCAAGGCAACCAAGTCGGATTTCCTAACCCAAATTAATGGAGAATGACTATCGTGGGGTGTAGGAACTTTCACTACCGTGGTTACATTACTATGGGATTTTCTAGAAATTCGGTTAAGATCAAGATAAAATTTCCTAAGATGACCTTGTCGACCACAATGTGTACAAGTGAGAACATGTCAAAAAGATTTACTTAAGGAGTGATCTTTAAATGTATTCCTAGTAGATTCTCCTAAAACATTGGTTTGAGCATTATGAGTAAATTCATTATAAGAATTGAAGCCTAAACCACAAGTGTCATTTTTAATTTGGACCGTTCCTAACATTTTATCTAGTTTTTCCGAACGACACTCCAAATCAAATTTGACATTACTAGAGTCTTTTAATTTATCTTGTAATTCTAAAATGTTAGACTCTAATAAAGCATTTCTCTCTTCAAAAAGCAAGAAGCTCCTTTTTCAAGGATTCCATTAAACCCCTAAGGCTATCTCTCTCGTCTTCTACATATTCAAGCTTCTCTTGAAGAGTCCTCTCATGTGTCCTAAGGTCTTCTATTAAAGCATTTTCATCAACGACCTTGACACTCTCTCTTAAACTAGCTTCTAACTTCAAATTAGCTCTTTTCAATTTAATAGATTCGGTATACAGTTCTTGAAAATCATTTTGAAGTTCACTCATATCAACCTCATCTTCATTTTCACTCTCTCTTTCTTCTTCACTCTCACTATCATAAAAAATAAGAGAATCATGTACAATGACCTTGGAAGTGGCATGTGCTATCGTTTCATTAATCGATGAGTTCTCACTATCACTCACATGACTAGCCATAAAAGCCACAAAATTTTTCTTAGTGGGGGAATCGGGCTTCTCTTCCTTATCACTATGACTAAGGGTTGCATTATATGAAATGGGTCGCTTACCCTCTTTCCTTAGTTTAGTGGGGCACTCAAACGCCCTATGGCCATAACCTTCACAACAAAAACACTTATCAGACTCGTCCCTATCTAAATGTTCATTACTAGGTTTAGGGATCTTCTCGGCTTTAGAAATCTTCTCGCTTTTATCATGTTTAGAAGTATCAAATTTCTTAAAATCATTTTTAAATTTATCTTTGTTAAATTTAAGAAATTTTCTAAATTTACGAGCAAACAAAGCCATGTCTTCCGAGTCACTATCACTATCGCTCTCTACTACTTGTTTGACCTCTTTTCGGGCTTTTAAAGCAACACCCTTTTCAATTTTCTTTTCAATTTTAGAGGGAAACATATCTAGTTCATAGGTTTGTAAATCACCTACAAGCTCTTCTAATTTCGTAGAGGCTAAAGTGGGTAAAGAATTTAAAACGGTCACTTTAGGAATAAATCTATCGGGTAGGGACCTTAAAATTTTCTTTACAACACGGTCGTCAGGTATTTTCTCTTCCAAGTTAAAAGATGAATTAACAATATCAGAAAGTCTAGCATAAAATTTATCAAAAGTTTCTTTTTCATCCATTTTGATAGTTTCAAATTGAGTGGTGAGGTTTTGGAGTTTTGAAGCTTTAACGACACTAGTTCCTTCATGAGTTAATTGTAAAATATCACAAGCTTCTTTAGCGGTTTCACACGTCATAATACGTCGGAATTCATCCGGTGCGACAGCGCTAAATAAGGCATTTAAACCTCGGGAATTAAAGTTAGCAAGTTTAAACTCATTTTCAGTCCATCTATCGGCGGGTTTGATAACACGTTCATTTTCAACTAAGTACGTTGGTGGGGAGTACCCAGTAACAACAGACATCCAACCTCTCTCGTCGATAGATTTTAGTGTCGATCTCATTCGCGCTTTCTAATACGCGTAGTTTGAACCATCGAAAATAGGAAATTTTGAAAATGGGGAAAAATCCATTTTAGCCAAAAATTATTTAAAAAGATCGTTAACGAAATAATTTATCGCTTTGGCTCTGATACCAATTTGTAAAAGCTTGAAATTTCCTTTTTTTATAAATTCAATAAATGATGCGGAAGCGTAAGTATGATGGTTCAATAAAATTAATCAAACAATGTATTCACTTAAACCTATTAATTAATGCAAGTCCTAGAATTTGCCTAAGCCATATTTATCAATATTAGCAAGTTAGGAGAAACCAAATTTTAGCAAATGACTTGAATTAAACAACATTACCGAATATTTAATTTAAGTCCAAATTAAAGTGAGTGTGATGATTTAAACCGAATTTTATCTTGAATTATTCTAAGCATGCATTCTACGTTATTGAAGTAAGATAAAATGAACCAATCACACTACGCCGCGATGTACGAGGAAAAACCCAAGACGGGAAACAACCTCGGACGGCCCTAGCCACAAATTCACTAGATACGGAATTACAATTACAAGGCAGGTAGACTTACAACGACTGACTCGATCTCTCTCAAGCCTCGACGCTTCTTCTTGTAGACACCTCTTCCTAGCGGATAACCTCGGAACACCACCGCGATCTCGGAATCCACCGATAGGGCTTTCTATGGTCACCGTCACCCGTACATGGAGCCTTTCTCCAAGTGGGTAGAGTTGCAACAAAAAGTCTTCTTCTTTGATGGATGTAGAAGCAAACCAAAACTTCTCTTCTTGAATTCAGTAGAGATAAACCGATGCCAAACTCCAAGCAATTTAATATGTATATGTGAACTTGGATAAACTCAATTGGATGTAAACACTAGAGTGATGAAAATATTTTTCTCTAAAAATCTCACTCAAAACATGAACATTTTCCTAAACCATTTTTGCTCTCAAACACTCTTTAAGAGATGGAAAAGTTATGGAAATGTTGGTTTGGAAAATGTGATTCACGCACTTCATAAAGTCTGAAAAAGTTGGTTAAAAACCAAGTGGGGAAGTGGGTGAAAAACTGCCAAAAACTGTTCCCGCCTGACAGCTCGTTCGAACGACATTTCGTTCGAACGAACTCTCGTTCGAACGAGACTTCTAACGACGCACCAGTATGGACTTCGTTAGAATCTCGTTAGATACCTCGTTCGAACAGAAAGTTCGTTCGAACAGAAAGTTCGTTTGAACGACATATCGAATGACGGACCAGTTTAGACTCGTTGGAAGGTTCGTTCTAACGACATCTGGTTCGAACGAAAAAACTCGTTCGAACGACATATCTAACGAACGACCAGAAAGATTGAAAAATACGATTTTGGCCCAGAAAACTTTATGAACTTATTTTAAAGTTTTATATAATTTCTTTCTTAAAACAAAACGCAGTTTTTATAAAACCTAACACCCAATAAACTTTGTTCCAAGCTCCTAGATATATATAATTGCATTCATACCTTGGGAGCATGGAACTATAGTTGATGACGTAGAAACAACGCACGCAAACCGGCATATTTGATGAAGCTTTATATTCTTTGCCGCTACGACTTCAACAAACACTTCATAGGCTTGAGAATATTACATTTACATACTATCCTATGAATAAATGTTTTTGTCTGGAATTGAGCCAAAACTATATATGGACTCAATTGGAAATTTGTGTCCTTACAGGTCCGCGTCAGCGGCACTAATTAATAGCGATATTTTTATAATAAAATATCACGATTAAGTAGTGCAGCTGATGCGGACTCACATTCCCGGACCCACTTTATTTGTTGAATGTGGGTCCGCGCTAGCGACACTAATTAATCGACAATTTAAGACATCAAATTAATCATGTTTTTTAATTAAAATTAAAAAAATAAATTTTTAATTGTTATTTTTAAGTAAAAAACCTGTTTTATCGTTTTTTTTATTAGTAAATATAGTTTTTTTTTATTTAAGATTTTTTTAATTTGAATAAAAAAAGCGATTTAATTTTGATAAGACTTTTTTATATATTAATAGGTAAATTATTCTTTTATATATCAATAGTTAAAAACAAAATAATAAGAAACTTGAAAAAATAAAACAATGCCAAATGTCAAATGCGGTCGCCAGGCAATAACTTGGCGGTACACCTAGAACGACTCTTAGATAAATGGATTTTGTTGTAAATACCCATTTTCCAAGACGGTGGGAGGAAGTCAAGGACGCTGTGAGTTGAGAGAAGGGAATTCGGTTATGGGCAGTGGAAAAGGTAGTGTGACAGCTATTGCTAGGAACATTAATGGATATAAAAACTATTTTTTATATATAAAAAACAATTTTCGTATTATTATAAAAAAATAATTTTTTTTATTGAAAGTAAACTGTTTTTTATTAAAATTTAAAAAATATTTTTTTTAAACCAAAACCAAAACAATCGAACTGTTTTTTTTTGTTTAAAAAAAAAGTAAAAGCTTGATTTTTTAAAAATAATGTGCCATTTAAACTAAAAAAAGTATGAAAATCGATTTTTTAAACACTGGCGCGGATCCGCATCATTTAAACTATTTTTTTTCAATGACTTTTATTAAAATTCAAATTTTAAATAAAAGTCATTTTTTAAAAATAAATAGGATAATGTTTTCTAAAACATTTATAAAAAGGTAAAAAAAAAAATTGGAAAAATTGCATTTTAAAAAATGTTGAATTTTTTTTTATTAAAAATATGAAAAATTATTTTTTTAAACTGGCGCGGACCCATAGGATCATCGTAATTGCTTAGTGCCGCTGGTGCGGGGCCACATCATCATCGCGTTTGATTAGCACCGCTGGCGGGGACCCACATCATCATCACGATTGGTTAGTGCCGCTGGCGCGGCCCACGTCATTTAATAAAATGACTTTTACTGAAAATACAACTTTTCAATCAAAGTCATTTTAAAATATAGCGAGTTTTGTTTTTTTAAAACAGTTGTAAAAAGTTAAAAACATTTTTTTAAAAAGTTTGATTGGAAATACAAATTTTTTGTTTTTATTTAAAAAAAGCAATTACACAAATGTCGATAAAAATATCTATTAACTCTCTCTTTGTCTTTTGTTTTTTTAGTCATCCACCTCATACTGTACAAATCTCTGTACAAATTATCTCGGTGCAAATATAATTTTTCTTTGTAAAATAGATGAAAAATTTATGGGTTTAGAAGAGGTTGTTGTGATGGTTGAAAGGGTGTGTTTGAAAGTATAACGGGGAAGTGGAGGCAGAAGGTGAGTATTGTAGCTCAACGTCATGGTTAATTATATGTTATGTTGTGATTGCGCTGAGTTCAAAATAGTGAAGACGCGTGATATTTTCTGGTTGAAAACATAGAGAGGGGGGTGGGGGGAGGGTAATTCGCCCCGAGTTGTTTTGACTTTTATGGGTTAAGAAAATGATTTTTTTTAAAATTTGTGGTTCCGTTTGAAATTACGAGTGTTTAAGAATTCGGAGAAAGTTATTCCCCCCAATAATATTTTCTGAAGGTATACTAAACAATTACCGGAAAGAATAAACAAAAATTTTGATGGTACAAAACAATCTGTAACATAAGAAACAATTTACATAATATTTTTTATTTTTCAAACTAAAAACAAATCAAAATATGTATAATATTTTTATATAAAATACATAACTTTTTATATATTAAAATTTATAATACACACTTAATTCTTCTTATTTCTCTTTTATTGTCTATTACAGGAGGCTAATGGAGATGTGTTAACCTTATTAATTAAAATGGATATTGAAATTCTGAAACTATTATATGATCAAGAATAGGATGATTTTCATTTGTAATATTTATTTACAAATTTAACAAATGTATTATATAGTTAAGTTTAAAATTCACTCATCCTCAAATGTTTTTACTTTATAATTAGTTATTTATTTTATTTACTTTTTATTATATTATTATCAAATATTACAAAATGTCCTCGCATCGCGCGGGTACAAGCTACTTGCTTTAAAATCTTATCAATAATGATGAAATATTTTCCAGCTAAATCCCAACTCCTTATCTGGAACTAAAAGTCTTACATTTCTTTTTCAGACATCTTAAGTTTATGGCAAATGAAAATACATGTACTTATTGCACCTTATACATGCACGTTTGAATTTCTAACCCTTTTGTGTGGTAGAGAGTCGATTTATTTGATACCGTGCCACCAAATATTTAGTAATATGTCCTGAGTTGGATTACTAAAGAGATTTTCCAATAGAAAGATAATAATAAAATTAACGAACTTTCAACACATGTTTATATTTAACATTTTTTGTAATTTTTTTGTCATTTCCCTAATGGATAAAACACAAGGAAAAATACTTAAAATTTAGTTGGTGGATAAGATACTCCATAAGAGAACCACTCTAAAAAGGGCCACGAGGGGGGGTATGGAATATCTTCTTATCTGTATGTCAGATGCGTTGGGTGATGCCCCAGACCGTGAGGAGAGTGACGTATTGGCGGCATTGAAGAGTTGTAGAGGGCCGGACGGGAGATAGAAAAGTATATATATATATATATATATATATATACAGTCCTGCTCTTGTGCGGACTAGTCCCCATTTATATATATATATATACAGTCCTGCTCTTGTGCGGACTAGTCCCCATTTCAATATATATATATATATATATATTGAAATGATATAGTGTGGTCTCAGTTTGAAATCTTTGAATGAGTTTTATTTTTTTTAAATAGTAAAAATAATAATTTTGCGCTGATTTTTTTTTATTTTATGATTTTTAAACATTTCAGTAGGAACATAAAAAACTAATAAGCTCAAAATGATTTTTTTTGCTATTTTAAAAAAATCGGTCAAATAGTTTCAGTTTTTAAGTTGTTCAAAACTGACAAAGTTTAATCGATTTTTCTAAACAGTAAGAAAATTCATTTTGAGTTGATTTTTTTATATGCCCCTACTGAAATGTTTAAAAATCATTAAAAAAAATCAGGTCAAAAATATTTTTTTTACTATTTTAAAAATGGTATTTCTAAATGTATTTTAGAAATAGGACAACAAACATTTCGTTTCCATTTTTAGTCCATATTTTCAAATTAAAGGGACACGTCACCGTCAGTTGACGGATGTCCGGTCCACACTCTTAAAATGCGGACTGATACGCACAAGAGTAGTACTATATATATATATATATATATATGTACATATATATATTTTGGTTGGTGTGTGTGTGGGGTGGGAGGGCGGGGGGGGGGGGGGGGGGTGTCCCTCATTGTATCCTTTGGACCGTTTGATAGTAGAGAAATATGAGGTGTTTCAAAGGGAAGGAAGTTGCCCCGTCGAGACTTCGCTACACTTTATTTAGTATGCTTCTTCTATGGCATAGAAACATTTACACCACGTTGCATCCTTTATTCACGGAATTCGTGGAGGGCCTTCAGGGGGTTTGTAGATGTTTTTTTTTTGCTAAGCGGGAGCGTTTGGCTGGGTTTATTATTTTCTTTTATAGGGTATACATTATGTATACGGGTTTAAAAATAGTAAAAAAATAATAATGTATATATGGATGCATACATACATGCATGCAAGCATGTATGCATGAAACAAATAAAATGTTATGCATGTTTATCATGCATGACAAAAACCCATACCCCATATTGTACTTTATTATATAGATATATAAGGAAATGATCAAGTGTGGTCTCAGTTTGAGATTCTTGAATGAGTTTTATTTTTTTTAAATAGTAAAAAAAATAATTTTGGGTTGATTTTTTTTATGATTTTTAAACATTTCAGTAGGAACATAAAAAAATAATAAGCGCAAAATGATTTTTTTTCTATTTTAAAAAAATCGGTCAAATAGTTTCAGTTTTTAAGTTGTTCAAAAGTGACGAAGTTTGATCAATTTTTTTAAAATATTAAGAAAATTCATTTTGAGTTTATTTTTTTATATGGACCTACTGAAATGTTTTAAAAATCATAAAAAAAAATCAGGCCAAAAATATTTTTTTTTACTATTTTAAAAAAGGAGCTTTCTAAATTTAGGACCTATTATAATATGTATTTTGGAAATAGGACAACAAATATTTCGTTTCCATTTGTAGTCCCTATTTTCAAATTAAAGGCACACGTTACCGCCAGGTGACACATGTCCGATCCACACTCTTAAAATGCGGACAGGTCTGCACAAGAGTAATACTATATATATATATATATATATATATATTATTATTTTGTATTTGGGGGGGGGGGGGGGGTGTCCCTCATTGTATCCTTTGAACAGTTTGATAGTAGAGAAATAGGAGGTGTTTCAGTGGGAAGGAAGTTTCCCCGTCGAGACTTCGCTACACGTTATTTAGTATGGTTCTTCTATGGCATAGAAACATTTACACCTTCAGGGGGTGAGTAGATGTTTTTCTTATTTTTTTTTGCTAAGTGGGAGTTTTTGGCTGGGTTTATTATTTTCTTTTATAGGGTATACATTATGTATACGGGATTCCGTCCCTTAGACGGGTTCTGCTCTTTACTAATCATTTACTTATAAAAAATAGTAATAATAAAAATCAATAATCAGGGACAACTGAATTGAAGTAGTTGCTTGAAAATGAAGTTGAGGCCTTTTTGGTTGATCATGACAACTGGACTAAAGCAAATTTGAATGAGCTGAGTAATGATGGTTGTGATTCACACCTTTTTTAATTGGTTGAAGTATAAATAAAAAATAAAAAATAAAAAATAATCAGTTTTCAATGTTTTTATTTCGGTTAATGATAAATTATGATAATGCATAGTGTTTTCGACAAATTCCTATTCAACAAATTTGTATTCATTGTAACCACTCTAATCTGATTAGTTATAACTTCTAGTCAATCGCTCTCAAATGATAGTTTTCAACACTAAACATATGTATATCCACATAAAGATGGTTGAACTTATACCACTGTAAACTAACCAACGTTACAGTTTATATTAATGTTTTGCGTGAGGCATAATTTTGTTAACCAACCAACCGTTACATAATTGTTATCTATAATTTGCATTAAAATGTTATCTATAATCTTTATCTTTATCTTTATCTTCTACTATAAAATGCTTTATAAGGACCTTTAATGCACTTTCACCATATTATGTCACATGATATCTTAATTCACTTTCATCATATCTATCACTTATAAGCCATCTTGGAAGGCTTTTCTCATTCTTTTCTGCTTCTTCGGTTTCTCCATCCATTTATTTCCGCTTCAAAACTGTTGTTTTTTTATAAATTACGTTCAATATTTTTTTAAATAACTCACGTACAGTTTTTTTTAAATTACGCATAGTATTTTTAACAACATATACATAATTGTTTTATTATTTTTATAAATTATGTAAAATATTTTTTTAAATTAAAAACAAATTTTTAATTTAAAAAAAAAGATTTCTCTTAATTCAAAAAAAATCATTTTAAGTGTTTTATAAAAAAAAGTTATCTTTTTAACAAAAATAAAAACAGTTAACCATGAAAATTAGGAGTGAAAATTCGTGTATTTGAGTTATGTTTCGGACCGACACGACATCACACGAAAAGAATTTTTTGGACACGAACACGATCCAAATAAAAACGACATGACACGACCCGGCACGAATAACCCGATTCTTTAAAATTTCATGCTAAATTAAATATAAATAGACACGATAACCCTAATAAAAACACGATTGACGTGACAAGACACGATAACACGACTCATAATTTTGACACGAACACACACGACACGAATACGACATATTGTGTCAATTTTGGGTCAATTTCGTTTCGTTACGTGTCGTGTTTTCGTGTCGTTTCTAAAATTGTCACCACCATATTATGCCACGTGGCATCTTAATTCACTTTCATATATCTATCTCTTATAAGCCTTCTTGTGAGGCTTTTCTCATTCTTTCCTGATCCTTCGGTTTCTCGACCAGTTTATTTCCTCTTCAAAAATATTGTTTTAAATAAATTACGTTCAATATTTTTTTTAAATAACTCACGTACAGTATTTTTTAAATTACGCACAGTATTTTTAACAACATATACATAATTGTTTTATTGTTTTTATAAATTACGTAAAATATTTTTTAAATAAAAAACAACCTTTTAATTTAAAAAAACAAGATTTTTCTTAATTAAAAAAAAATCATTTTAAGTGTTTTATAAAAAAAAAAGTTGTTTTTTAACAAAAATAAAAACAGTTAACCATGAAAATTAGATGTGAAAATTCGTGTATTTGGGTCATGTTTTGAGCCGACACGACATGACACGACAAGAATTTTTTGGACACGAACACGACCCAAATAAAAACGAAATGATACAAATAACACGATTTTTTAAAATTTTACGCCAAATTAAGCATAAATAAACATGATAACCCGACTAAAAACACGATTAACATGACAAGCCACCATAGCACGACTCATAATTTTGACACGACACGACTTCGTGTCCAAAAAATACGGCACGAACACGACATATTGTGTCAATTTTAGGTCAATTTCGTTTCGTTACGTCATGTTTTCGTGTCGTTTCTAAAATTGTCACCCCCAACGAAAATAAATTGTTTTACACTGTTAACAAATGTTGTTAACTATTTAAAAACTATTTTTTTTTATAAAGAAATTATTTTTTAAAGATTTTTTTAATACATAAAAGAAATGGTTTTAATGATTTTTTAACTTTTGAACTAAAAAAATGTTTTAAAATAACTATTTTTACCTTTTTCTAATTGTTTTATAAAATTAAGAAACTGTTTCAAAGTTAAAGAAAAATATTTAACTGTTTAATATAAGAAAAATAAATTAATATAAAATTATTTTACGGTTCCTTTTTAATAAAATAAGTACAATATATCTTATATAAAAATAGTTTTTTTTTTTGTTTTTTTTTTTAAAACTGCTCTTTTTATATAAAAAATGTTATAACTATTTTATAAAAAAAATGTTATTTTTTAAGTAAAAATAAAAACTTTGCTCTATTTTTGCAGGCTGTTTTGTAGTTATATTTTTTTTACATAACTTGTGATAAGAGATACTCTGAAGTTTTTAATCAATTTTTTATTTTTACTTAGCATCCCTTCATGTATTGACAATTCGATAAATATTTATCGTACACTCAATGTATAACTCGCGAATCACGCGGGTTTCCAACTAGTTCGCATTAAAATGGGATATATGTTGTTGGAAATTAATAATTAAAGTCTAAAATTCATTTTTTCATTTTAATTATATTAAATTTCGAAATTATGAATTTCCCATTTATGCGGTCTTGATAAATATCAGATAATTAATTAGGCACGTGATAAATTCAAATATTAAAGGATTGGGTTGTTTCGATCTTTTAGCCACTTGATGGTTAGTGGAAGACTTGAAAAATAGTTCTACTTTGACTAGGATTTTTGACCTTCTTTCCCTAATAAATAGAAGAGCCCTACAGCATCTAGGATTATCTCATAACACACTATTTCTAAGGTGGGAGAGAAAATCTGAAATTTTTATTATACATATTTTCTCATAATAATTCTCGGCACATCAAGTTACAATTTTGGGCTATTCTTCAAGGGGTTCTTATGAGCAATTAATAGGAGAATTCAAGTCACTTTTTTCCAATCAATAGCAGTGGACAAATGTTGATTTTCGATCACAGTTATATAGAATAATTAATTTTGTGATTGCATGAAGATAAAACATCCTGGATTAATGACAAAACTGTTTCTAAACATGATGTAACATTAAGGTTTATGTCTTATTTTATGATAACGAAATAGTCTCCATTAACATGTGGTGTCAGAGCCTTAAGTTTATAATCTCATGTTGTCCATATATGAAAAATTTTCTTATACCAGTGTTTATCTATTGCGTGCTAAAATTCTGGAATTTTGGAAATCAGGATATCATAAAATTTAAATATGACAGCCTTTTGAACTCGTGTAGGACTGTTCCACAATTAATATAAATTAGTATTTTGAATTATTAGGTCCTCGCTACTATGTAAAATTGAGAACAAAACTGCAGAAAACAGTCCTTAATTTTATGATAATTGTCCCATTATTGTAACCGCTTTTATGTTAACAAAGCCCTAATTTGTCCCATGAATGATTCATATGTTTCAAGTCTATTAAGTAATCTGAAAAACACTTATAATGATCATGATGAGAAAACGAATCTGGTTTTTAAGATTAATTGGATGAAAATTATGATTTAAGGAAAATAAGATTTAGGGTAGAATTATTTTTTTGCCGTAGTGGATAGTGTTTTTTGAAATTTTTAGTGTTCGATTGACTTGAAACTTGGTGGGTTGACTTCAAACGTGCCAACAATCAACTTTCACAGCCTGTGCCGGTGATGTAACTTGTTCTTCAGTGATCCGAGTCCGTTGAGGCCCTCAAAATCCGTTTTTGTCGTTTTGGGAAATAATCTTACGGCTTGTAACTTTTGACAAAAAATTGATTTTAACATTCTGCAAAAGATTTAGGTTTACTGGCATGTTTTACTTTCGATTCTATGGTGAAAACTTTTTTTTTTCCATTTTTGGCAAAAATCATGTATTTTGTGATTTTCCTATACCTGCGCAATTCTATTTTGAGGCAATTAAACTACTGTTTATATATCGTTGATTACTTGTAGATTACCTCTTATAACTAACAATAACACATGATTAACTATATTTAAGTTGAGACGTGTAAGAAACTATTCATTTGAGATAAGTTAAAAGCCAAACACATGTTGAGACTGTATGTACGAATATTACACTTACATTCATTAAAGTTTATTATAATGTTCATCATGGAATTGGATTGAGGCGCAACACATGCTAATATCTGGATTAAGCAACGTTAAAAATATTTTCGTGAAAATTGAATGTTGACATTAAGTCCATTAATCATGGTATGAAATATTTAGGCAACAAAGACAGATACCAAAATTATGGGACCATGATCAATGAATTAAAGGATCGTATATCTTGATAATAAGAATATTATGTGATGAGTAATACATATTCTATGATAGTTGGACTATGTAAAAAATCTACCAAAATTTTATTTAGTCAACAAATTCAGCATTCAACCGTTGCAATTATTGTTGTATTTAAAATTTAATTTGTGAACATTATTATTAATTTACAGTTCCCCTTAACCTATATTCACATGCTCACCTATTCGAAATTTGATGGAACTAATTTTTCTGAATGGAATGAGCAAATTGAGTTCAGCGTTGGGGTCTTGACCTGAACATGGAAGTTTTGTGTGATGAATCCGCAACTATTACATATACCAGTAGCGATGATGAAATTGTTGTCCATGATGCATGGTCTTGATCCAACAGGTTGACCCTTATGTTCATGCAAATGTGCGTTGTTGCTAACATTAGGACCTCCCTACCTGAAACTATGAAAACGAAAGAGTATTTGAACAACATTAAGGAACACTGTCGCACTGCTGATGAGTGCATTCTTTTCGATGAATTATGCCCAAATCTAGGCATTGTTTGACCCATTGTATCATAGTTAATGAGCTTTTTGAGTCATTTTCGTAAAATAAAAGAAAAATACACCTTTGAATCAAATTCGAATTAAAAATATAATTTTAGTAACTACGAGGGTGAAATCGTCATTTTTAAAACTTTATGAACCTGAAAATAATTTTTAAGTGGTTATCTAGGCAAAATAAAGTTCTCTCTGAAATTTGGTTAAATTTCGAATTAAAACGAGCAATTTATGAATTTCGGGGGCAAAAATGCAAAGAGGGGTAATTATATAATTTTCTAAATACTTATGACCGTAACATTGAATTAATAATTTTATTTTGCATTTTTACAAGTATCCCGGAAATTTGGTCAACAAAGGAGTCGATGTGCAAAAATTATCAGGATACGTCGCGATACGACATCACACCACACGGTTGACACAACTCTACCAAATATTTTTTATAAAACCGCTCGAGTGTCCGTTGAGGCCGTGCCATAGCTTTTCGGAAAGGTCTTGACAAGACTCACAACTTTAAAGTTCGAACGAAAAAGAGATTTGGAAGTTTTGGAGGTCAAAAATGCGATTAAAGATGGTGTTGTGAATAGTGATGTGAATAGTGCCAAAAATGGGGATAATTATTTATAAAAAAGAAAAAAAAGACTTCTCAAGTATTTCCAACTCTTCCCAAGACTCCATGTAATAATTATCGTCTCAAACACAACCAATCAAAGAGAGTTTCATTACAACTCAAACACCTCATTCCTAAACCTATAAATAAGACCATTTGTCTCATTATTTTGGGGGAATATTTCTGGAGAGAGCTTTGAGAGAGTGTTTTTGATTCTTTTATTTTGAGAGTTTCATATATATTTGAGGGCAAGAATTGTATCTTTGTGTAAGGAATTTTGTTAAGATTATTTGTGAGACACAACATTTATAAGTTTGTTTCATTAATGAAAATTAATATTCATTCTTGCAATTTTATGATGTCTAATGATCCTAGCTTAATTTCTTTACTAGGACTAGGTGGAGTTTATTATGCTTCATTAATATTGTGTGTAGTTTAAATTCATATTTATTTCCCGATATGTTTGAAAAGTTTTAAAAATTCGGTATTCATTTAAAACTACGCGAGAGTGCGTTTTAAACCTTCAACATTGTTTAAAAAAATTATTTTTTATTTTATGTATGAATACTTTTTGATGGATTATATTTTTATTAAATTAATTGATAGTCCATGCTTAAGGACTATACTTTAAATTTTATTTTGAACTTAACTGTGTTATTTTTCGAATTAAATATGACAATAGTCTGTTTAATTTGAGTTATAAAATCAAGAATGACGAGTTTAAATTATTGCATAATATTAGTTAAACGAGATAAATGGATCCAACGTCCTAGTGTTCACGCTCACTTGATTATATCTTTCGAAGTTATACTTTTTATTTGTGTTTGCTTAGTTTAATATTACATATCTTCTCTACACCCATTTCGTCTAGTTGGACAATCACAATTATTTTGAAAGAAAAAAAATGGACAAATCTCTGTGGGTTCGACTTGTACTTTCACTCGCTATTCTATAATAGCTCGTGCACTTGCATTATTTTATAAAATTGACAACAAGTTTTTGGCACCATTGGAGGGGATTTGTTTGGTTTTTTTTAAGTTGTGACTTTCGGACTAGTTTTTGTTTTACTTTTCGCATTTTTGTTAGTAAAAAAAAAATCAACAACTAAAATTTCAAATTTTTTTGGTTAAAAAAACAGATTTAAGCTTTCTTTAGTAAATAGCATTTTTAGCACTAGTATATTAGAAAAATACATAAAAAATTAAAAAAACTCGGAAAAAAAATTCTCGAAATTTCCAAAATCGTTTTTTAAGTAGTCCCTAAAAAAATGAAAACAAAATCCAAAAATTCAAAAAATATTTTTTTCCTTTTCGTAGTCATTCTGCTATTTCCAGAATAAAAAAAAAAGAAAAAAAAATTGCTTCATCAGTGTGCTTAGTTATTTTTGTTTTGTGTTAAATACACCACTAGTGCACCTGTCGTGTTAATTTTTTTT
Organism: Sambucus nigra; assembly: GCA_949130495.1. NCBI lineage: Eukaryota > Viridiplantae > Streptophyta > Magnoliopsida > Dipsacales > Adoxaceae > Sambucus > Sambucus nigra. The sequence goes on along the minus strand of OX422218.1, from coordinate 9,877,149 downwards.
CTTTATTTTTTTGTGTGTGTGGCACACTTTACGTTTGGTATAGTTTCTTTTGTGGTTTTTAGAAGCGCATTCAGAAAAAGAAAAAAATAAGAAAAAAAGGGAAAAGAAAGAAAAATTTAGGAAAAGTGTGTAATGGTGCGCGAACGTGAAGGAAAAAATTCTGCAATCTTGCCACGAGCACAAGGAACTCTCGGGGATGACTGAAATCTAGGACGCGTTTCCCTCCGATCAACGTCAACTTAAACTTCGGCCTGGTGTAAACGAGTGACTGCAAAAAGTTCACGTCGGAGGTGCATCTTTGTGTGCTCCTACGTGGTTTAAATTCGTACTTAATTTAGCACGTTGCATAAACTAACTTAAGGACGAAAGATAAGATGGGGATTTCATCACCATTCCTTGCCCCGAAAGTCACTAATTACCCAAGCATTTGCATATCTCGAGCCATCACATTTAATTTAAAATCAAGTAGACGTTGGCCTTAGGCACATATCTCATAGGAAACCTCTTAACGAGGTTGTAACACCCCATGTAATTCTAGCGTCAGGCGCCACTAAAACCACGTCGGGTGCTACCCAATTAAATACCATTCTTATCATGTGATAGATATGAGACATATAAAATTCATTCCACAAGATACTAATAATCAGATTAATTTAAACCACTCATGCGATAATTATATCCATCACCTTGTTAAACTTCAGAATATAAAACTAGTCTCCAATTTAAATATAAACTCCAATAAACTGAATCCAAATGAAATATATGAATAAAACCACAACAACTGTGGGACCGAATGACCCACCAAATACATAAACTGAGTCTCGATATAAATGCGAAGGAATGGAAACTAAATTAATACGAACTATAAAAATAAATGAACTCCAGCTGCACCTCCAAGATATATCTCCAAAATTCTTTGCAGCTACTCTAGAACTTATTCTTGAAAAGGTTAGTCAACGCATAAGGTCAGAACCCCGAGCCCAAATACACACTACTCCCTCCAAATAGGATCCGTGAATCCAGGCAATATCATTATAGATGATAAATATCACAGTTGAATATTTTAATTCAAACGAACTAATTAATAACGATGCGAGGAACCAATCGACATAAGCTAAAGTATGTAACTAAGATATCTCAAAATCAGGTATAATTATTTAACTTTATGCACGTTACACATCTCACTTAAATTTAATTAATTAAGTCACTTTTATTACATTACGAGACTCCCGATGTTCTAACCGTTGTGTGAATCCCACTTAATATCTTATCAGATTTGGTTGCGGGTCTCCCGCTGTTCTACACCATACACATTCACTCACTATTGCCAGTTTGCCCATTTAACTTTCAGCCCTCCACATATTGGTGAGGTTCCACACACGACACATTACTATAGCCAGTTCGCCTGTTTAACCGTCAACCCTGCACATATTGGTGACATCAACACACACCCACGTTGCTATAGCCAGTTCACCCTCGCTCAGGTCCTGCACATATTGGCGATGCCAATTCATTTTAAAACCCATTTTATTATCTTAGATATTAATTCTTAAATTCTCATCTTACTTATTTTTCCATTTCATTTCCCCCACCCTTTATAGCATTGTGAGATCCTCAAAATACTTTTAGTCTCATACCTAAAGGTCCCCAAAGCACGACACGTCCTGTCCTATGAGGTAGGATGAATTTGTATCACAAATCTCTTCATAGTCTCATGTCGAGGCTAGCGTATCGATGGAATAAAAATAAAAATTAGCCCCACCTCGGAAACTCAATCCGCCAAAATTTACACTAACTAGTCCCATACCTAGCAAGTGTTAATCGCGACTAAAGCATACCCACTAGACTCATACCTAGCAAGTATCCCAAAAACATAGGTGAGAGCAGATTACCCGACAATTCCCGTCGTTCCCAAACGGCAAAATAATAATAGTTATCAACACACAGTCCAAGCATACACAATATGACAATCTCCTCGTATGGTCACTATTTAATTCTTTTTTAATTAATAGCAACATCTTCATTCTTAACATAATTATCATAGTTTAAATTTTTTAGATAAATTAACATGTGAAATCATGAGATACCCAATAAAAATTTCTTTTTATTTAACAATATAATTTATGATTACATATGCGTCCCAAAAAACTTTTAATCATAATATAAGGTTTCTACATGCAACCCACAACAAAATAAACCCCAAAACACTCTTAATCCTATGCACCCCAAATATTATGAGTATTCACTCATCTTAAAAAATTTCATAAAAACAGTCTCAAAATTTGTGTCCACTTTCTCTAATTAAAAGTTACTAATTTATTTTTAAGAAAAACACATGATTAATGGCTTGAGCAACACTTAGAACACATAATACTAAAGGAAGAGAATAGAATATCCATGCCAGAATAAAAAGTTGATTAAGAAATCTGATTTTAATGATGAAAATCCTCTTAAAAAGTTGACAAAGATTCGTTCTTGACACGTCTTGAAAAAATCCAATTAATCTTGATAAATCCTGAGTTGAAAGTTATGTTGGATGGGGTTATGGTTTAGAGGTTGAAGACGATGTGAAATATAGGAGGCTACTGATTTTTGATAAGGCTAAAATGTGTTTTAAAAGTCCTAAACCCATCACTTTATGTTTATACACCAAAAAGAATTAGAATCCTAATCAGATATAAACACTAAGAATTTTATTCCGGCCAATCAGACTGTTGGAATTGGTTGAAATTTGGTGGCGTACTAGCTGAAGGCGAGACGAAGCTGTACAAGAAATTTCAGCTTGATCGGACAGACCAATATTTTTATATTTGTTTTCCTCCTCAGGTCGGATCCTCCCTCGATTTTTGTACTAAAAGTTATAATTTCCAAATTTTAATCCCATTTAAAATTCCACTCAAAACCTTATTTTTATAAATAAAAAAAATATTTTTACATGCAAAAATTAAATAGATGCAATTTTTTTTAAAATCCGAGTTAATTTAATTAAAATCGATTTTAAAATCACGGGTTGTTACGGAGGCTAGAATTAAAAGCTACTCCAACGCGAACTTGTCAAATCGATTTCGTTTCACCTTTTCTAGGATTGGTAGTTTTTAATGAGTTTTCGTACCGACAACCTACCTGGAGAAAAAAGCGGGATTTGAGTCGATAACCGTAGTTGATCGTCTTTTAAATTCTTCCGTCAAAGAGTAGGAGCTGTCTAATTAGGGAGATTAATTCGGAGACCCCTGCTGTCGTCGATTAATCTCGGGAAAACTAGATTTTAATATTGAAATTCCCCTCACCTAAATTAGATAATTCAATTTGCCGTGTGTTATCTAGGAATTACGTGGTTTTAGTCAAATATTTTTTTTCTTCACATAAAAAAAGAGAAAAATCCGGGTGAGCCCAGTGTATGTGAAATTGGTTTCGTGATCAACTACTCATTTGTCGAGTGTGGAGTCTTGCATTCCCAGTACTTACGTAGGTAGATTTTCGATATTCACCAAAATGGAAGACGAATTAGCACCACGTGCCCTTAAGAATACCTTTATCCAACTAGGTCTACTCAATCTTCATGCATAGTTCTCCCTAATCACAATGCCAACAATTTCCTATTCGATCCTGAAACTATCCAAATGTCACCCGTGTTTTGAGGTACCGAAAAAGAGGATCCTTACCTTCATGTTCGGGAATTCAACGAGATATATAGGACTGGCGAGATTATTGAACTGAAATTGTTCCCATTCTCGTTGAATGACAAAGCCAATAGTTGGTTTAACTCATTGAAACCCGAATCCATGACCACTTGGAACCAAATGAGTATCACCTTCCTGTAAAAATTCTTTCCCAATCAAAAGACGACGTTGATACGTCACGCCATAAATACATTTAGCCAAAAGGATGGATAAGCCTTGTGGATGTATTTGGAGAGATTCAAGGACTTACTAATGCAATGTACGCACCACGAGGTTGAGATGGGATGCCAAGTCCAAATTTTGTATGAGGGGTTCAATTGTAACACTCGAATCATGCTCGAGTCACAATGTAATGGCGATTTTATTGAGAAAAGTGAGGTCGACGCATGGTTATTCTTAGAAGTCATACCGAACAAGTCCTAACGATGGGCACCCAATTGAGAATCTAGGTTCACCATGTCCAATGAGGGTTTCGCTCACCAAGTCGAGCAAAGTTATGGTTTAAATATCAAATTGTCCACTTTGGCCCGACGTTTAGAATCTTTAGAGACGAGCAAAGAGGGCAATCGAACTGTACCTACGGTCGTATAACATGTAGGTTCCCCTGTGTGTGTACTTTGCGACGTATTCGACCACTTAGTCGAGAATTATCCTCCCCTTCCAACTCACAAATCATGTACCAAGAAAGTTATGACCTATACCAAAATAGGCCAAAGTATGACCCATATTCTAATGCATACAATCCTGGGTGGCGGGACCACCCAAATTTTTTATTATCCAAGGGTCAATACCAAGAAACTGGAGGTCAATCTTTTGGTAACCCACCTCCGGGTTTGCAAAATAATTCCCACGAACCATCGTATCCTTCATCACAAAAAATCCAAGCATTAGAGGATACGATGAATTTGCTTGCTCAAAGTACCCTCCAATTCCAGAAGTCGACTCAGAGTGTCCTCCAATCCACCCGACAGATCTTGCATGGAAACCCTCAATCCATAGACAAACTCGAGCTTCAAGTGAGCCAATTAGCGAACGCGTTGAGTAAGAAAAATAAAGGAACATTACCTTGTCAATATGACCCCAATCCTAAAAGTAACATACATAAAGGTTAATATTTTGTTCAACATAACGTCGGTTCATCACAAACCCAAGAGGATGTCAAAGCTATCATCACGCTTAGGTCTGGTAAGGAAGTCGAAAAAATAATGTCTCACCACCCACCGAGGGTGAATCTGAGAAACGTAAGGAAAAGCAAGATCCATCCTTGAATCCAACTTCCTCTCCACCATCATCTTTCGAACCATCTGTAGAGACATACGTCCCAGAATCTCCGTTTCCCCAATGTTTGGTGCCACAAAAGATGAAGGAGCTAGTTGATAAGATATTGAAAGTGTTCAAGCAAGTACAAATCAATATCCCACTACCTGACGCTATACAACAAGTCCTATCCTACGCCAAATATCTGAAAGACCTTTGTACCTTCAAGAGAAACACCAACGTGCTTAAGAAAGCTTTTCTTGTCGAGCAATCAAGATCGATTATTTCCTATAGAAGTACGGTCAAGTACAAGGTTCCTGGGATGCTGACGATCTCTATTAAGATAGGGGACACTACACCAAAAATGTTGATTTGTTAGTGTTTTAAACACTTACAAATCAAATAGTAACGGGTTTAAACTGTTATAAAACAAGGGGTTATAATTTTTTGTAACTTTTCAAAACACTTACAAATGGAAATTTGTAACGGTTCAATCCGTGAATATTGTGGGAGGTATGTGTTATATAATTAACCAATTTATAAGTGTTTTGAACCGTTACTATTTGATATTTTACAAGTGTTTAAAACTGTTACTGTTTATCATTTTATAAGTGTTTAAAACCGTTATTGTTTTTAATTTTATAAGTGTTAAAACCGTTAGTGTTTTTAATTTTATAAGTGTATAAAACCGTTACTATTTGACATTTTATAAGTGTTTAAAACCGTTACAAATATTGATTTAAATTAAAAAAATATTTGATTAGTTCACCCAAAACAATTTGATCATCTGAATACAACCACCATAACATGAGCATAATATCAATTAAAATTCAACTCAAATTTTCAATTAACATTATATATAAACAAAGAAGTAGGAATAAAAAATATGCAATCCAACTTCAAATGTCGAATTGTGAAGATAAAAAAGTAGCAACTAAATCATTCAACCCAATTCCAATTTTCAAATGTCCCTGACTATCACTTCAAAGTAGTTCTAATATTTTTGACGCGACCTATTGCAATAACGACAAGCGCATCATACCATCAAGAACCAAAAACTTGAACCTAACGAAAATTGACAATGAAGACTTCGCACATCATAATAAAATTTCAGAATGTCACTTACATATTAGTTTCAATTTTTTTAAATGATAAAACTGAATAATTATGTATAAAGTTATTCGAATAGATAGATAGATAGATGTATTCATTTAAATGAATAATATAAGAGAAATTACATACTCTCCATCTTTGTAGCCTTTCCACTAAATCACTCTTTGTCCTGACAATGTCGAACGGGCTTTGAGGGTACCATTGAAAAAAATTGGAAGATACGAGTTAAATATTTCCACAAGAGTATTAGTATTCGACTTCTTCAAAATTGACTTCACCTTTTTGAGTTTAGTTTATTAGAATAACATAGGACGTCCATGGTTTCATGAAACACGAGTGAGCAAATCATTATTTATATAAGTATTCGCTGGCCTCACATCGATAAGTAGAAGCAATAGATAGCCGACCAACTCACAACTATAACTGATAGCAAGCCTCCCAGAAATGTGGAGTGATATGAATGAAGAACCATGTGTAATAATATAACAAAATCTAGCGAAAACTTTATAGGAAGTGTATTCTTGACTAGTTGTATCTTAAGTAAGAGAAAATCACTTAAAAATAAATAAATAAAAGCTGAGAACCACCTTTAAATAATTCAAATACGAAGGATCCAAATTAGTTTTATTTTGTAGCATACCCGATTTTTTTTTTTTTGGATGTGAATCTCGATGAAATGTCCTGGATAACAAAAAAATTAGGCAAAAAAATGAAGTGGGCAAAATTATGTATCACGACACGAGCTATATAAATGACTGATGAGTTGATTGTTTAAAACAACATAATGCATTAAAGGTGCCTTTGATTTCCAAATTTCGAAAAGATTGAAACATATCATTTCTATTAAAACAATAAAATTATGAAAAATGATATGAGTGGTTTGATGCTGTATCCTCTTACTTTAAAATAATTAGATTCCATAAAAAGTGATCTCTCACAAAACAAATATAGATATATGAATAAGAATAGAGGAGAGAGTACAAAGCAACAAGGACAAGAAATCTGCATAAGATACAAAAAAATATGTAAATAAACAACAGATACACTCAACATGAAAGCCACAGACCAAAACTGCTTCCCCATGATGATGAGAACCAACAAACTAAACAAACACAATAACCACTACTTGAGAAAAAATCAAGCCAAAGACAAACTCCAAACAACAGCCCAAAACAATATATAAACACTCTGGATCTATGTAATTACACTCCAGCCAGGTAAACCAAGATAAAACAAAAGCAACATACCTCATAAAGTTTTAGCATCATTTTTAGTGTCGCATTGAAATTCCTTTTCAATAACAAGGACTCATACCAACTATTAGGCAAGGCTCCCACCACACATTATTCTTGATGTATGCAAGGTCTTGTGATATATTTAATTATTCGTTTTTATGTCCATTTCCCTTTTAGGTTATTCCCTTATTTTAAGTTTGTAGTGTTTTAGATAACACTAAGTTAGTAGTGTTTAGATAACACCCTAATTATCGTTGTAATTTTCACCGCGCTTACATCAAATTGGTATCGCAGTGATGCCATTGTTGTTGTTATAGAGTCTAGGTGAGGCTCAAAAGAACCAATGGAACACTACTTCAAGCCATGACCTTGCCACCCATAGTTAAGAAGCACACCCCTATCTCAGTCTCCAAAACCTTCAGGTCTGTTGTCCGACCACCAAGCAGCTCCCTATAGCCCTCCGAAGACCAGATCAGAGGTCCCCTCACCTTTGTCGGAGCTGACCTTGGTGGCATTCGTAAATCCCAATAGACATGCCAGTAAATTTCTCTTAATATTTTTCTTTCACTTAATAGTGAGATATTGCAAGAATACGGGAGCAAAATGACAGAATTATCAAAGAGAATTGTGAAGATTATGTTAATGAGCTTGGGTGATGGCTAGGGGTGGCAATTTTTGACACGACACGATAACCCGACACGAACTCGACACGAAGTTAGCGGGTTAGGGTTGATGATTTCTTGACACGAACCCGAATATGACACGACCCGCCAACACGAATAATAAACGGGTTGGGTTAGTGTCAAACACGTATGACTCGAAAATGACACGAATAGACCCGCTTAACTCGTATTTTACTTAATGGGTTATGCGGGTCAACCCGAACACGACACGATAATAAATAGGTCGGGTTAGTGTTTGCTCATCTGACACGATTAGTTAAATGGGTCGGGTTAGGGTTGACTAATACTTGACACGAACCCGACATGACACGACCCGAACACGACACGGCGTACACGAATTGCCACCCCTAGTGATGGCTTTGAGATGAAACAATATGATTCTGAATTCCAAAATTGTTATGGGTATCTAAGGGTAAACAACTATTTACAGCCAAATTGTTTGGAAGAAGAGGAAACTGAGGGTATAGGAAAGCATACTGATATGAGTTCCAAAAGTTCTTTACCTCATTATCTGTTCTTCCAGGTAACCGTGTTACAATTTGAGCCCACCCGGCATTTTCAATCAAAACGCCTAAAATTATGAGTGCCCATTTCATTTTTTGGAAGAATATGAATACCAATTTCGATTTTTGTACATATATTAAAATTTGATCATGTTTATTTACCTGCTTCCCAAAACATCATGGAGACTAAGTATGAGGTCTTCCTCTTGTTGTGAGAACATTCCTCTCTTGAGATCAGGCCTTAAGTAATTTATCCATCTCAGTCTATAAATCTTTCCACACCTTTGCAAACTTACACATATATGCCATATCTAAATTAATGCCAATTTTTCTAATTTATACAAAATGAGAAATAATAATTGATACATAATTGAAATACCTGTGAGTTTAGGAACTGAACTCCAACAACCAACACCAAATCTAGTAATGTAATTGTATAGTTTTTCATCTTCTTCTGGTGACCACAAACCTTTCCTTATTTTTGGCTTTACACATAATGAGTTTTACCCCATTTGTGTAACTGTGTTTGTCTGCACCAATAAATCATAGGCTAAATAACTATGACCATAACACTACAATTAGTGCAAGAGTTTTGATATGCAAAATCCGATTAATGACAATTTACGTCGTCTTTCAAGAAATACCTTTAGATGTACGCACAAAACGTATTTTCTGTGAAGAACGAAACTCTTCATAGAAAATAGTTTGAAAGCTCTTCTTCACCATTAACTTTAAAAACTCATGGGAATGAAATTATTTAACTGACTGAAATACCTGTTGAATAACTGCATTAGCAGTCATAACTATTCTATCATACATATCCATGTTCCTAGATTACCTGGTGTCTTTAATTCCCAAACAATTGTAACTGGAAGAATTTAAATTTAATGAATGAATTCTTAGAAAATTTAAGACACCAGTTCATCCGCATAACTTTAAAATAATTTAAACTTAGCTTGATACCTATTACTTGTCCAAATTAATTCCAAATAACTGTAGCAATTGGATCATTTTTAAATAAATGATTCACTTCCAAGTCCTTGTAGCAGAATCTACAAACTGAATCAAGTCTCACACCCAAATTTTGAACATTTTCGTCAAAAGGCACAATGTTATATAAGCATTTCCCCATAAAATGGACATCTTAATAGGCACATGAGAGATCCAAGAAGCCTCACATAGCACTAAAATTATAAAAAGGACATCTTAACATGCAACGCACGTGGGCACAACTAGTGTATTATAAAAGGTGCTTTAACATCAATTAAAAAGTTCCTGTTTGTTACTATTTTGATCAAACATTTCAAACGCATCATAAACAAGTTCATCTATCATCGGATCTTCAGGCAAGGCATCATTTTGTTCAACATCTTCCCCTGTTGAACATCCATTCCTCTCGACATATTCCTTTTCCCCGTGTAAATACCAAAGTGTGTATGAATGCAAGTTACCATGGCGAAGCAAATGAAAATGAATATCTTCAACGTCGAGCAGTTTTCCAATCTCACATTTACAGCAGGGACATGCAAACATAGTTTCTCCATGATCATTTTCCCTCGCAAAATCGATAAATGTAGCAACCCCATTTATATATTGTGGCGTTCCTCTATCACGTTCTTTCATCCACTCATTATAAAGTCATGACGACATTCTACAAATCATACAAATCTAATGGTAAATAAATGTTAAATGATATATTTTATAAAAGTTACACAGTGCTAAGAATAACATAATTAAGGGCATATTTGGTCTATGTTTTGGATATTTTTTGTGTTTAAAACCTAAAACTAGTAGAATACGCATTTGGCAACTTGTTTTTTAAAAGTTATTTTTAAAATTATTTGTTGAAAATATATGTTTAAAACAGCAGTACCCAACACCACACACAAAAACACTCACTTAGGGGTGGCAATTATAGAAACGACACGCAAAAACTACATGAAACGACACGAAATTGACATGATGTGTCGTGTTCGTGTCGAGTTTTTTTGACAAAAAGTCGTGTCGTGTCGTGTTCGTGTCAAAATTATGAATCGTGTTATCGTGTCCTGTCGTCTTAATCGTGTTTTTATTCGGGTTTTCATGTCAATTTAAGTTTAATTTTTTGTGAAATTTAAGAAATCGTGTTATTCGTGCCGTGTCGTGTCGTGTTCTATCGTTTTTATTTGGGTCGTGTTCATGTCAACTAAAAAAAACACGAATTCGTGTCGTGTCGTGTTCATGTTTGAAAAAACCTTGTCGTGTCGGCCCGAAACACGGCCCAAAAACACGAATTGCCACCCCTACTCACCGACGACCCACTATTTCTAGTTATTTGTTGATTTAGTTATTCAAACAAATTGCTTTTCTGAAAAAATATCATCAAAAAATTACAAATGGAAATACTACAACATCTTTTCCAGAAAGAACAACCCAAATTTTTCTTCCCAATGGAGATAAAAAAATGGATTGATTACTTTTTCATCAATTGACTAAATCTATTGGTTTTTTTTATAAAAATGTATTATGGATGGTTTCATTTTGGTATTAACCCTATTTATCATCTCATCTTCCAAAATAAACATGGTAAAGAACATATTATAGGTATTATTTTGTACCTATATCTGAGAAGAGAAGATGATGATGAGACGCGATGATGATGAGCCCAAGACGCGATGGTGATGAACTGCCTGAGACCAACGCGATGGTTATGAGACGCTTGAGATCAAAGATCAAGCCACCTGAGACCAATGCGATGGTGATAAGCGGGAACCACGAAAATATAAATGAGCACTCAAGCGGAATCCTTTCCCTTTTAGTTGGAAAGATCGGGCTTTCTCTCAAGTGGGAAGGAAAGAAAAAATTAACCCTTTTATTGTCTTACAAGGGAATACATGTGGCACCCATGTGATCTATATTAGCTCTATTGTGTTATATTAATTCAATTTGTTGTCTGTTATCTAGGAATTACGTGGTTTTAGTCAAATATTTATTTTCTTCACATAAAAAAAGAGAAAAAAAGAAAAAAATACGAGTGAGCCCAGTGTATACGAAATTGGTTTCGTGATAAACTAGTCGTTTGTCGAGTGTGAAGTCTTGCATTCCCAGTACTTATGTAGGTAGATTTGCAATATTTACCAAAATGGGAGACGAATTAGCACCACGTGACCTTCAAGACTACCTTTATCCGACTAGGTCTACTCAATCTGCATGCATACTTCTCCCTAATCACAATGCCAATAATTTCCTATTCGATCCTGGAACTATCCAAATGTCACCCGTGTTTTGAGGTACCGAAAAAGAGGATCCCTACCTTCATGTTCGGTAATTCGACGAGATATGTAGGACCATTAAGTACCAACAACTCACTGACGAGATTGTTGAACTTAAATTGTTACCATTCACGTTGAACGACAAAGCCAATAATTGGTTTAACTCGTTGAAACTCAGATCCATGACCATTTGGAACCAAATGAGTATCGCCTTCCTGCAAAAATTCTTTCCCAATCAAAAGATGACGTTGATACATCACGCCATCAATACATTTAGCCAAAAGGATGGAGAAGCCTTGTGGATGTATTTGGAGAGATTCAAGGACTTGTTACTACAATGTACGCACCATGGGGTTGAGATGGGATGCCAAGTCCAAATTTTGTATGAGAGGTTCAATTGTAATACTCGAATCATGCTCGAGTCATTATGTAACGGTGATTTTATGGAGAAAAGTGAGGTCGACACATGGTTATTCCTAGAAGTCGTAGCGAAGAAGTCCCAACAATGGGCACCCAATTGAGAATCTAGGTTCACCACGTCCAATGAGGGTTTCACTCACCGAGTTGAACAAAGTTATGATTAAAATTCCAAATTGTCCACTTTGGCCTGACGTTTAGAATCTTTAGAGACGGGCAAAGAGGGAAATCGAATTGCACCTACGGTCGTACAACAAGTAGGTTCCCCTGTGTATGTACTTTGTGACGCATTCGACCGCTTATTCGAGAATTATCCTGCCCTTCAAACTCACAAAGCATGTACCAAGAAAGTTAATGCCCTATACCAAAATAGGCCAAAGTATGACCCATATTCTAATGCATACAATCCTGGGTGGCGGGACCACCCAAATTTTTTATTATCCAAGGGTCAATACCAAGAAAGTGGAGGCCAATATTATGGTAAACCACCTCTGGGTTTCCAAAATAATGCCCACGAACCATCGTATTCTTCATCACAAAAAATACAAGCATTAGAGGATACGATGAATTGGCTTGCTCAAAGTACCCTCCAATTCCAGCAGTCGACTCAGAGTGTCCTCCAATCCACCCAACAGATCGTGCATGGAAACCCTCAATCCATGGCCAAACTCGAGCTTCAAGTGAGCCAATTAGTGAACGCGTTGAGTGAGAGAAATAAGGGAACATTACCTTGTCAATATGAGAACAATCCTAAAGGTAACATACCTAAAGGTTAATATTTTGTGCAAGATAACGTCGGTTCATCACAAACCCAAGAGGATGTCAAAGCCATCATCACGCTTAGGTCTGGTAAGGAAGTCAAAAAAATAATGTCTCACCACCCACCGAGCGTGAATCTGAGAAACGTAAGGAAAAGCAAGATCCATCCTTGGATCCAACTTGCTCCCTACGATCACCTTCCGAACCATCTCTAGAGACCTACGTCCCAAAATCTCTGTTTCCCCAATGTTTGGTTCCACAAAAGATGAAGGAGCTAGTTGATAAGATATTATAAGTGTTCAAGCAAGTACAAATCAATATTCCACTACTTGACGCTATACAACAAGTCCCATCATATGCCAAATATCTTAAGGACCTTTGTACCTTCAAGAGAAACACCAACGTTCCCAAGAAATCTTTTCTTATCGATCAAGCAAGATCGATTATTTCCTATAGAACTCCGATCACGTATAAGGTTCCTAGGATGCTGACGATCTCTATTAATATAAGGGAACATCATTTCGAGAAAACTTTCTTATACATAGGATAAAGCATGAACCTTCTGTCGTACACTGTGTATGAGAAACTAGGTTTGTGGGAGTTAAATCCCACTAAGATGACCTTGTCCTTAGCTGACCGATCCATTAAGGTTCTTAGAGGTGTTGTAGAGGATGTATTGATTAAAGTGGGTGAGTTTTGTGACACCCCGACTAATTAAATACCGGGTAGCTACTCCTTTATTCAAATTAATACAAAATGTCAAGTTGGTTCAGTTCATTGCATCACTGACGAAAATATTTTTTTAACCATTACTAGCCACCTAATATTTAAAAGGTGAGTTGCCAAATTTTATTTAAATTAAATTAACATGCAACCAATTAAATTATAACCTAACTATACCACATCCACATCACTATCACAAAAGAATAATAATGGAATAAATAAAATGAGTCTCGAGTAACACTCCCCTGAATAATCCAAATACTGAATAAATCCCAATACAAAGTCTGAATAAATAAATAAATCTAGAACTGAAATAAAACTAAAAGTGTGAGAATGCTATCGCTAAATGGAAATGGGCGACATGCCCTAACTGATGAATGACCCTGAAGAGAATCAAATGCAGAATGCGGAGGCGTCTAATGTCGAGATCCTGTAACTTCTACAACAGCTACAGCACGGCAATGTAATAGAACTCCTATGCTTGGCGTCCCTGTGGCTGGGCACCTAAAAAGGTATTACAAGAAAAATAGATTTGAAAGAAAACAGGCCAGATCCCGAGGTGAAAAAAATTTAAAAAATATAGAAAGTGTTTAATTGCATTAAGTAGTAAATATTATATACATGTTAGTTACGTGGTCTCACATGAGTTTCTCACCCCTCGACTAATGTGCATGCCTAACGTATATACTTAACCCATCCTAGTCATGCAGTTAATTAACTAGTCTGTACTACTTCCTATTTTCGTATATAATACAGGGATTCATTCGTATCATTATAATATATCCTGTGTGTAACTCACCTTTTCATTCATCGGATTAACTTATAACAATTACGAAAGGAAATTCTCATTTTTATTCCCATTCAAAATGTCTCAATTATTCTTATTTACACTTTAACAAAGAGTCCGAAATAAATATAAGTATATTAGTCTCGACACAAATACACAATTAAGGCACCCCTAGGCTAAGCTGCGATGCACACATACTCTGCTATCGAATCTCGGTACATCACGTACATAAGGACTACGAGTTACGAATCGCTCAGGAACCATTGAAATAAACAAAATCACACATATTGGAGGAGAACATAGTTCAGATACCCATGGGTCACGCACATACCTAAGCTCCCATGGTCAGCTGACATATCAAATCACAAATAAGTCATTCACAACCCTATGTCCTTAAGGTACCAATCTAAGCCCCCCTCCCCCCGTAGGCACACAAAGGTTAGATGGTCCTATTCCAAAAGCCGACCTCCCGTGATAGCAAGTATGGTAGGTATGTCATACACACAATAATTCACATACTAAGCATTCACACAACTTAGATAAATGATATATTATTAAAGGTATATTCTCAGCACTATACTATGAGTTTAGTTCGTACACTATTATTATTCAAAATTATATTTAATATATTTCGCCGATAAGTCTCACGGCGTATAGTTTTGAGTACTTAAAACCTAACCAAAGAGGTTACTAAGTCTCCTATTTTTTTCACATTTTAATTCAGTACTCCGAAGTCCTTATTTATTCCAAAAATCCTAACTTATCACTCCTAAGAATTTAAATCATGTTCTCGCATCATGAAATAGGAAATCCCTCATCAGACACTCGTAAATTCAACACTATATTCCAACCAAATTCTAATATATTCTAGGCTTCAAATATATCCCTACCGGTCTCCCTCAAGTTCTAATGTATTCACATAATCCCCAACTACAACGTTCGATGGCCGACAACACTTAAATTCAAAAAGGGGGGAAATGTCACATTTTTTGTGGAGATCAATCAATCGACCTTGGGTATCGATCGATCGTGCCCAGTCAGTAGATCGACCTATGAATGTCGATCGATCGATCAAATAGGGGCAGGCTACGGGTTTCCTTCGTTTTCAGTCCTGGTTTTGTCCCAAATCTTCATTTCAAGATGCGAAATCCTAAAGTAAGCATATATGATCATTATACAACCAAATTACATGATTCATAACATTCCAGAACTCTTAAATCATCATTAATTAGACTTTTCTTGGATCAAACCATCTTTTTATCATGAAAAACCCTATTTTTTTATTTTCTTCAAGAATCATCATATTTCTCTTCCTAAATCCATTTTTAACTAATCAAGGGTTATGATTTTGTAAATGAAATACTTCCAGAATCAAACTACATGCAAATCCTATCCAAAATTAAGGTTTCATCTCCAAATTTCATAAGTTTCAATCATTGTTCATGGCTATCATCTAATCCTAAACTATCATGGATAAATTATTCGATGAAACTTAATGAAACAAATCACTTGCTTGGGAATTTAATGTTATGATCCGTTGATGATGATAAGGGTTGGTTTTCTTCCTCTCTCCGGTCATAAATCCGACGATAGTGGTGGTGTGTGGTGGCTATGGCCTTGCAACCTTATTTGTAACTTCTCCTCTCTTCTCACGTTGCCCACTCCTTACTTTTGATAGATAATGGCCCTAATATTTGCTGATAAATGAAGCCTAAAATTCGTGGGTCAATATTCCCTAAAAATTAGAATGATTAAAATACCCTCCCGGGTTGCCGGTTTGGCCTAAAAATGCTTCGGGACCAAAACTAAACCCTCGGCTAGTGTTTTCTGACTATTTCGACCTTTCCAAACACGCTGTCGCACTCAAAATGACCATACAGATGATAAAAATATAATATACTTTAAAATCCAATTAAATTGATTCCTGACGCGACTGACACGCGCGTCCCAACTTAATTTTCAAATTGTCGTATTTATGACTCACGACAATTTTAATAAATTTCATAATCATATTTTACTACATTCACCCAGTAATATTCAACATTATTATCATAATCAAATACCAACTCTCGTCTCGGTAGTATTTATATTCAGATTAATTTCCAATTAATTATCCCATTTAATTTAATTAAATCCCATTAAATCAAATCGATAAAATTACGAGGTATTATATACTTCCCCCCTAATAACTGAATTTTGTCCTGAAATTCGAAAACAAAATATTCCTGGAAAAAATTACTCTAGATAATGCTCGCGCATCTCGTCCTTGCACTCCCAGGTAGACTCGTCGGCATTATGATGCCGCCACTGAACACGCACTAACGGTACTATCTTCGACCTTAATTTCCTCTCGCTATGGTCTAGAATAGCAACCGACTCCTCCTAATAGGAACTATCACGCTATAGATCGATATCCTCTAAAAGAATGTGAGTATGGTCCAAATCATCTCGAAGATATCTCCTCAGTGAGGAAATGTGATACACGTCATGGACCTTATACAAGTGTTCCGATAACCCAAGTCTTTAAGCAACTGGCCCAATTCTCTCTATGATAGGGAATGGCCCCACGTATCTAGGCACCAACTTCCCTTTCTTCCCAAAATGCATAATCCCCTTCATAGGAGATACTCTGAGTAACACTTAGTCCCCCACATTGAACTCTCGAAAGGACCTCTTGTCATCGGCATAATTATCGGTCTTCAGCTACCCGAATACGACTCCGTGTCATCTCTATCCTTGTCGAAGTGTCCAGAATCAACTCCGGACCAAGGAATTTGTTATCCCCCACCTTTAGCCGACATGCTAGGGAACGACAAGGTCTATCGTACAATGCCTTGAATGGAGTGATACAAATAGTGAACTGGTAGGAGTTATTATATGCAAACTCCACCAGTGGAAGATACTGCTCCCAACCACCTTCAAAGTCTAGTATGCACATACGCAACATGTCTTCCAATGTCTGATTCGTCCTCTCGGTCTGTCCATCTGTCGGTGGGTGATATGCTGTACTCAGCCACAAATCCGTACCCATGGCTTCTTATAAACTCTCCCAAAACCGTGATACAAATATCTTGTCTCTGTCGGACACGATATTGAGAGGCACCCCATGGGGTCTCACTATCTTAGCTGTGAAGATTTGGGCTTACTGTCCCGTAGTGTAATGTGTCCAGGCTGGCACAAAATGAGCAACCTTTATCAACCGATCCACGATCACCCATATGGAGTCGTGACCTCTCGGAGATGTAGGTAACCCCGTGATGAAGTCCATGGAAATGCTCTCCCATTTCCACATAGGAATCTCTAATGGTTGTAAAAGTCCTTCCTGCCTCTAATGGTCCATCTTTACTAGCTGACAAGTGGCACATTTCAAAACGAACTCGACAATATCTCTCTTTATCCTGCTCCACCAGTATAGTCACCTCATATCCTGGAACATCTTATCCTCACCAGGATGTACCACGAATCATGAACCGTGCGACTCTGTCATTACCTCATGTCGCAAGTCCTCCCACTCTGGAACAACTAACCTCCATTGAAGAGTAAGCCCCCGTTTGAACTAATGCTAGAAGACTCGGCCCCCTCTGCTAATAATAGTACTATCTGATCTTGACAGAACGGTTCTGCTGCCTAGGCCTGTATCACCCTCGTAATAATCTGGGGCATAAATGTCATCACAGACGTGAATGATCGGGCAACTACGTCCTGTTGTCCCAACTCCTTCTACTTTGCTTTCACATCTCAGCCACCTCACCTACTGGCCTACGGCTCAACGTGTCTACTACCACGTTAGACTTCCCTGGGTGATATTGGATATCGAACTGATAATCCTTAACAAACTCGAGCCACCTACATTGACGCATATTCAGCTCCTTTTGTGTGAAGAGGTACTGTAGGGACTTTTGGTCTGTGAATAAATAGAATTTCTCCCCCAGGAGATAATGTCTCCAAATCTGTAGTGCAAATACGACTTCCGCTAAATCCAAGTCGTGGGTGGGGTAATTCTTCTCGTGAGGCTTAATCTTACGGGAAGCATAAGCTATAGCCTGACTCTCCTACTACAGTACACCCCCAAGTCCTAGTAAGGACGCATCAGTATAGACTATATACTCCACTCCCGGTCTGGGAAATGCTAAGACTGGTGCTGAGGTCAACTTATCTTTCAACTCGTTGAAAGCCAACTGGAAGACATCACTCCAGATAAGTGGCATTCCCTTGCGAGTCAAATGTGTCAAAGGACCCGCTATCTTCGAGAACCCCCAAATAAACCTCATGTAGTATCCCGCTAAGCCTAAGAAACTACGTATTTTTGTCGGTGTTGTGGGCTGTCCCCACTCCCTCACCGCTGATACCTTCCTCGAATCAATAGATATTCCCCTATCGAAAATGATATGCCCCAAAAACTGAACCTCTTTCAGCCAAAACCCACACTTTTCATATTTTTCATACAACTCGTGCTGACGTAGTGTCTGCAAAACCTACCTCAAGTGCTCGGCATGCTCCTCCTCTGTCTGGGAGTAAACCAGAATGTCATCAATGAAGACAATGATGAACTGGTCTAGGAACTCTCTGAACACCATATTCATCAAGTCCATAAACACGGCTGGTCTTCGAGATGTCCTGCTCCCTGATACGTAACTGATGGTATCCCGACCTCGGGTCAATCTTTGAGAATAAGGCAGCTCCTCTCAACTGGTCGAATAAGTCATAGATTCGGTAAAATGGATACTTATTTCGAATTGTGACTTTATTCAACTCCCGATAATCGACACACAACCTCAAAGATCCATCCCTCTTCTAAATGAACAACACAGGGGCACCCCATGGCGAAGTACTCCTACAGATAAACCCCTGACCCAACAGTTGCTCTATCTGATCCCGTAGCTCCCTTATCTCCGTTGGAGCCATACGGTAAGGTGCGCGGGCTATCGACCAAGTGCCCGACGTCAAATCTATAACGAAGTCTATCTCTATACTAGGAAGTCATCCCAGAATATCCTAGAATACATCAACGAACTCCCTAACAACTGGAATCGAATCAAGTGGTATCACCACCTCCTTAGAGGTATCCTCCTCTATGTAGTACAAGTGCATGGACGATCCCACCTCAAGACGAGGCATCGCCACTAGGAACATATCCTGATCGGGTATGGAAACAATAATACTCCTACTATAACAATCAATCATGGATCGATACGTCACCAGCCAATCCATACCAATAATCGCATCATACTCACTCATATCTAGTACTAACATATCAGTAGGCAAGTTAAACTTCCCAATATCTACACCCACGCCACTACAGATAAAGAAAATCACATAACCCCTACTCAACAGTGAATCTACACAAGTGATAGTGCTCTTTGCGGTATCTAATAATCCCATAGTGCATGCAAATCTCGTTGCAATAAAATAGTGTGTGGCCCCCATGTGAAATAAAATATGCTCCATAGTCCCCTGAACTGAAAACATACCTTGAATCGTGGGTGGATCCTGCGGGACTATGGCCTGTTGGAGCTGGTAAACTCGATCGTGATGAAGCTGTCCCTGTTGGACTGGGACTTCTGGGATAGGTGAAAATACTAGCATCTGCGGTGGCGCTGGGAGGACGGCGAGAAACATCGATCTCTAGGGATCATGTCGATCACCCTGTTGCTGCTGCTGTGGGGCCCTGCCCCTTTAGGACACTCCTGGCATTTGAGGCCAATCTTAAGACATATAAAATATTTCCCTGTGAAGTTTCCCCCTCTCTAACCTTGGTGAAATTGCTGCTGACCCTCATGGCCCTGATGGCCATGTTGACCCTTCTGGCCATGCCTGAAACCACCCTGTCCATGTCTGAAACCCCCAGATCTAAATCTCTTAGAATCTCCCTGATGGGAACTCTAATCACCCTGCCCGTGCTGGCCCTGAGCTGACTATGCCCCATGGACACCATTACCCCATGTCCTGCCTTGCTGGCTGAACTCTCCTGCTCTCTTACCCTCTGACAAATAAAAGCGGTGGTCCTGACAGTGAAGCAATGTTGCGTTAACTATATCTGAATAGGTGGCCAATAAGAGATTACCCAGCAGGTGCTGACGAATCCTCCACGTCAACCCATACATATCCTTCTATATTTTCTTCTCTTCAGTAGGTATCTCATCGGGAACGATGTTCAGAAGATTGGTGAACTTGGCCTCATAATATACCACAATCCTCCCTTCCTGCTTAAGGTTCATCAATTTCTGCCTCATCTCAATGTGGACTGCTGAGGGGAAATATTTACGGTCGAACCACACCCAAAACTCCTGAATAGAAAGAACATCTCTCTCCTTTGCATTGGTAATAGACTCCCACCATTGCAATGCTGCTCCTACCAGCTTAAAAGTAGACAATATCTACCTCTACACATCTGTACACTTATAGATCCTCAAGTGTCTTGGGATGTACTTCTTCCACTATGTCGACATAACAACGTTAGAGCTCCCTGCAAACTCCGGAGGGTGCGCCTTCTGAAAGGCATCATGGACACGTTCCCAAGCACAGGGGAACTCATGAGCCTGAAGTGGGGCTACCACCGGTGCCTGAGGTGGTGCCTACTACAGAACTGCTAATGTGGTATTTACCTCCTGGGCTACAATGGAGACAACTTTCGTAGTGTTCATAGAACCCTGAACTGGTGCAGGGTGAGGCTCGGGTTGGTTCAGGGTGAGAGAAGTTTTATAAGTCCGCAGTTAATATCTAACAATAGCTGAAAAATGTAATATACATAAAAGAGTACAACAATCCTAAAATATAGGGCTCAATATCAAAGGACGTTACGCGGAAAGATAACAAGCCGTACAGATCCTAGGGACGCTAAAAGATGATGCTTTAATACCACCTGTGACACCCCGACTAATTAAATACCGTGCAACCACTCCTTTATTCAAATTAATACAAAATGTCAAGTTGGTTCAGTTCATAGCATCACTGATGAAAACATTTTTTAAACCATTACTAGCCACCTAATATTTAAAAAGTGAGTTGCCAAATTTTATTTAAATTAAATTAACATGAAACCAATTAAATTATAACCTAACTATACCACATCCACATCACAATCACAAAAGAATAATAATGGAATAAATAAAATGAGTCTGGAGTAACACTCCCCTGAATAATCCAAATACTAAATAAATCCAAATACAAAGTCTGAATAAACAAATAAATCCAAAACTGAAATAAAACTGAAAGTCTGAGAATGCTATCTCTAAATGGAAAGGGGCGACATGCCCTAACTGATGAATGACCATGAATATAATCAAATGCAAAATGTGGAGGCGTCTAATGTCGAGATCCTATAACTTCCACAACAGCTACAACATGCCAATGTAATGGAACTCCTATGCTTGGGGTCCCTATAGCTGGGAACCTAAAAAAAGGTTTTACAAGAAAATTAGATTTGAAAGAAAACAGGTCAGAGCCCAAGGTGAAAACAATTTAAAAAATATAGCAAGTGTTTAATTTCATTAAACAGTTAATATTATATACATGTTAGTTACGTGCTCTCACATGAGTTCCTCACCCCTCAACTAATGTGCAGCCTAACGTATATACTTAACCCATCCTAGTCATGTCATTAATTAACTATTATGTACTACTTTCTATCTTCATATATAATATAGGGATTCATTCGTATTATTCTAATATATCCTGCATGTAACCCACATTTTCATTCATCAGATTAACTTATAATAATTACGATAGGAAATTCTCATTTTTAATCCCATTCAAAATGTCTCAATTATTCATATTCACACTTTAACAAAGAGTCCGAAATAAATACAAGTATATTAGTCTCGACAAAATACACAATTTGGGCACCCCTAAGCTAAGTTGCGGTGCACACATACTCTACTATCGAAACCCGGTACATCACGTACATAAGGACTACGAGTTACGAATCACTCAGGAACCGTTGAAATAAACAAAATCACACATATTGGAGGAGAACATAGTTCACATACCCATGGGTCACGCACATACTTATGCTCCCATGGTCAGCTGACTTATTAACTCACAAATAAGGCATTCACAACCCTATGTCCTTAAGGTACAAATATAAACCCCCCGTATGCACACAAAGGGTAGATGGTCCTATTTCGAAAGCCGACCTCCCGTGATAGCAAGTATGGTAGGTATGTCATACACAAAATAATCCATATACTAAGCATTCACACAACTTAGGTAACTGATATATTATTAAAGGTATATTCTCAGCCCTATACCATGAGTCTAATTCGTACACTATTATTATTCCATATTATATTTAATATATTTTGCCGATAAATGTCACGTTGTATGGCTTCGAGTACTTAAAACCTAACCGAAGAGGTCACTAAGTATCCTATTTTTCCCACATTTTAATTCAGTACTCCGAAGTCCTTATTTATGCCCCAAATCCTAATTTATCACTCCTAAGAATTTAAATCATGTTCTCGCATCATAAAGTAGGAAATCACTCATCGGACACTCGTAAATTCAACACTACATTCCAACCAAATTGTAATATGTTTCGGGCTTCAAATATATCACTACTGGTCTCCCTCAAGTTTTAATGTATTCACATAATCCCCAACTACAGCGTTCGATGGACGACAACACTTAAATTCAAAAAGGGGAAAAAGGTCACAGTTTTTGGGGAGATCGATCGATCGACCTTGGGTATCGATCGATCGAGCCCAATCGATCGATCAAACAGGTGCAGGCTACGGGTTTCCTTCGTTTTCAGTCCTAGTTTTGTCCCAAATCATCATTACATAA
The DNA here is from genome assembly GCA_949130495.1 of Sambucus nigra. NCBI lineage: Eukaryota > Viridiplantae > Streptophyta > Magnoliopsida > Dipsacales > Adoxaceae > Sambucus > Sambucus nigra. The sequence goes on along the minus strand of OX422218.1, from coordinate 9,853,957 downwards.
TGTGAAATCCTAAACTAAGCATATAAGATCATTATAGAACCTAATTATATGATTCTTAATGTTCTAGAACTCTTAAATCATCATTTATTAGACTTTTCCTAGATCAAACCATCATTTTATCTTGAAAAACCCTATTTTTTTTTCTAGAATCATCACACTTCTCTTCCCAAATCCGTTTTTAACTAAACAAGGGTTATGATTTTGTAAATGGAATACTTCCAGAATCAAACTACATGCAAATCCTATTCAAAATTAAGGTTTCATCTCCAAATTTCATGAGTTTCAATCGTTGTTCATGGCTATCATCAAATCCTAATCTATCATTATTCGCTGAAACTTAATGAATCAAATCACTTGCCTGGGAATTTGATGCTTTGATCTATTGATGACGATAAGGGTTGATTTTCTTCCTCTCTTCGGTCACAAATCTGACGATAGTGGTGTTGCGTGGTGGTTATGGCCTTGCAACCTTATTTGTAACTTCTCCTCTCTTCTCACGTTGCCCATTCCTTGATTTTGACAAATAATGGCCCAAATGGACCTAATATTGGCTGATAAATAAAGCCTAAAATTCGTGGGTCAATTTTCCCTAAAAATTAGAATGATTAAAATACTCTCCCAAGTTGCCGGTTTGCCTAAAAATGCCCCGGGACCCAAACTAAACTCCTGGCTAGTGTTTTCTGACTATTTCGACCCTTGCGGACACGCTAGCGCACTCAAAATGATCATATGGATGATCGAATTATAATTTACTTTAAAATTCAATTAAATTGATTCATGACGCGACTAACACGCGCGTCCCAACTTAATTTCTGAATTGTCGTATTTACGACTCGCGATAATTTTAATAAATTCCATAATCATATATTACTACATTCACCCAGTAATATTCAACATTTTTATCCTAATCAAATACCAACTCTCGTCTCGCTAGTATTTATCTCCGGATTAATTTTCAATTAGTTATCCCATTTAATTTAATTAATCCCATTAAATAAAATCGATAAAATTATGGGGTATTGAAAGTCTGTCTTTTCGGTAGACTTTGTTGTCTTGGACACGCAACATGTCCTAAAATCATCCACACAAATCCCGATCATCCTCGATCGACCCTTTTTGGCTACCTCCGACGGTGTCAGTCGATGTTATAGTGGGCAACTAAACCTGTCATCTGGGAACATGACCATGAGTTTGAATGTGTTTATGAAAGAGTGCGCTTGTGTTCAAATAAATAAATTATTTAATTAATCTCAGTTTTTATCAATTAAGTCCTAAACATGCATCTAGGTGTGATTGATGATGATAAAATCAAGCAAGAACATTCAAACACACACAAATGAGGAAAAATCCCCCAAAGGTACAAAACCTTTTATTTTCACTATAATTTTGTAAAAATAGTTACATGGATTACAATGAAAATAAGTGACACAGAAATACCCTCGGGTGTCAGTTCTGATGTCATCGGCTGGAACTTTCCCTTTCTAGGAGGGCTGTAATGAAAGTGAGAGATGTCTTCTCCATAAGATACTCCAGATGAGTAAATGATCCTCTTGAAGGTTTAAAGATTCACACACATATATGGGAATGGTTTTATGAATCAAAAAGGTTTGGAAAACCTTAAAAATATGAAGTCTTATTCTCGGATGTTTTCACAGAATTTCGAGATTGCAGAAAGACTTGAAAATCGTGTAGAAAGTGTACATGTATTTATACAAAAATCGAGGCGGTGGCTCATTCGAACAAGATATCCATGTCGCTCGAACGAAGGGCAGATGCCGTTCGAACGAGATCGCGCGACATGCCTATCTCGCGCGAATGACAGTTTAAAATCATTTGAGTGAGCTCGTCGTTTAATGCACTTCGCTTCTACACTTGGAAAAAATTCTTCTTTTGATAAAAATTAATCCAGACTTTAAAAATAATTTTCTAAAAAATTTCCCAAATATTTATGCAAATATTAAAGCTCCAATAAACCAGTTTACTGATAAGGCGTAGAGGACTAGTGGGAATGAGATGAGCAACACGTCGCATGTAGCATGATGCACATGAAGATATGGATACATTGAATTCGGTTAAAGGCCGTCGAGGATGATCGTGTTGATGTGCCGAATGTAGCGGTATCAGACCTACAAACTGTGATCTAGGGAAAAACAAAAAGTTCCTAGATTTTACCCCGGACATTTATAAAATTATGTTCTTACAAATCTCCCCCTAGGTCTATCCCGATACATACATAAAAATATGAATCCGAAATATGAAATCAAATGACATAAAATATAATATCCCCATTAAACCCTCAAACTGAGAATACTAAATTGACATGTCTCCAAATCTTCAGCTCTTCAAAAACTTCCAAATCTTTTCTCATCAGGGTGTGCAATCCAATAATGAACATTATTGTACCTACACACATCAGATAAAACAAATACCCGTGACAAGCAACAGTTTGAAATATAATGATATGCAAAAAATTAGTGATCAATTAAGCTTAAGCAAAACCGAACACCAAAACAATTCTCCCCCCATAATTCTTCTCCCCCTTTTTACGATGTCCCCAAATAGACAGATATGAGAAGCATAAATGAATGCACATGGAGAATGTCACAAGGTAATAAACTGCTATTTTTGTATTTTTCAAAAAAATTTCACACATAATATACAACAAAGAATCACACCATGAAAGAACACAAAAACAACCAAGTCGGTGATAGCGTAATTGTAGGGATGTGATCAAATTCGAAAGGAAAATCAATGCATACAAACATGACATATGTGCATGATGAATATCGGATACTCCTAACGAATGAACTCAAAATCTTCCTTTGGTGTAAAAAGATGGTAATATGAGACATTGACTCAATCAAATCAATAAATCATAGCTCAAAGTGATTTCCACACCAATAACGTCCAAAACTATTTAATGCTTTTTCAGGACTTTCAAGGAAGTGCAAACCCATTTAAATTCTCCAACCAATCTCCCTAAGATTTATATTTTAAATAGAGGCGATCTAAATTCTCAAACTTTGGAGAATTAATGATGAAACCTAATGGTCCACATTTGGAATTTATTACTTTTTATTGCCAGTAAATAAATGTTCGGTCTTTTTTAACCTCTTTGGACCCCGGATAATAAATTTCCTCCATTTTTTAGGTCCTTTTTAATGGTGGCTTAGAATTGCAAAGGTTGAATGAACCCTTCGCAGCCCTTCCCCATTTTCAAATAAACACACAGTCTCACCAAACGATTTTTACATGCATTCAAATCTTGTCATGTTTTATCGCATATGGTTAGTTGTATAGATAGAATTGAGATGGAAACACTCAAACTAATATGTGATAGACAAGTACAATAATCAAATAAAGTCGTGCATCTGTGCAATAAAGGAGATATGAGTCAAACATGTAGAAAGATATAACTAATCACATCTTAAATATTCCAATCAATGTAAAGAACATGGATGCAATGATGTAGCATCTCAAGTCTCTATCAAACAGTCACATGAATAAATGGAATGAAATTTGTGACTCGGCTATCTTAAATGCTCATCCATAAAAGGTGCAAAAAAAAAATACAAAAATCTTTTTGTGCTTTTCTAAAATTTTTATAAAAAAGAAAATCTTTTTGGATTTTTCAAAAATATAAAAAGCAAAAGTAATAATACACAAGATACAAACTAAGAATAGGAAGCGTATGATATGAACATGAAAAAGCATCCTATCCTAGACACGGACCAACCCGTCAGTCAATTGTGCAAATTCCTAAGGGCTTCCTAAGACTCTCAAATCTAAGGGCATCTAAAGGTTTCATGAAAATATCGTCTAACTGATGGTCGATGGGAACGAAACCCAGGGATACGACTTTCTCCTTAAATAACTGACGTATAAAGTGCTCGCGTATCCTGATGTGCTTTGTACGCGAATGCTGGACTGGATTGCGGGATATGTGTATAGCTATCGTGTTATCACAGGAGATGGTCATGGTGTCCTGTGATATCCCATAATCCTCCAATATTTGTTTCATCCACAAGAGTTGTGTGAAATAACTCCCGACGGTGATGTACTCATCCTCCGCAGTAGACAAAGAGATGAAGTTTTGCTTCTTGCTCAACCAGGAGACAAGAGCAGAACCAAAATAAAAACACCCACTAGAAGTGCTCCTACAACCATCTACATCCCCGAACCAAACGACATCTGAATAGGCGGACAAACGGTCATTGGTATCAAAGGAATACCAAATACCATATGAGAGAGTCCCACTCACATATTTGATAATATGTTTTAGAGCGAGTAAGTGTGACTCTTTTGGTGACACCTAATATTGCGCACAAACATCAACACTAAAGGCTATGTTGGGAAGACTTGCAGTCAAGTAAAGAAGACTGCCTATCATACTTCGATACAAGGTTTGCTCTACGTCCTTACTTGAAGTGTCCTTACTATGCTTGAAAAAAGTACTCATAAGTGTATGTGCATGCTTAGCGGAGTCTAAGCCAAATTTCTTCATTAGGTATCTATCATACTTGGATTGGGAAATGAACATCCCATCCTCTAGCTGACGAACCTAGAGACCAAGAAAGAAAGTAAGCTCACCAAACATTCTCATCTCAAACTCACTTTTCATATCCTCCTCAAAGTGATGAGCATGTTGGGAGCACGTGCATCCAAAGACTATGTTGTCCACATAGACCTGGACAACCAAAATAGTGTCGTCATCTCTCCTGACGAATAACGTCATATCAACTCCCCCTCTCTTGAAGCCACGAGCTAAGAGATAGGAAGTAAGCCTCTTGTACCAAGCACGGGGTGCTTCTTCAAACCATACAAGGCTTTCCTCATATAGTAGACGTGCTCTGAGTGCTTAGGGTCTTCAAACCCTTTCGGTTGTTCCACGTAAACCTCCTCCTATATAATGCCATTTAGAAAGGCACTCTTGACATCCATCTGATAGAGTCACCTTTGGAGATGGGAGCAAGTCTAGCATTGTAGGATGAGGTATAGTAGAGTTACCAGGATTTCCTAAGCTAGAGAATGTTTTGTATATCAAAGGTTTGAAAGCAAACCTTCTCAGCATTAGGCAGTTGTGTGACGCTGACTTTGCCGTAAAGTTTGACCTGGATGCGTGTAATGTCTTTAATCAATCCGGTAAACTTTTATTGTGAGGGGTGAGGACAAAGGATAATTTCTATGGAACTGAGCCCACTTCCTCACTTGTCTTCAACAGTGCCACGATCACTCCTATGGATTTGTGGCAGCAACGTCTTGGTCATGTGAACGTTAGAGATTTGACACGTTTAATTAAAGGACCTAGTACGTGGCTTACCATCACTTGGAAAACCAACTTCCACGGTTTGTGGACCCTGTCAGTTGGGAAAGCAAATTCGGAGCCCCCATATGAAGTTGCATTCCATTACCACCTCCCGTGTACTTGAGCCGATTCACATAGATCTTATGGGTTCTACTCGTACAGAGAGTCTGGGTGGTAAGAGGTATATCCTCGTGATGGTAGATGATTTCTCCAGATATTCGATTGTTGGTTTTCTAAGGGAGAAATCCGATGCTGTAGAGTTTTTAATGACCATGTTCCGTGTCCTGCAAAACTAACATGGAGTCACCATTAACAGGATACATAGTGACAACGACACAGAATTTAGGGAAGCAAAGGTAGATCTTTATTGTGATAGCCTTGGGATCAAACATGAGTTTTCTCCTGTGAAGACTCCTCAGCAAAATGGGATTATTGAGAGAAAGAATAGGATGATCCAGGAAATGGCTAGATCTATGCTTATAGGTCGTAAGGTTTCTATGAGATTTTGGGCAAAGGCAGTTTCTACTACATGCCACACGGTGAATAGTGTTTACCTACGTCCACACACACTTAAGACACCTTATGAATTGTGGACTGGAAATAAACCAAACCTTTCTTATTTCCGTGTTTTTGGGAGTAAATGCTACATTCTATGGGATGGAGAGAAATTAGGAAAGTTTGACTCTCGAAGCAAAGAGGGAATACTCCTAGGCTATTCATCGAATAGTAGAGCGTATCGAGTTTTTAACTTGAAGAGCTATAAAGTTATGGATTCAATAAACGTCACCGTGCAAGATGACGAACCTTCGGCGTTTATTGATTCTAGCCTTCAGTGTGAGGAGTAGGATATCTCTGGCAGTAATTTACTTGTACCTCACCCACACTCTGTGGACCCTACTCCTATGTGAGGGGACACACCTTCTTGGCTTCGCAAGAGTCTTGATCCTTCTGCCATTGTTGGTGATCCCACTCTAGGGGTCAAGACTCGTGCTCAGCTAGAGAACGTTGTCAACAATTTTTGCTGCACGTCCAAAGTCGAGCCCAAGAATCACAAAGAAGCACTCAAGGATGAACACTGGATATCTGCTATGTAGGATGAGTTGCTTCAGTTTAAAAAGAATAATATCTGGGAACTTGTCCCACAACTTAGTCAGACTAATGTCATAGGTACCAAATGGATTTTCAAGAATAAAATGGATGAAAATGGTACCATAATCAGAAACAAGGCTAGGTTGGTCGCTCAAGGCTACAAACAGATAGAAGGTGTAGACTTTGGGGATACATTTGCTCCTATTGTGAGACTTGAGTCTGTGCGTTTACAACTCGCCATCGCATGTCATCTCCGTATAATCCTCAAGGTAGGTAAAAAATGAGTCATCACCTATCATATGTCTAGAGAACCCATTATCAAAATACCACTGTGAGGTATTATGTGCTTTGAGAGCGATATGGACAACAAGGGATTTCTTATCTTTCTTAGGTACCCAATAAGTGGTAACCTTTTTTTTACCCTTATTGTTGTTGGTTTTACCCGGGATGTTAGAAGCATTTACTGACGGCAAAGACATCCGTCGGAATTCTTTCATCAAACTCTATGATGTGGAAGCTAAAAACTCAACATGATCTTTCAGACTGGCAAAATCATCAGTATGATGTGGTGGAGCAGTAGTACGTCGTGTCTAACCCAAACTATAGTAAAACTCCCTGAGGTGGCCTTTTCTTTTGCAATACGTGCAGAGGAACGCAGTCTTAGGCAGACCTAGGTTTGCTTTTCTAGTATGAACACTCCTTCATGGTTTTTAACGATTGCCATATGGAGTTGTAGTAAACTCAAGAACTGGTCCAGGTGTAATTTGGGACGTGGAGGCACCATCATAACCTATTCCCTGCCTATCACCAAAACCTAAAGTGGGGCCGAGGAGCATCTTTCCCATCTTCCCAGATCTATCCTCGATTTGCACCTTAACTTCTCGTTCTCTCTTAAGATCGTGAGTAAGCTGGGCTACAAGAGATTCAAGTTTCTTCTGAGTCTCCAGCGAGGAATGGAGCTCACTTGTAAGACTAGCCACTTGTTTAGTCAAGTCCCCTTTCTCTTTCTAAAAAACACACACACTCTCTCTCTCCAAACAGTCTCTCTCTCTCTAAACAAACTCCCTTTCTCAAAATAGGCAGACTCTCTCTCTCTCAAGGTGGTGTAGGTGGAGGACTCTCTCTCTCTCTCTATTTTTCTAAATGTTCCTCGAGAGCGGTGATCCTAAGAACTAACGCTTTGTTACGATGCATTGAAGGTCACTCTCGCTCTCACTTGCATCATCCTCCCCCTCACTCACATCGCTCTCACTATCGATGTGTCCCTGTGAAGTAGAATCCTCATCATCGTGAGGAGTACTAGAAGTTCTCACATGACTAGCCATGAATGCGGTGAAGTTACACTCATGCGGTGACTCATCTCCAGAATCCACCGACTCGACCTCATTGTTGTCACTAAGGGTAGCGATAAGGACAGCTTTGCCCTTTTCTCTATTCAACCTAGTAGCACACTCAAAAGCTTTATGACCCCTACCGTCGCACTCAAAGCATCTCTCACTCTCTTTCTTAGGAGGATCTTTAAAATATTTTTGATTTTTCTTTTCAAACTTATTTTTCTGAAAATTCTTTTTAACTTTAAAATTACCATTTTTCTTGAATTTTAGAATTCTCTTGAATTTTTTAGCAAATAGGGCCAAATCATCTAAGTCAAAATCACACTCGGAATCTGACGTATCTGTCTCTATTTTCTAGATGACTCTCCCCTCTTTCTTGTCGACCCCTCACTCTTTCTCTCCTGGGCATTAAGTACAAATCACTTATCTTTAGAGTTGACAGATTTAGGAAACATATCAATTTCATACGTTTGCAAGTCTCCTACAAGTTCCTCCAATTTAAGCGTGTTTAAATTACCCATAGAATTTAACACAGTGACTTTAGGGATAAAATGCTTAGGTAGTGATCTAAGAATCTTTTTAACAACTCTAGCATTAGGAATGTGTTCACCAAGATTAAAGTTAGTGTTAACAATATCAGACAGTCTAGCATAAAATTCATCAAAACATTCAGATTTAAGCATGCTGATTATTTCAAATTAAGTTGTTAAATTTTGTAGTTTAGACTCTTTCACAACATTAGTTCATTCACAGGTAAGTTGTAAAACATCCCATGCCTCTTTTGACGTGGTGCACGTCATTATGCGTTTGAACTCATCAGGTGTGACAGACCCAGAAATAGCACTTAAACCCTTAGAATTAAAAGATGACCATTTAAATTCTTCTTCAGTCCAAGTAGTGTCAGGTTTTAAACTAGTCACGTTATTGACAGTGACGGAGGGAGGTGTTCACCCTCTTTCAACCAAAATCCAGACATGTTCATCAATGGATTTTAATGCAGATCTCATGCGGGCTTTCCAGTATGCATAGTTTGTCCCGTCTAAAACTGGCATTTTATTATATAACTTCTCCATTATGAACACACTCGTTTTCAAAAATAAATTTTTCAGAAAATTGATATCTTAGAAAAAATTTCCAAAAAATTACATGGTAAAGTTGTGTAATTGGCCCTGATATCAATTTGAAAGAGTGCGCTTGTGTTCAAATAAAGAAATTATTTAATTAAACTCAGTTTTTATCAATTAAGTCCTAAACATGCATCTAGGTGTGATTGATGATGATAAAATCAAGCAAGAACATTCAAACACACACAAATGATGAAAAATCCCCCAAAGGGGCAAAATCTTTTATTTTCACTATAATTTTGTAAAAATGGTTACACGGATTACAATGAAAATAAGTGATAGAGAAATACCCTCGGGTGTCGGTTCTGATGTCGTCGGCTGGAACTTTCCCTTTCCAGGAGGCTGCAATGAATAAGAGAGACGACTTCTCGACAAGATACTCCAAATGAGTAAATGATCCTCTTGAGGGTTTAAAGATTCACACACATATATGGAAATGGTTTTATGAATAAAAAAGGTTTGGAAAACCTTAAAAATATGAAGTCTTATTCTGGGCTATTTTCACAGAATTTTGAGATTGCAGAAAGACTTGAAAATCGTGTAGAAGGTGTATAGGTATTTACACGAAAATTGAGGAGGTGGATCGTTCGAACGAGATAGCCATGCCTCTCGAATGAAGGACAGATGTCATTCGAATGAGATCGCGCGACATGCCTATCTCGCGCGGATGACGGTTTAAAGTTGTTTGAGTGAGCTCATCGTTCAAGGCACTTCACTTCTACACTTGGAAAAAATTATGCTTTTGATAAAAATTAATCCGAACTTCAAAAATAATTTTCTAAAAAACTTCCCAAATATTTATGCAAATATTAAAGCTCCAATAAACCATTTTACCGATAAGGCGTAGAAGAGTAGTGGGAATGAGCTGAACAGAACATCGCATGTAGCATGATGCACGTGAAGACAATGGATGCATTGAATTCGGATAAAGGCCATCGAGGATGATCGTGTTGATGTGCCGAATGTAGAGGTATCAGACATACAAACTGTGATCTAGGGAAAAATAGAAAATTCCTAGATTCTACACCATACATTTATAAAATTATGTCCTTACAGTTTAATTTAGAGAGGCCATCAACTGATGAGGGAGAGAATGAAGTCAAGTACGTTCAAAAAGTAAATGATGTCACTACCCCACGGGATAGTGACACATCCGATCTATGTGCTTGGCCACCTAATTTGTCTTTAGATATGAGTCTTGAAACTTTTGAGAAAGAATTTATCCCAGTTGATGAGGATCTTACTGTGGAAGTCCAATCATTATTGGACTCATTTCGTTACTTGGAGGAGAAAGACTGGGACAATAGGATATATCAATTCTTTATTTGTGAACGCAATCCTGATCCTTTCGAGAATACACTGACGCATGAGGTTTTATCTATTAGTGATGAGATTCAAAAAATCATTCGAGCGTTTCCACCTGGTGACGCACGTTTTGTCATACCACATTGTCCATCTCCAAGACGTCCACCTGTGTCATTTGAGTGTTTGGATGAGATCGAGGACATGACTAGAGTATTGTCCAATTTGTAGCCCGATTTTTTCATTCTCGAGTTTGAGGAAAACCTAGGCTTAACATGTCATTCAGAATTTTATTATGATAGCCTCGTCGAGTTTAACCAATTATGCTATAATGTGATTGTGCATCTCGAAAATTTCACTCACATTCATTATTTGCCTTCATGTGTATACTTTGTTGATTAGGTTGACTCTCAATTGTTCAGACTTCTTTTAAGCACTAGAAGTATTAGTATGTCGTCTTGAGACACGAATCAACTCACCGAAACATGATAAATGGCATTAGGACATCGTTTGAAAGACCAAAAGTAAGCCTAAACTCTAACCCTTTTACATTATTTCATTGCAAGATCATTTGAGCCAAAAATAAAAAAAACCTTTTTGTTGAAAACCCATTATCCTACCTAACTCCAACTCGGGGTTTAAAGCCCATAAAAAAGAAGTCATACCCATTTTCTGAGAATACGAGGGTAAACTTACGGTAGGAAAAACGCAAAAAAAAAAAAAAGAAAAAAGTTTACAAAAGAATGATTTGTGAAAAGAAAAGAAATAAAGAATTGATAAAAAGGAGTACATAAAAAAAGAAAAGAAAAATCGAGGTTAGAAGAAAAAGTTCCTAAAAGTCAAAATATCGAAAAACCTCTATATTCTCAAAAGTTGTAAACTCCAAAATCCATTCTTTCTAGCCAAAAATCCGAGACTACAATACAACTAAAGAAAGTCATAATTAATCTCAAGTGATGTTAGATATAGTGTAGATAGAATATGAATAAGATCTATTGTGTGATTTAATGTTTTTAAAAAGTAATCGATTGTCCATTCATGAGATCATATTCATCCGTTATAAAAAAAAATTTCATTTTTGATCATGTATATATGAAATTTGTTCATTTAAATTTACTATTGTATTCACATATACCGAGAGAAAATAATCCATTTCTGAGTGTTCAATTGTAACGACATCCCGTGAGATTTTGAAATCAAAATGAACTTTCGGATAAGAAATGTAACGATCAAATCTTTTGAAATGGACGGTTATATTGTCTATGCACACACACACACGATAAGTTGAGATTAAAGAGTGAAATTCTACTATATTTATGAAGTTTGCATTCAAACTTGGTTATATTACTTTCGAGTCTTTTGTATTGAGTCAAGTTTTTGAATTATGTGGGTATATTCACTGCAAACTCTCATGAGACAAAACTCATCCACTAGGATAACCTAGAGGTTTAACGGCTTATTGCACATGCTAAGTGCAATCGTGATACCTAAGAAAGTGAGTTAGATTTTAAATTTATTTTATTTTTGCTCGAGGACTAGCAAAGTTTAGGTTTGGTGGTATTTGATGAATTCATTATTTTGGATGACTTATGCCCAAATCTAGGCATTGTTATGCCCAGTGTATCATAAATAATGAGCTTTTAGAGTCATTTTCGTAAAATAGAAGAAAAATGCAAGTTTGAATAAAATTTGAAATTAAAATATAATTTTAGTAACTACAAGAGTGAAATCATAATTTTCAAAACATTATGAGCCTGAAAATAATTTTTAAGTTGTTATCTAGGCAAAATATAGTTCTCTCTGAAATTTGGTTGAATTCCGAACTAAAATGAGTAATTTATGAATTTCGGGGGGCTAAATTGCAATGATGGGTAATTCTGTAATTTTCTAAATATTTATGACCCTAAATTTGAATTAATTATTTTTATTTTTCATTTTTACAGGTACCTCAGAAATTTGGACAACAAAGGAATCGATGTGCAAAGATTGTCACGATACGTCGCGACACGACACAACACGATTGACACAACTCTACTAAATATTTTTTATAAAATCGCTCGAGTGTCTGTTCAGGCTGTGCCATAGCTTTTTAGAAAAGTATTGACATGACTAACAACTTAGAAGTTCAGACGAAAATGAGATTTTGAAGTTTTGGAGGAAAAAATGCAATCAAAGATGGTGCTGTAAATAGTGACATGAATAGTGTCACAATTAGGGATAATTATTCATAAAAAAAAACTTCTCAATTATCTCCAACTCTTCCCAAGACTACATGAGATAATTATCATCTCAAATACAACCAATCAAAAAGAGTTTAACTCCAACTCAAACATATCATTCGTAAGCCTATAAATAAGATCATTTGGCTCATTATTTTGGTGGAGAATTTCTAAAGAGAGCTTGGAGAGATAGTTTTTCGTTCCTTTGTTTTGAGAGTTTTATTTATATTTGAGGACCAAGAATTGTATCTTTGTGGAAGGAATTTTTTCAAGTTTATTTGTGAGACACAACATTTGTAAGTTTGTTTCATTAATGAAAATTAATATTCATTATTGCAATTTTATGATGCCTTCAATGAAGTTAGCTTAATTTCTTAACTAGTACTAGGTGAAGTTTATTATGCTTGATTAATATTGTGAGTAGTTTAAATTCGTCTTTATTTCCCGACATATTCTGAAAGTTTTAAAAATTCGATATCCATTTAAAACGACACGAGAGTAAATTTTAAACCTTCGACATTGTTTGAAGAAATCATTTTTTATTTTATGTACGACTACTTTTTGATGGATTATACTTCTATAAAATTAATTGATAGTCCATGCTTAAAGACTATACTTTCAAATTTAAAGTGAGGGAATAGGGATTTTTGCCGTTTAAATTTAGAGACGTTAAATTTTATTTTGAATTTAACCGTGTTATTTTCCGAATTAAATACGACAAGAGTCGGTTTAATTTGAGTTATAAAATCGGGAATGATGAGTTTAAATTAGTGCATAATATTAGTTAACCGTGATAAATGGATCCAACGTCCTGGTGTTCACGCTCACTTGATTATATCTTTCGAAGTTATGCTTTTTATTTATTTTTGCGTAGTTTAATACACTACACCAAAATGGGTAAATTGACACCCTTCCAGCGGCTAACCTTGTCACGATCATTGACCGTGACAAGTCCATGACAAGGTATTGTCACGATCATTGACCGTGACAAGACCGTGACAACCATACTTGTCAGGGACTTGTCACGGTCAATGACCGTGACAATCCTTATAATATTGTCACGGTCAAGGACCGTGACACGTCCGTGACAAATGTCCCAGTAAAAAATCCTTTCCCCTTCTTTTTCCCCCCACCGATTCTTCCCTCCTTTTTCTCTCTCTCTCTACACTGCTCTCTCTCTCTCTCTCTCTCTCTCTCTCTCATTTATATATATGTGTGTGTATATATATGTGTGTGTGTGTATATATATGTGCATGTGTGTGCGTGTGTGTGGTGGGTGGGGAGGGGGTGGGGTAGGGTGGGGCAAGGGCAGGGGCAGGGATGGGGGGGTTGTTTGTGTGTGTGTGTGGTGTGTGTGCGTATGTGTGTAGTGGTGTGTGTGTGGTGGGGGAAGGGGGTGGGGCAGGGTGTGGGGGAGGGGGCAGGGATGGGTGGGTGGGTGGGGGGTAAAGGTGGGGGGTTGCGTGCTTGTGTGAATGTGTGCTCATGTGTGTGTATATGTGTGTGTATGTGCATGCTTGTGCGTAATGTCCCTTGTAAACGAATTGATTGGTTATTAATTTTTTAGTAAATTAATATATGATTGCCCGTCATTGTAAATTAGTAAATTAATATATTATTAATTATGAAAGTAGGATTACCCCTCATTGTAAATTAGTAAATTAATAATTAAATACTTTAATTGTTAGTTTAATTGATGAAAATAATTAATTGAGTATATTAATTAGAAGGAGCATGGGATACACAATTGTTGTTGACCTTGCTGTTGGATTATAGTGGATCGAAGTTGGGTTGGTTAGTTTTAAAAGTGGCATGACCACTGGATTATTGTCCATATGGGGGTGGGATTTTTCAACTTTTTTTGAAAATTACTTTGTATATCGAATAATATATATATAGTATGATAATGAAATGAAACATACTTGAAATTACATATAGTGCGCATGGATACTAGTCTTATATTTCTTATGCGTACGCATTCCATAGACCTTAGACCCGTTCGAGAGTCATTACCCCTATAATGAGATCCCTCGAACTGTCCCGTTTGGATAGTTTAGGACTGCATAATTTCTGTATAATATTCTTAGTGGCTTAAAGTTGTTACTTTTGGAGGAAATTTCTATTATAAATTCATTTCAATTTGAAATTTAAGTTTTGTTTATACTAATCTATGAATATACGCTTCTTACCTTTAATAGGTTATTAGTACATAGTTATTTTGGGTGTCCTATTTGTGAAGAGGAGACTGAATGTCTTCATCTATCCTTTAGCTCAAAAAATGAAGTGAGAATTCCCTTCATATCCGAACACTGAGAAATGCCATAATCCTATGGAGTGATGCTCTGCAAATTCCTTCCAACCATTGTGTAGCCAAACATCACCAGTTGAAGTTGTCAATTCCACTTTCCATACCCCACCACTTGGAACCTCTAGAAAAACATGGGAAAATATGGAAAGTGGAATTGACAACTTCAACTAGTGATGTTTGGCTACACAACGGTTAGAAGGAATTTGCAGTGCATAACTCCATAGGATTATGGCTTTTCTTAGTGTTCCGAAATGAAGGGAATTATATTTGACACGATTGCCCAGTGCACATTAGTTGGAAGGGGGTGTCATATGAGCTCAAGTTAGCTATTTAGGTGGCACTACATGTAATGTATGTATATTTATATTTATATTTATATTTACATTTACAATATATTATTCTAATTTCAATTTCATTTATTAAATTTTATTTATGATTGTGTTTGGTTAGGGATTTATTAAATCAAATCGCAACTCAATGCGAAATGAATTTCTTGCCGAATTCTTGTCTCTCTTTCTTTAACGGTAACTTACTTTGACTATGGATCTAGATTATGTAATCGATGGATTTTTTGCACTCGGTGAATTTGAATTCTTTTAAAATTAGTCATGCACAATTTCGATACATTTTAATATTTATTGTGAATGAATTATAATTTTAAACTATGCTTTGTCATTTTTTTTCTTGTTTTAGCTTAATTATATTATTATGAATATTTGCTTGTTGTTAGCCCACCCCTTAGATAATCCTGGCTCCGCCCTTGGTTATACCACATGTTTATTTAAGCTTCTTCGACAGATTTTCAACGTAAAGTCTCTTTCATTATCATATTCTACCATGTTGGTAAGCTATAATATCTCTGCTATTGTTGCTTGCATAAATGACTATATTTTTTTAGATTTATTACTTTTCAATTCATTTATAAAATCTCTCTTGTGCAGTGTCTTGCAGTGGCTGATTCTTATAGTGGAACTGGAACTGAAAATTGGTGCTGGATTTTCTCAAAAATTTGTCCTCTTCTAGAGGTTCTTATCTTTAAGGTATGTCAAGGGTTCATAACATCACTTCCAGCTAAATAGTTTGTAGATTTGAGATAATTGATGGTGATGTTGTTTCTTCTTATATTAGGATTTTTCATTTTGTTGTGAAAAAATCAGGACATCGTGGTTGGAATGGTATGTACCTGATTGTTTGAGATCACACCTAAAGACAATCAAAATTACGGGATTGGGGTCAAACAATGGAGTTGAACACTTGAGGTACTTTGTGGAGAATGCGAAAGTTTTGGAGAAGACTATAATAAAGATGAAGGGTGGTGTTGAACAATTAAAGCTTCCAAAGTGTTCAAAGCACATGATTAGTACAATAAGTAAATTAATAAGAACATTAAACGACAAAAATATAGCATGACGCGAAGTTATCCTATTTGCATATTGTTTATACTTTGAATGTATATTTGCATTATCTCTAGTTTATTTGGATATAAGATGTTTGAACAGGTACAACGTTACTATAACAAGTATAAATACACTGCTAGGCAGTGGTAGTGACCATACTGCCAAACAGATTTTTTTTCAATTCTGCCTAGAATTGTCACGGTCAATGACCGTGACAATTTTTTACAAACTGTCACAGGCTTATCACGATCATAAACCATGATGAAACTTGTCACGGTCAGGGATCGTGACATGATCGTGACAACACGGACTTGTCACGGTCATTGACCGTGATAATTTTTTATAAACTTTCACGGGCTTATCACGGTCATAAATCGTGATAAAACTTGTCACGGTCAGGGACCGTGACATGACCGTGACAATTCTAATGAACTTGTCACGGTCCATGACTGTGACAAAAAAAGTTGTCTCACCCAGAATTATCACGGTCATTGAACTTGACAAGTTGAATATATCAAGGTCAATGACCGTGATAATTCCACAGATTTGGTGTAGTGATATTACATATCTTATCTACTACACCCATTTCATCTAGTTGGACAATCACAATTATTTTGAATGAAAAAAATAGACAAATCTCTCTGGGTTCGACCCTTACTTAAACTGGCTATTTTATAATAGTGTGTGCACTTGCGGTATTTTATAAAATTGACAACAACTGCTAGTAAATCCATTCTTGTGAAATTAATGGCTGACCTGACCACTATAAGGTTAGATGGTACTCGAACCATGAACAAGTACATTATAGAGATGACCAATATGGATGCTAGACTAAAGGTTTTAAGCATGACAGTGGATGAGTCTTTTATTGTCCAATTCGTCCTAAACTCCCTACCTCCTAAGTATCGACATTCCCAAATCCATAACAACACTTTTAAGGATAAGTGGAATGTAAATGATTTGCAAAGCATGTTACTACACGAGGAGGGCAGGCTCAAGCCCCTGAATGGACATGTGACTAAACGACAAGTGGAAAATTTCACACTCAAAGGACCTAGTTTTAAGAAGAAGACTGGAAAGGGCATTAATAAAGGTCTTAGGTCATCTCATCAAGCTGAACCATCATCTGTTACGAAGAAGGAAAAGAACGACAAGTGTCACTTCTGTAAAAAGAAGGGTCATTTTCAGAAGGATTGTTATAAAAGAAAGGCCTGGTTTGAGAAAAGGGTAAGCCTATTATTTATGTTTGTTTCGAATCAATCCTTATTAATGTTCCTTCTAACACTTGGTGGATTGATTCATGTTCTATGTGTCATGCTTCTAATTAAATGCAGGGTTTCACTTCGATCCGCAAAACAAATCCAAATGATCATTTTCTCTATATGGAAATAAAACAAAAGCTAAAATATAATCCACTGAAGTCTTTCCCTTGATTTTAGGTTCTGGATTTATGTTTTTTATGTTCCATCAGTTTCTAGGAATTTAATTTGTTTTTCCAAACTTTCATTAGACATATTTGCAATTGAATTTAAGGATATTGAATTTAAGGATAATGATTTTTGTTTAATTAAAAACTCTATTAATGTTGGTTTTAAATTTTTATTAGATGGTTTATATCAATTGAATCTTGAAAAGAATTTTTCTGAAACCCTTGTGACCCTGCATCCCAATGTTGTTATGAAACTTACACTCACTGATGAAAAATCTTCTTATTTGTGAGGTAAAGATTGGGGCGCACATCTAGTCTAAGAATTGAAAGGCTTACTAAAGATGGAATACTCCATACCTTGGATTAGGCCAATTATGATAAATGTGTTAACTGCATTAAAGGAAAAACATACCAAACATATAAGGAAAGGAGCCATAAGAAGAACCCAACAACTCGAAATTATACATACATATATATGTGGACCTTTTTATATTCCATCCATTGGTGGAGAAAAATACTCCATTTTTACAGATGATTTTTCACGTTATTGCATGTTGTACCCGTTGCATGATAAATCTCAGTCTTAGAATGTTTTTAAAATATAGATAAATGAGGTTGAAAGGCAACTGAGCAAAAATGTGAAAATTATTAGGTGTGATAGAGGAGGTGAATATTATGATAGATATGACGAGTCAGGGCAACGCCCTGGCCCATTTGTTAAACTCATTGAAAAATTAGGTATTTGCCCCCAATACACAATGCCAGGATCACCGTGGTAGAATGGTGTAGCTGAAAGGCATAATCTTACACATTAAATCGGGATTGGTGACTGTTGTCTACATTTTTGTGTCTGAAAGTATGATAAGTAGGACTCAATTGCCTACATTTTTGTGTACACATGCCTTGATGACTGTTGTACACATCTTAAATCGGCTACCTAGTAAGTCAGTTTCAAAAACCACTTTGGAGCTTTGGTAATGATGGAAACCCAATTTAATGTATTTACGTGTATGGGGATTCCCAGTGGATGCTAGAATTTATAACCCTCATGAAAATAAATTGGATATTAGGACATTGTCTTGTCATTTAATTGGGTATCAAGAAGAGTCAAAGGGGTAAAAATTCTATTGTCCGCATCATACAACTAGAATAAATAAAACTGGAAATGCTAAATTTATTGAAGATGGTGAAGTCAGAAGTATCAAAGAAAGGGAGGTAATCATTAATGAAGTCATGGCACAAATTCCTATACCCCGAGTTCATAACATAACTGTTGTTCTTAATGTAGTTGTTGAACCAGTCATTGATCCAATCAATAACAATGAATGACATGTGAATGATTAACCAACTGAACAACCACATAATGAGACTATAACAGATGAACCAGTCGAAGCACCACATGAAGTTCCATTAAGAAGATCTTAAAGGGAAAGGAGATCGACAATTCCCGATGATTATGTGGTATACCTTCAAAAGGCCGTCTTTAACATAGGGAATATTAATGACCCAGTTTCTTATGAAAAAGCTGTAAATAGTGATGATTTTGATAAATGGATTAATGAAATGAATAAAGAAATAAAATCGATGAATGATAACAAAGTTTTGGAGTTGGTCGAATTTCCAGGAAGACAAAAATGAGTTGGGTGCAAGTCAATCTTTAAGACCAAAGTTGACTCGAAGGATAATATCGAGCGAAATAAATCTAGACTTGTTGCCCAAGGTTTTAATCAAAGAAAATTCATTGATTATAATGAGACATTCTCTCCAGTTTCTAAGAAGAACTCATTAAGAATCATATTAGCATTAGTGACTCATTATGATTTGGAGTTTCACCAAAGGGATGTGAAAACAACTTTTCAAAATGGGAGTTTAGAAGAAGAAGTCTACATGGCACAACCACAAGGCTTCTTAAAGGGAGGAAAAAAAACATGATCTGTATATTAAAGAAGTCAATATATGGTCTAAAACAATCTTCTCACCAATTCTACATTAAGTTCCACGATACCATTACATCCTTTGAGTTTAAGACAAACACTGTTGATCAGTGTATATACCTGAAGACCAGTGGGAGCAAGTTTGTGTTTTTAGTACTATATGTTGACGGCTTGCTTATCGCCAGTAGTGATCTTGGTTTATTATGTGAAACCAAGAAATACATTTACAAATACTTTGAAATGAAAGATTTAGGTGAGGCATCCTTTGTGACCAGGATAGAAATATCTTTGGATAGATCATGAGGAACGTTGGGACTACTCAAAAATATTACATTAGAAACATTTTAGAAAGATTCCGCGTGCAAAGTTGTAATACCGTTAATGTTCCACTTAAAAAAGGGGATAAGTTCACCTTAAGTCAATGCCCTAGAAGTGAATTAAAAATGGAGCACATGAAAGGCATGCATTATGCTTTACTCGTAGGGAGCTTATTCTATGCACAAGTCTTCACTAGACTAGACGTCAGTTTTGTCATTGGTATACTAGGCAGATATCAAAGCAATCCGGGGAATTACCATTGAAAGCTGCAAAGAAAGTGTTGAGGTACCTGCAAGGGACCAATGATTACATGCTCACATATAGGAAGGCGGATCACCTTAAGGTGATTTACTATTCAGACTCAGATTTTACGGGATACCTTGACAGTAGGAAGATAACTTCGGGTTATATTTTCCTTCTGGCGAGAGGAGCCATTTCATGTAAAAGTGATAAGAAGAGCATCATTGCATTGTGTACTATGGAGGCTGAATACATAGCTTGCTTCGAAGCTACAAATTATGGATTATGGATGCAAAACTTTATTTTTGGACTTAGAATTATGGGATCGATATCTAAGCCGTTAAATATTTATTGTGATAATGTCACACCAGTTTTCTTTTTGAAGAATGATAGGTATACTAAGGAAGTAAAGCATATTAAGATGAAATACCTATCAGTGAAAGAAGAGGTTCAGAAACAAAGAATGTCAATTGATCACATTAGTACGAGTGATAACATAGAAGATCCTTTTATGAAAAGACTATCTCCAAAGACCTTTATAGAACATGTCAAAGAGTTGGGTCTCGATTAGTTAGATTATGATTTCTATTTGGCTTAGTTGTTTGACACTATTACTTGAATTCAATAAAACTGTTTATGATTTCTACTATTTCTATCTTTTATGAATGCATGCATATGATTATGACTTATTATTTTATAAATATTGTCCTTTTATTCCAAAGGACATTATGTGGCCAATATGACACCCAATATTAAAGGTTTAATTGAATGAAACATTGGTGTTGTGGTACATGGAAAGAACCATACTCTTGAATAGCATGGAACCGCCATGACTCACATCCGTGAATCGCTTAATTTATCAAAGTATATTTATCAATTATTGTGCACCTAATGATACCGAATCTAAATATAAAGATTATTAGGCCCAAGTGGAAGACTGTTGGAAATGAATAATTAAAGTTTGCAATTAATTTTTTAATTTCAATTATATTAAATTTCGAAATTATGAATTTTCCATATATGTGGTCTTGATAAATATCAGATAATTTATTAGGCACGTGATAAATGCAAATGTTAAAGGATTGAGTTGTTCCTATCTTTTAGCCACTTGATGGTTAGTGGAAGACATGAAAAGTGTTATACTTTGACCAAGATTTTTGGCCATCTTCCCTTTATAAATAGAGAAGCCTTGCACCATCCAGGGTTATCTCATAACACATTGTTTCTAAGGTGGGAGATAAAATATGAAATTCCCATTACACATATTTGCTCATAATAATTCTCGGCACATCAAGTAACAATTCTAGTCTATTTTTCAAGGGCTTCTTAGGAGCAATTAATAGGAGCATTCAAATTCACTTTTTCCAATCAATAGCAATAAACAAAGGTTGGTTTTCGATCACAATTATATAGAATAATTAATTTTATGATTGCATGAAGATAAAATAGGCGGAATTAATGACAAAACTATTTTTAAACATGATGTAACATTAAGGTTTATGTCTGATTTAATGATAACGAAACAGTCTCAATTAACATATGTTACATATTTCTCAATTTCTTAAACCATCTCCCATCGTTAAAGTTTTTTTTTTTGCACAGCATGTAACTCTCAATGTTTTAGGTTTTACTATTTTGCAAAAGAACCTTCAACTCCAATGTTGTTGGCCATCTTGTTGCTTGCGTCACAACAATTGGCCTACATGGTTAAACAACACTTGTATAGTTGTACACTTGTATCGAGATAGGCCTCTTTAATAATATTTTGTGTGAGGCGTAATTTTATTAACCAACCAACCGTTACATACTTGTTACCTATAATATGCATTAAAATGGTATATATATATTACGTATTTCCATTTTCTTACTCCATCTCCAAGCGTTATAGTAATTTTTTCAAGGCATGTAACTCCAAATGTTTTAGATTTTACTATTTTTGCAAAGGAACCTTCAACTCCATATGTTGTTGGTCTTCATGTTGCTCGCTTTACTATAATTGGCGTAGAGAGTTAAACGACACTTGAAGTGTTGCCCACTAAAAATTCAAGAGAGAGAAGGAGAGAGTGTTAGCCGATCTCCAATCGTGTGACCATTTTGGCCCGAGGAAAATATCTATAATTTTACTATTTCTAAAATTCAATGGGTGCAAATCCCTACGTCTATCTATATTTTGAATTTGGACGGAATAGTTTTTGCTTCCCCACTGATTAATAAGTTAATAACATGAAAACAAATTATTAAGAAAAATGTTGGAGCAGCATGTGTGTTATTGTCTGAGTCACACTAATACTAAGCTAAGCAAATATAAACATTGGAGAAAATGGCTTCAGATTTAGGTAGTAATATGTAAAAACCTATTTTAGATTCATAAAGGAAGAGTTAAAAAATCATTCACCCGAAATTTTTGGACATGGTTTTAGGATAGTCATTGAACTGCTCTAATAAAAATTTGTTTGTAACAACTAGTAAATTTCATAATAAAATAGACTTAAATTTAGGTTGAGAAATAGTTAAAAGGTAAATCTAGAGCAACACATAATTTGACATATTAAAATGTCATTTTTGCATCGGTTGGTTTGCGAAGTCTAATGATCAAGGGCGGATTAGCGGTAGATCAGGGCGATAGCCCACCATCAAAAAACAAGAATTTTTTTACTAGTCATTTTCTTAGCCAACTCAAACACCCAATTCAGCACAGACTTTAGCTCACCCCAAAACAAAACACTTGATTTTGAGACAAGTATATTAAAGAAAAATGCCAATGGTCTAAAATTTTAGCACTCAATTGTTGTTGATTTGAAGTGTTTTGGACATACGTGAAATTGAGACTGGTATTCCGATAGTCATTTTTATTTTATTTTCTTCTCTTGACTACTCTCTCTCCATATTTGAATTTAAGGTTGTACTACTTGTGTGTATATGTTTGTATTGGTTGGTATTTTGTAATGAAATAATGAATGTATGAAAGTTTTTTTGAGACTCTAATGTCTACACCTTTTCGTCAAACAATGTCATCAATTTGACAATCAACTTTGGCTGTGGGTATATAAATTATAAATTAAAAAAATTTGACATGCTATTTTGCCTCATTCAAGGATCTGTTTAGTTAAGGATAAATTATTTTTAGTTGTGTAAAGTGAAGTAGTACAATAATTTTTCGCATTCAAAATTAATGGTCCGTTTGATTGTCATTGATTCATTTTCCATGAAAAAAAGTTAATTTACTTCATTTTTGGTGTTTGATTTAAAATACATTCTACGTTACATATATTTAAAGTACTTCATATTTTTATTATTTTCATCTCCCAAAATTGATTTAATGAAAAAATTTAAAAGTAAGATAAAACCACTCCCATACTTTTCCACTCATCTTCCAACTTGTGACAAAAATGAATTAGTTTTCAATTTTTTTCCAACTTTGTAATGAAACATACATTAAACTTTTTGTTCGTTTGAAATTGTAAATAGTTGAACACTCCATAATAACACGGTATTTTAAAAAAAAATTAGCGAACATAATTTAACCCCATGTAGTTAAAATTATATTTCACTATTTTGTTTTTCATCACGGCGCAAAGTGTTTCATCTCGAACTAGGCGAATGATCACTTTATTATGAGGCTGTCATAATCTTAGCCTACCCCTCCGACAAATCCCGGCTCCGCCCTTGTTACTTATCACCATTTTAAACATCAATCAACCCAAATACGATTATCACTCACAATTAAAATTCATTTTACTTTATTTGTTGCACTTTAAAATCACGAGTAATCAATATCTTGAAGGTGGAATGTAGAGTGTCCACGTAACAATGGGACCTAAAATCCTATTCTCTTGGTGGTATTTTATTCAACGTGTAAATGGGAAAATCACATCCACTTATAATAATCTCTTGTTTCTATTTTTCTTAATGTATTAGTGTAGTGGGGGCTTGTACTTGGTAAAAGACTAAATGATGGCTACCTAACATTTGGTTGGTGTTTGTTCACACAGCACCACATATTCCATTAACATTGCTTTTGAGTTTTCATCACCACATATGCCATTAACACTGCTTTTGAGTTTTCACCATATTGTGATTTTGGTTATAGAAGAAATAGAGGTGGGGTTCAGGTGATGGCCCTGTGGTGATCACATGCACCATTGTTATTGTGTCTCAATCACTAACCCCACACCTCCCCTCTTAAGTCAAAACAAAGAGTGTATTTTCATGTTGATATGAGTCATGAGATGACCACAAGTTGCGTTGTTCAACTAATTAATTTGACACGTCCCAACTTGATAATGTTCGAACAACTTGATCGTATTCTCCTGAGGGGTCAAAGCTTTACGTTGAATACCTTTTGAATCATTACAGGTGATAGACACGGCTCACACTTGTGAGAGTGAGGAAAGTGAACCAAGTGAGTATTGTGATACTTTTTGAAATTCCGCCTATGATTTGGATCCCAAAATCGTGAGATCGTAAAACACATTGCTAGCATAATAGTCACTCGTGATGCCAAGCGAGTTCATACCAAGAAGGCATATGAAGTTTTCTAACGTTGCTCATTTTCTTATGTTAACTCTTGTTCTTGTATGCGCCACCTCGGAGAGGTTTTTTATTCTTCTCTTCAATTAATCCAAGGGTTATACCCCTTATTTAAAAATAAAAAAAGAGATGAGAAGACCAAGTCGACAATGGTTACAAAATGTACACAATTGATTGGTCCGGCTAACCTTCTTATTAGAAGATCCAAGGTGTCTCGAACGCGTATGGCAGCTGAGTTGGACCACAAACGCGTAAAACACATTTGGCGTGAGTTTGATATTTATCGGCTTTCGCGAATCCCGTTGCCCTAGCATTATGGGTAGAGAAATAGGATTTTTTCAGAAGCCCTAGCCTTGGAAAGTCTCCTTAAAAAATAAAAAATAAAGAGAGAAATTAAAAAACTTCCAACAAGGTTTAGTATCAGCCGAATTGGATTAGTAAATATCTTTTTAAAATTTTTTTGGATTTTTCGACTAGAATTTTAATCTACTCGAAATCGCATTGTTTTCCCATAATTCAAATTTTTTTAAAAATGGTAAAATCATAAATTAAGAAAAATCATAAAAACCAGAAAATAAAAAAGAAAAAAAAGAATAATTTCACAAAAAATTGGGGTAGTACAATTTCATTAAAAATATTTAAAAAATAGAGGAGCAATACAATTTTAGAAAAAGTGGATTAAAATATCAAAAAATTATGCTTGATCCGATAGAATTTCGAAAAATCATAAATAGGAATGGAAAAATATTGTTCCAAAATAAATAATCAGATTTTGAAAAAATCCTAAGTTGGAAAGAGAGAGATAGGTGTTGGGGTCGGGTTGGGTTCGGTTGCGCCTTTTACTTATAAAGATACAACCAGACCAACTACAAGTATGTTGTGTGTCAATATTTAATCTAATTCAAATTATTGTCTTCAATTATAATAGAACCATTTTAGCTCCAGTGAGTCATTTTTGTATACAAAAAAAATCATGAAATTCAATTTAATCTATATATCTGACGAAAATTTGATATTTAAAATATTTAATGTACTTAGAAGTCAAGTTCTTGAGACAAGAGTTGTGGATTATAAGATAAATCTAGGTGTAAACCCGCGCGATGCGTGAGCCGCTATTGTGATGGTAATTTTGCATCAATTAGTAACACGTAAATAGGAAAAGTGCTTGTATTGGTATATAAACGTCAAATTTGAAGAAGTCAAATAATTTAAAAGTGACAAAGTAATGATCCAAAATAAATGTGTTCATGGTTACGAGTTAATCCCAAAAAAGTGAAAAAAATAACAACAATGGATTTAGTCCTTTCAAATTATTATACATACAGCGTTTAGACTTCTCATACTTTAAAAAATGCAAAGATATTTTTATACATACAGAAACATGACGCATGTACATTGAAGTCAATTTACATTTAGACAGCGTTTTCTAAATTAGCATATTGACAGTCAAACATATGCTAGAAGTTAATCCAAAATGTGCCCTGAAACCATTATCCATGTGAAATAATCTTGCATAGAATCTTTTAACTAATTTATAATATGAAATAAATGGAATCGATAATTAACAACTTATATTATAAATTGAGTTATTGGTAGAATGCAATGTTTGTGTTCATGAGTAGTTAAATCAAAATTCAGTAATATTGACTCACTAATATTGACTCACTGAGAACATATTTACTCATACTATGAATAAATTGTTTACTCAATAAGGTTCCATCAAATAACTTGAACAAATATGTTCATGAGAGAAATAAGGAGGTATCTTAAACATCAACAAATTAAAATGACCTTAATATAAGTAATAGGATTCGAGATACCAATATCACCTCACATTGAAATTTATTGAGTTAAACATAACTTTTGGATAAATAGTTACTCAAATAATAAATATAAAAAAACAAATAATTTTGTGATAAAATGCAAATTTTACTAATCACTTTTGCAATGGGAGAAATCTTTTTCCCAATAAAAATATAGGAAAGGTTTTAAAAAACGCGAGGCGTGATTGAGGCGTGGAGGCCAAGCCTTAAGCCTTAGAAGCCTAGGCGGGCCTAGGCGTAAAAAGACGTTTAGGCCTTTTTAATATATTTTAATATTTTTTAACCATAATAAGGCTATTAAAAAACAAAAATTGCATAGATCATAAAAATATATCTAAATATATGCAAATTAAAATACTATTTGATTATTTTGGATGAGATAATTGTTCGGTTTGTAAACAAATTCTTTAAAAGGCGACATCGTTTCACTAAATCATTATTGTTTTTAGAAAAAAGTGTGCCTTAAGGGTTTTACCAAGAATAAGGCGTGAAAAGCGTAAGGCGAGGCGTTTCTCCCAAGCCTTAAGCCTAGGCGGAGCCTAGGCGAGTTTTTTAGAACAGTGGGAAGAACACAACAATACAAATGTTGTGTTTAAAATTACATAAACATACCAAATTATATAACAAGAATCATTTTAACAAACAACAAATAAACACATGATTATCAACTTCTCATCTCCCGACACTTTCGGAAAATGTTCCGTTTGACTCAAGCGCTGCATTTCAGTAGAATTCAAAACCAAATCATATGTCGATATGCTTGAAAAATAATAAAATACACCTTTTCTAATCATCTTTAAGAAATTTCATCAAGCCATGGAGAAAGTAAATAAATAGGACAATACCATTAACCTTATCATGTCCAGAATAAGCTAATGTTATTAACTTAATTTTCCTGCTTCCATTCAAGCTACATTCTTTTGATTGTTTTGTGTAACTACCAAACAATATTCCAACAATTAGATTATTGGATATACCAAATCGATAAAAATAAATATTAATTATAAGCTTAGTGTATCATAAATATATAAAATCCCAAATTATTACACAGTACTACAATCAATGAAAAACACTAAGACAATGGATATAGGATACAAAATTGAAATAAAACAAATAACTAATTAATTCGCACACACACACACACACACACACACACACACACACACACACACACACATATATATATATATATATATATATATATATATATATATATATATACCTCTAATATGATAGTATTAGAGGTTTTAATAAGAATAAAAACACTTTTAACATTCTATGTTGAAAATCGAACCTTCTAATCTTTCATTCTTCGTACAGTCACTAAACAAGATCCTTTTATCTTCCATTACAACACGATTTCATTCCTCGTACCTTTTGCCGACCGCTTGAAAATTTGATATAAAAGGACATCTTATGAGTCTCGTTGATGCCATAAAGAATTTTTTTGAAGGACATCTTCAGAGGTACTACACCCCCTTTCACATCTCTGGTTTCATCTCCCTTTTCCCAATTTTTGGCTGCTTTAATAGTTAAAATAATATTCTTGTCTTACATAATTTATGTTGAGCGTTTTTATAGTAACCGAATAATCGACTGAATATGCTTTGACTGAATGATGTGTAAACGGAATTTCCCATGTTTTCTTTCTTTTCTTATTCTTTAGGTTTTAACAATTGATATAACATATTAAAAAAAACTGGGTCCTATTAATATAAAAAACAGTTTTTTTTAATTAAAATTAAACAACTTTTTTTTATTAAAATAAAAGATCTTTTTATTAAAAGTTAAAAAAAAAAATCACAAATAAAACAAACTATGTTTACTAATAAAAATAATCTATAAAACAGTATTTTTTTTTTTTATTAAAAACAACATTTAAAAAAATTATTTTTTTATTTTAATAAAAAAACTATTTAATTTGATGTCTTAGATTCACGATTGATAAGTGTCGCTTGTGCGGACCCATGTCCAATAAAGGATGTGGGTCCGTACCAGTGGCACTAATTAATTGCGATATATTTTCAATAAAATATCGTGATTAATTAGTGATATGTCCGAAGTGCACCCTCTTACCTAGAGCAACTAACCTCGGCCAGACTCATAGCCGAGGTTACCAGAAGCCTATGACAATCATCAGTAATATCCTCTCTCAAATTGTCGGCCCTAGCCGACATTACAGCAATCCCATACACCAACCTCGGCTTGTCAACAGTCGGGGTCAGCAGGGCCCCATGGGCTCAATCGACTACTAACCTCATAATCGGCCCCAGCTGACGTCGCGGCCACCAGCTGTAATTAGCATCTCATGGTCAATCATCTACTAACATCATCGTCGGCCCCAGCCGATGTTACAGCTCTCTCATACCCAACCTCGGACTACCCTCCTGGCAGAGGTCATCACTACAAAGCAACAACATCTGACTCCATCAACCTCACACCGAGTTTGCAAAGATCAAGGACAAGGTCGAGCATTTATAAGCGTGTGCAAGGTTGAGAATGCGTGGGAAAAATCAGTTGTAACCAAATCAATCCCCTCACGTGAGGTAACATTTCATCATCATTCTCTACATGTGACAGTGACTGATGGCTTCATTAGATTGGCTAGATGATCACATACATGCTCATTGCATGCTTAGGGGGTACATTACACGCCCCAAACACTATATATACTTGTCTTCTCCTACTTTGAAAGTAATCCAAAAAAATAAAGCCTAGCCAAACTCTGTTGCATTTATAGTATAGAGAGAAATTGGAGTGAATGTATTACTAAGGCCATTAGAGCCCTCTTTTGATAGTCATATTTGCACTCACATGCACAGTGGACGTATGCATTTGCCGAACCACTTATATTGTTATGTTAATCCCCTTCTCCTAATCTCCTACTATATATATATGCTCTCGTGATGCTAATGTTATCATTTGCTTAAGATTGTCAACACCTTATCTGGTGGTGCTGTTTTGAGCATCATCATTTTGGCACCGTCTGTGGGAATTAGACGATTCATCTATTTCATTTTGCATCTTAACCTCACTAGAGACTCTGGTGGTGACCCAAGCCTCACCCTTCGTGTGAAGCTGTTTCACCATTGAAAGAGATCCTTTAAGGTGTTTAAGCTCTCTAATATTTTCATCGCAAACTCTTTAGCCCTAACATATGGCACCGGAGTTACCACCACCTCCTCCACCATTCGGTGTTGGAGGACTCAGTTCCATCCAAGCACCACCCCAGTCCGAGATGGATAAGGTGGCGTCAGCCTTGAGATCATTGGTTGCTACGCAGCAAGCAATGAAGGATCAGTTTGCCCAGCTAAGCCAAAATATGAGGAGGCCACCTGGGTCTCACTAGAAATGATTACTCCGGCGGCTGTCCGACCACATCCAGAGGCCAGGGGACTACCCTAGGCATTGAGACATGACCAATCTACGCCTCAGCACAGGAGGGATGTTGTTAACCCTAGGTGATTACGTTTGGGGAGGCAAGGAAACCCTTTCCCTAAGAATAGGTACGATGATATTGAAGCAGAAGATGCTCGAGCTAACTGTTGGGATCCATATGAGGTTCCAAAGAACACAATATGTCCTATGCAGCAGAGCTGAGGTTGCGAAGCAAGAAGGGCCGAGGTTGGTGATGCCCGACAAAGAGGATCAGCTTTTGATCGCTTAAGTAAAGGGTCGGCCTTTGAAAGGCTTGGCCCAGTTAATGATCCGAGGAGGAGGTTGTCCAGGTCAAGAAGTGCAGATGGCTCACAGTAATAAGATGGTTAACATCGAGCTCGCTCTGAACGACCCCTATATGGTCGAGACTGTGGCCAAGAGGTCAACAACCGATGTTGTGTAGCAGCTGGGGAACCTTCAGCTTACCCCTTAGGGGTGGATGGGGACAACGTCGACCAAGGCGACGTTGCTAAACCATGGAATGGCTCCATTCAATGGATGCAAGAGAAGATAAGGAACCTCATAAAAAGATGAGAGCCACTGTAAAGGGGGTTCTCAGAGGGCTCCTCATTTGTGGTAAAAATTATGAACTTCCCAACCCCTGCTAAATTCAAACCACCAATGGTGTCTCGCAAGTATGATGGAAGTAACTACTCTGTACAACATATTGAGATGTATCAGTCGTCAACAAACATTTAGTCAATCCCCGATGAGATGAGGTGTCGAGCTCTTTTAAGTACTTTGATGGGAGCTGCGCATATTTAGTTCACTTCCCTTCCTAAAAATTCTGTGGAGAACTTTAAAGGTTTGGCTGAGCGGTTCATACACAACTTCTGTTTTGGGGTAAAACATCATTAGAAGACAACCCATCTACTTTATGTAAAACAAGGCAAGAATAAGAGCCTCAGAGACTACATTGCAAGATTCAATAAGGAAAAATTGGAGGTTGAAGATTAAGAAGATAATATAACTATAACATCCCTTATAGGAGGACTTCAGAAGGGGAAGTTACTCTGAAAGCTTGCTGAAGACCATCCAAAATCCATGGACGAGCTGTTAGCAATAGCTGGTAGGGTCATAAATGCTGAAGAAGCAATGGCCACAAAGTATGAGGATGAGAATGGAAGTAGCAGTGGAAAATTCCAAAGGAAGAAGGATGGAAAGAAGAGGGTTGCAGACGACAAGTTTGCACACTACACTCCTCTAACTGTGAGCTGCGACCACATCCTCAATGAAATAAGGAATGACAGGTCCCTAAGATGGCCAGAGAAGTTGAAGGCTCCTCCACATAAGAGGAACAAGAACCTATGGTGCGAGTTCCACCAAGATCACGGTCATCTAAATAATAAGTGTTTCGCCTTGAAGGATAAGATTAAGAAGATGTTAAAGTCTGGAAAGATCAGGAAGTGTGTGGATGGAAGAGCTTCTAAGGGAGGAAGAGATGACACTAAAAAGAAGAGAAATGACAGGTGAAAAGAAGATGCCCCCACCAGAAGAGATGAGGACTCGGATGATGATGATGATGACCGTGACCTCCCACCAAAAGACTAGAATGTCCTAGTGAAGAGGGTCGGCATGATCTTTTTTGGTGTAAACACCATCTGTGGAGGACTAGAAAGGGGTGGCTCAGAGGTAGCTGACTGCAAAGCTCACGTGGCAGAGGCCAAGTCAGTGACCAAAGTAGAGGTTGTGAATTTGGCATCTTCAGAGGTTAAACATGAGAAGAGAAAGAAGGTGGATGTGGATACTCTCATAGCTGGATTCTCCCGACTTGATTTCAAAGGTATCTTAGCTCCACACGATGGCCCTTTTGCCAATCACCACAAGGGTGTACGGATGTGAGGTACAAAGAATCCTCATTGACGAGGGAATTTCAACAGATGTAATGTTGTGGCCTTCTTTTAGAGCCTGGGCCTCAGTACAGCTAGGCTCATCCCTTACCATCACCCCCTGCTCGGTTTCAGTGGAGAAAAGGTTCATTCGTTGGGCATGTATGAGATGGATGTAAGAATGGGAGATGAGTGGCCTAAGAGGTTGACAAGAAAAATCATTTTTTTTTTGTGATGGATGAAAACGTTTTCTCAACTTAGAACCTCATCATAAAAAGATTAGTCCTCAAGGAATTTGAGGTCGTGCCTTCAACGGTCCACCAAATGCTAAAATTCCCGACTCCCTATGTAAGGACACAAATTTCCAATTGAGTCCTTTGTTGTTTTGGCTCAATTCTGGACAAAAACGTTTATGTCATAGGATAGTGTTCAAGTGTACCTACTCAAGCCTATGATGTGTTGTGTTGAAGACGTAGCGATCAAGAATATAAAGCTTCATTAAAAGCCGTGGTTTATGTGCCTCGTTTCAACGTCATCAACAGTGATTCCATGCTCCCAAGGTATGAATGTCTTTATGTATATATAGGAGCTTGGAACAAGTTTATATTGGGTGTGAGGTTTTAAAACTGTGTGTTGTCTTTCAGAAAGATTTTATCAAACTTTAAAATAAAAGTATATAAAGTTTCTGGGCTAAATTAGAAATTTATGACCTTTCTGGAAGTTCGTTCGATATGTCGTTCGAACGAGTTTTTCGTTCGAACGAGTTTTTCGTTCGAACCAGATGTCGTTCGAACGAGTTTGCCAACGAGTTCCCAGTATAGCACTTTGAAATGTCGTTCGATATGTCGTTCGAACGAACTTATGTTCGAACGAGATATCTAACAAGATTTCTAACGAATTCAATCTAGAACTTCGTTAGAAGTCTCGTTCGAACGAGATTTCGTTCGAACGAAATGTCGTTCGAACGAGATGTCAGGCAGGAACAGTTTTTGGCAGTTTTCAAGCAGTTTTCTCCCACTTCCCCACTTGTTTCTTAACTGATTTTTCTCACACTTTATTATGTGCGGGAATAAATTTTTGAAAGTAATCCTTTTCATATCCTTCTAACTTTTAGAGAGTGTTTTGAGTGCAAAATTATAAACGGAAAAAGATCAAGTTTTGAGTGAGAATTTTCAAAGACAAAATCATCTACCACTCTAGTTTTCACCCATAATTTTATTTATCCAAGTTCATATATATATATATATACATCTTGCTTGGAGTTTGGCACCGGATTTATCTCTACACCGAATTGAAGATATTGTTTGGTTTTCTTCTACATCCCTTAAAGAAGAAGAGTTCATTTTTCTACGGCATTCTCATGTGGTAAAAGACACCACGTGTGGTTGAAGGTGTGCCTATTGTACGGCTGGTGAGTCCAAGATCGCGGTGGAGCCCCGTGGTTATCCGCTAGGAAGAGGTGGTTACAAGAAGACGCGTCAAGGCTTGAGAGGGTTCGAGTTGAGGAAGTAAGTCATCTGTCTTGTAAATATAATTCCGTACTTAGTGGATTTGAGGCTAGGGCCGTCCGAGGTTGTTTCCCGTCTTGGGTTTTTCCTCGTACATCGCAGCGTAGTGATTTCTTGTTTTATTTTATCTTGCAATATCACCTAGAACGCATGATTAGGTAAAGAATATAAAATTGGTTTAAATCACTTTTAATTTAATTTGGTGCATAATTAAATTTGGGTAATATTTACTTAATTCAAGTCATTTCTTCAAAATGGTTTATCCTAATTTGTTTAAATGAAAAAATATGATATAGGAAATTCTAGGACTAGGTTTAATGAACTTGATTTAATTGAACCATCACTTTTTACGCTTCCACATAGTAAACAAGAAAAGGAAATATAATTTTAAAGAGTTTAAAATCCGGGGATCCACAGCTCTTACACCCTATGGAGTAGGTGAAGTGCAAGGTGACCAAAAGTTGGCACGAGAATGTTACTTCAACTTCGCAAAAGAGATAAAGGCTCATAATAAGGAACCAACCACTTGCAACATTGACACGGTTGATCCTAGAGATGAGACAAAGCTCAAGAAGGGAGAAGTCGCAGAACAGGTAGAATCCATCATTCTCATTGATGACGAGATAGAAAAAACCATTCAAATTGATAAAGCCCTAAGACCTGAGATCAAGGAAGAGATGGTGAAGTTTTTGAGGAAGAGGCCTGGAGCCACGCAGATAGGCCAAGTATTGATCATGAGGTCATGTGCCACAAACTCAATGTTATGAAAGACACTAAGCCCATCAAGTAGATGAGGAGAATATACTCAAGAGAGAAATATGACTTCACCAGAGAAGAGGTTAGAAAACTTGAAGAGGCTATGTTCATCAGAGAGGTCATATACCCCGAGTGGTTCTCCAATGCAGTCATAGTGCCAAAGGCAAATGGGAAATAGAGGATGTGCATAGACTTCACTGATTTGAATAAGTGTTGTCTACAAGACAGTTTACCCCTTCCTCATATTGATCAGATGGTGGATGCCACCACTAGACATGAGCTCATGAGATTCATGGATGCCTATTATGGGTATAACCAGATCTTCATGAACCCAAAAGACTCCAAGAAGATAGCCTTCATCACAGATAAAGGGACCTATTGCAATAAGGCCATGCCCTTCGGGCTGAAGAATGTAGGTGTTACTTACCAACGTCTTGTAAATAAGATATTTGAGGATCAAATAGGCAAGTCCACGAAAGTTTATGTGGACGACATGCTGACGAAGCGCCTGAAGGAAGACACTTACATGGCCGACCTTGAAAAAACTTTTGAAACCATGGACAGATATAGGATGAAGCTCAACTCGGCAAAGTGTGTCTTCGGGGTAGGAGCCGAAAAGTTTATGGGATTCATAGTCAATCAAAGGGGGATAAAGGCTAACCCTGAGAAGATCAAGTCCCTGCTAGAAATGAATACACTAGAACCATTAAAGACGTTCAGAGGTTAACCGAAAGAGTTGCTGCACTGAATAGGTTCGTCTTAAGGGATACAAACAAGTGCCTTCCTTTCTTCAAAGTGCTTAAAAGGCCTTCGAATGGGATGAGGAATGCGATAAGGCTTTTAAGGAGCTCATGTCCTACCTCGGATCCCGTCTACTTCAGTCTCGGCCCATTTTGTGGGAAAGGTTGTATGTATATCTAGCTGTTTCAGAATCAACCATTAGTGCATCTATAGTAAGAGAAGATGATGGAGTGCAGAGACCAGTATACCTTAATAGTAAAGCTCTTCAGGGGTCTGAAGAGAAGTAACCTTGAATGGAAAAAATTAGCTTATGCTCTGATACACACTTATAGGAAGATGAAGCTATACTTCCAAGCTCACTCTATGGTTGTCCTCACTGATTCCCCACTCAGACAGGTACTCCATAAGCCTTAGAAGTCAGGCAGGTTGATGACTTGGGCCATCGAGTTGGGGGAGTATAACATTGTTTATCAACCCAGGGTTACCATCAAGGGCCAGGCACTTTCAGACTTTATATCAGAGTTTACCTGGGAAGAGGTAGAGATTCAAATTAATCAGAGGAATGCTAATGAATCAAATAAAAACGTCTTCCAAGATCCGGAAGAGGTTGGGTCAAGAAGGCCCGAAAAAAGTGTAGTTAAGAATAAGGAAGACATGTACTTATTCACGCAAGGGACCCTGTCAGAGGGGAACTTCTCTTTAAATGAAGATGTTTGGAACCTCTTTGTTTATGGGTCATCTTATGAAAGCAAAAGAGGAGCGGGGCTGATAGTGTCAGTACCAGATGGTACCGACATTGAATATGCACTGAGGTTCAACTTCAAAGCTTAAAACAATGAGTCGGAGTATGAGGCATTGATAGCAGGCCTCTCCTTGGCAAAAGCCCTTAGTGTTGGCCTACTCCTAGTCCAAAGTGACTCAAGGTTAGTTATCAACCAAATCCTAGGGGTGTGTGAGGCCAAAGATGAAAGGATGGCTAAATACCTGAAGAGGGTGAGAATGATGCTAGAAAGCTTCAAGGAAGTGAAGATAAAGAGGATACCTTGATAAGACAATAGTCGAGCCGATGCACTCATGAGGTTAGCCTCAGCAATGGGGACAGACATAAAAAGAACTATACCAATCGAGATTCTGCTCAGGCCAACCATTGAAGAAGAAGAGGTTGGCAGAACTTGCCTTAACTTGAATATGGGAGGCTCATGGATCTCATCATATACATCAGACAGGGAGAGTTTCCAGAATCAAAGTTAGAAAGGAGAAAGATGAGGTTCAGGGATGCTAAGCTCTCAATTGTAGGAGATGTGTTGTATAAGAAGGGGTTCCTACTCCCTCTCCTTAGATGTTTCAACCTTCAGATGTTCCCCATGTCTTATAAGATGTACATTAAGGCTCTTACTCCAGTCACATAGGAGGAACACCTTTAGCTAAGAGGATAATCACTCAGGGGTATTGGTGGCCGACCTTGGCCAAAGATGCAGCGGCATACGTGAAGAAATGTGATAAGTGCTAGAGATTTTCCACCATCCCCCATCAACCTCATCAACCTATGACTTTATTCAGATCACCTTGGCCATTTGCAGTATGGGGTATTGACTTGGTAGGACCCTTGCCAAGAGCTGCGAACAACTATCGATTCTTAGTAGTGATATTAATTGCTTCTCCAAATGGGTAGAGGATGAGTCGATGATCAAGATTATAGAACATAAGACCTTCCAATTAATCTGGAAGAACATCATATGTAGGTATGGTCTTCCAAATACCCTCATCTCAGACAATGGAACCCAGTTCAAGAATGCTTCCTTAGAAAAATACTTTGAAAGAGTGGGGATCAAGAAGTTATTCTCCTCTCGTGTCCGACCCCAGGAAAATGGGCAGACCGAGGTCATGAAACAAGCAATCCTTGATGGGATAAATAAGAGGTTGGAAGATGCCAAATGGAAATGGATAGAGGAGTTATGCGTTGGGTTGTGGACCTACTGTACGACAACAAGGACACCAACGGGAGAAACTCTTTTTATGCTAGGATATGGTTCCGAAGCTGTCATCCTTACAGTACTAGGAGTCCCCACCCACAGAGTTCAGACTTATAATCCTCAAAGGAATGGAGAAGAGATAAGACTTAAACTACATTTGATTGAAGAAAGAAGAGAACATGTGGAGATTAGACAGGCAGTCTACCAGTAGAGAACTGTGAGATTCTATAACCAAAGGGTGAAGTCAAGTCTTAAAGCTGTGGGAGACCTAGTTCTAAAGAAGACATTGCAAAAGGAAAATAAGCTTCACCCAAACTGGCATGGTCCTTATAGAGTAGTTGATGAGGTTGTGCCTGGTACCTACTAGCTAGAAAATCTTGAAGGGGAACCTTTCTCTAATCACTACAAGAAAAATTGACTTTAGCGATGTTTTGTAAACGTCGGTATAAATTCTATAAACATCGGGAGTAAAAATCCCGATGTTTGGCCAACGTTTTTAGAAAACGTCGGCGTATCTACAGTCGGAAAATTATCGTCGTTTGTAAAAAACGTCGGATACAGATTCCCCGACGCTTCCTTCTACATTTATGAAGTGTCGACAATCGTCCCTGCCTTGTGATATAAATGCGACTTTTTTTTAAAACGTTGGATTTTGTCTCAACATTTCCCCAAAAGCGTCGGGAATATTAAATTAAGATATTAACACAAAATTTAATCATTTATAATGAAAACATCACAATGTTAACATAAATATTTTACTTAAACATCCTATACTATATTCCAACATTTTGGTGTGAAACATAAATATTTTAAGTGCCATATAATAGCTAAGTAAATATCATTAGTATTATAATGGATCCCTCAAAGAAATTATCAATTAACCACAATAGTATCTAATCATCCCAAAACCAAATGAAGAAAGTGTATCTTCAAACATCCCAAACTTGTCTACTACTAAGCCAAATATTCCAAATAAAATATGAAACATATATTATCATCAAAAACTGCTAGAGTAACATTCCAAACAATTAATACGATATTTTCGCGAACATAGGCATGACAGAACCACCTGCAAAAAGAAAGAAAATAAGTATTAAAAACTAAATAAACCAATGTAAAAGTGATGCAGAAAATAAAAATGAAAGGTGGTGAGGGACTTACTTCCCCATTCAAAATTTTCAATTAGTTGGTATTTTTTGCATTCTTCATCCGCTCCTAAAATTTGAACAAGAAAATAGTTGGAAGATGGATAGTAATTAGCTTCAATGCTTTCAAATCAACAATTTATATAGTAGTAATGAAAACATATAACAACTTGTACGATAAATCTGAAAAATGGTGATGTATATAACTTCAAAATATATTTTCAAATATAAAAGAATAAAAAAAAATGTAATATGTTAATAAATAATATTCCCATATAGCATATGAAGTTTGCGACCGACCCAAATAAAAACCGTAAGCCACACAATCTAGGTCTGGTAACATTTTTTATGTCCAAATTCGAAAAGGGATCCTTAAAGTTTTAACATTTTTTATGACAAATTGTGGTCAACGCATTATTATAAGATTTCTAAAAATAGATGTAATATTTTAACAAATTGTGGTCAGCGCATTACTATAAGATTTATAAAAATAGACGTAATGTTGTAAATTACTTTTTTTTCGTTGTTGGCTACTACAATATATTTTGTTTTTTTCATGCATTTGAATAAGTGAAATGATAAAAACATGTGGATGTTATAAAGTAAATAGTTATGTAATAGCAAAACATGTTTAACACGCTTATTATTTTCCAAACAAATCAGCAGAGTTTCCTTTGTTTATTCATGAAAACCAACTTATTTTGACATTTAAAATTAACTCATCAACAGCAACAACCACCAAATTGAACCACAAATAAATCCCTTCCACCAATTTCAACATATAAAACCTCATAAATTAGTTCCATCAGCACATGTTCAACGAATTGCCATTGGAACGAGTATAACTATCATATATATATATATATATATATATATATATAATGGATCTTATATGCATCAAACGATGAAAATATTAACGCTCTTGCTTTAAAATGTGCCATGAAGAATTTTAAATGAAAAAATACTAACTCCACAATAGTTACGAAGTTGAGTTCGCGATATGATTTGTGGTGGTGCCTTCATTGAGGATTGCGATCGACGTTGCGATTGAACCTCATATGTTAAAGGTTGCAACTGTGGTGATGCTACATGATCAATATTGGCGTTGACAGGAACCTAGCAATTAAAATATATAAAATATTAGATGTAATGCAAAAAATTAAGAAACTGTACTTATATATCCAACAATTAAAAAAAGTTGACCTGTTTAGCTCCTAAAGAAGCATCTAACGTAGATTGGATAAAATCACCCATAGAATGCATACGAGATTGCATAAAATCCCGTATATGAGTTTCCACCAGTTTATTCATCCAAGATTCCATAGCAAGTATATTTTCTTGCATCTGAGCTTACAGTTTCTCTTTCATTTCAGTTGGCTTCCTCTCATATTCAGCCTCTATCTCACGTCGTATCCTCTCATGTTCAGCCTCCATCTCACGTCGCATCCTCTATAGCTCTTGTTGATGCCGTGACTCAATATCTCTCAACTCAGATTGGGATTGCATATATGATGGTCCAAATATCATACTCGGAGAGACACCGAGTCCATATGTGCGCACACGCCCATGTCTTTCGGGTCCCATAACTTGCCCAAATATACCATCTCGTGCAACGCCGGTCTCCGCTGTCTCTGGATGTTGCGAATCTAGATCATCCATCTCTTGCTGCAAAAAATCAACCCCAGTTCTTATACAAACTTCAAATTATACCATACATATGTAAGAATCCCTATATACATAATTAAATTTCCATCAACCCCAGTTCTTATACGAACATCAAATTGAAGGTTTTGTTTCCCTTAGTTTCTTCTTTTTGAATTCACTAACTAATATTCATTTTTAGCTAGGAGCCCGCGATATACTGCTTGTGGTATTTTACTTCACAGACTAATGTTCATTTTGATATATGCCTTATCGTTTTCGTTCACCCTTCCATGGCCTTGCGCCATCTATGCGGTCACGTTGTATTACTACAAGAGAGGCAATAGGGTTCAATTTACCCTTGCTCAACTGCGATCTTCAAAAAAGTGGGCCATTTACATATAAAAGAGTTAATGTTAGTATTACATTCATGTTTTACATTCCCCTCCAAGAAGTTGTGGCCATGGACTCCTAAAGCCTAATTGTGGAAATCTCACCAGAGGAAAGAAACCCCATCTTTCCGGATTCGTTAGTCTCTTCTAGCAGCTACTACTACATTTTAGTGAGCAGTTTTTATACGAGTTTTTATTCTTATCTTTCAATACCCTTTTCTTTTTATTTATTTTGAAAACAAACTTCTGCCAGAAATACAACTTAGTTAACTTTATTTTCGTAAATGGATTTCTGAATTTTGAGACATCTCAAATGGAATTCTGAATTTTGAAAAAATAAGGTAATGTCTTCCAACACTTCCCAGCGCTTGGAGATACGATGATTTGGCTCTAAAATGTTCCCATCTTCTAAAACAGATTTTGGAGGTTCCTTGCCATGAACGAAACATATGCATATGTCATCATTTCTGTAATCAAGTTTCCTCATTAACTCGCAGATTTCCTTTTTGCCAATGCAATCCACGCAAACCTCTAGACAAGTCTTAATCATGGGCCTTTTAGAATCACCCTCACCCTTTTCTCCATGAGAATTCATAAGTTCCTCGAAAATTAACATCTCTTCGCGAGACCCAACTGAATTATTGTCCACACAATTACTTAGCTGAATTTCAGCAAATAAGCATTTCTCCTCTGTACTACCCCAAGCTTCAGAAAATAATTTATAGGGTAGCATTAGGCAAGTTTTTTTTTACTTGGGGAATAACACTGTATATTATAAAGCTGCTACACAGCAGTTATCCATTATTAACATTGTTGAGTATAGAAGTTGTCCATTATTAACATTATTTGTGTTTGACAGTTTGACGAGTGCTCCGGCGAGTGTTTTCTAGATTTGACGAGAAGTTTCTTCGCCCACGGCTAATGATATTGTTTCGATGGTGAGAGACTAAATCATCATGCTCATAATGAGTCTGTGTTGCTGCTGCCATATTTGAGCAGAGGAAGCATCGGATGGACAAGGTATTTTCTATGTGAATAGTAATACCCAAGCTAAGAAAAGACGTGTTTCAATATAATAATGAACGAGTACAGTTGCTTAAATATACAAAAGGGGAGATGTAATATAGGACTAACTGTTGAACACGTTTTGGAATTCAAATGAATTCCAACCGGCTAAAGTGGATAAGTGCAGCTGGTTGTTAGGGTCAGCTAAAAACAACAAAGAAGTACTACAAAATAAAAAGTTCCAAGTTGTTTTACCAAAAGAAAACACTTCGTTGACTCACCAATTTGACTTAATAGATGGACCTAATATTTTGCAATATGCATCTCGACAGGTCCGAGTAGAAAATGTTCCAATCTGAACTCCGAAAAAGGTACAGGGAATATGAACTCCCATTTAAGTTATCCTTCCCTTTTCCATCAACATTTAATAATGTCCAAAGCACATTATCACACACATTCTTCTCAATATGCATTATATCAAGATTGTGGCGTAACAAGTTGTCCTTTCAATAATCTAACTCAAAAAATATACATTTTTTCTTCCAATTATGTATTAAGGTTTGATCTCTCTCATCAACCCTTTTCCTCTTACCTCTTACCTCCTACCTCTGGATCCTTTCCAAAATTATTATTGAAATTTGTTACCTCATGATATGCTTCAGCTCCAAATAATTGGGTGGGATTTGTATCCAACTCAACGGTACCATCAAAGGAGTTTTTA
Organism: Sambucus nigra; assembly: GCA_949130495.1. Taxonomy (NCBI): domain Eukaryota; kingdom Viridiplantae; phylum Streptophyta; class Magnoliopsida; order Dipsacales; family Adoxaceae; genus Sambucus; species Sambucus nigra. Next base: position 9,812,456 of record OX422218.1, on the reverse strand, counting down.
TCTGTTATAAATTTATTCCCTTCAGGCAACCATCGATGATGACCCAAGTAGCATTGCTTACCTCCATAAAACAACTAACGGGATCGAGTGTACTTATGACAACAGGGACACGCCAATCTACCTTTTGTGCTCCACCCCGACAAATTTGCATAAGCTGGAAAATCACTAATTGTCCATAACAATGATGCACGCATTTTAAACATCTGATTACTGACTGCATCATAAGTGTCTACCCCAACCCATAATTCCTTTAATTCGTCAATTAAAAGGCGCAAATAAACATCAATGTCATTTCCAGGGTTGCGAGGACCATCAATAATTATTGATAATATCATATAAGGTTGTTTCATACACAACCATGGAGGAAAGTTATATATTATTACAATTACGGGCCACGTGATATGGACAATACTTATGCTCCTGAATGGGTTGAACCCATCACTAGATAATCCAAGCCTAACATTCCGCGGTTCTAGCGCAAAATCTGGATGAATATCATCAAATGTTTTCCAATTAAGAGAATCAACTGGATGCCTTACATTTTCATCATCAATACGCTCATCGGCATGCCATCTCATCTGTGATGCTGTCTTTGATGACATAAAGAGCCTTTGAAATCCTGGTATCAAAGGGAAGTATCGTAACACCTTTGTAGGAATTTTTTGATCTATAATGTCATCAGCATCTGATTGAGCATTTACCTGTTTGTACCTTGGGGTATGACACTTTCGGCATTCAGTCTCTCGTTCTATCTCATTCCAATAGAGCATGCAATCATTAGGACATGCATGTATCTTCTTATACTCCAGCCCTAAGTTTGCAATCAACTTCCTCTCTTTGTAAAAAGACTTTGGCAATGTTTCACCATCAGGAAATGCATCTTTTAATAATTCAAGCAATATTGTGAATGTCTTGTCACTCCACCCACCAAGGCACTTTAAATGCAATAATCGGACAGGAAACGAGAGAGTTGTATACTTCTTACAATCTGGATACAATTCTCTTTCAGATTCTTTTATCAAATTGAATAATTTCTTGGTTTATTCATCGGGGCCATCAATATATTGATGTGCATCATCACCACCCATAAAGTTAAGTGGACTTGTAGGAGGAATTCCGAAAGCACCATGTATCATCTCTCGCATTTCAGCACCAATAGCTGAGTCAGAAGAAGGAACTGAAGATGAGGCAGATTCCCCATGATAATTCCAACATGTGTAGCTATCTAAAAACCAATTTAGCGATATATGTTCTACAATATCATCTTTCTTCACATATACCATATTACGGCATTTCTTACATGGACATAATATTCTTTCAGCATTAGGTTTATTATTAGAGGCAAACTTAACGAATTCTTCGGCTCCTTTCTCATACGAAGGATGACCTCTATGTGTTATATTAATCCAACTCTTATCCATCAATATGATTAACCTAATGAAATGAACATAACAAAATTTTGTCATTTAGTAAGTTCAACACAAAGATAACAAAAAGTACGATGCAACATGACTTTTATTTTTTAACAAACATCATGGTCTAAGATTGCCATATATAAAAAATAGAGAGCAAAAAAGATGGTCGACTTGATATTCTTTTCATTTTTTTAATCAACATAATAGGATGCAAAAAGAGAAGATTAAACATCTTGTCAAATGAAACAAAAATATACAAAATCCATTGTTGAGATGAAGTTTATAAAATTGGACACGGCTTACGAAAATAATATTCTCTAGCAAAACTTCACTTCGTCCCCACAATTAACATAACTCAACAGTACAATCTAATCCAATTATCACAAATTACAAATGAATACATATGCAAATCTAAGTCACACTTTGTAGCGAGAAACAAATGCATAAATGTGCAAATCAATTGAGTATGCCTTTTATCTCAAGAGGGAATTATGATATTACAAAATAAGAAATACGAATTTAATTGTAATGAACCACATAAACACAACAAAACATACCAATAGTATATCTTAATTTCTCATTTGAATGGATAACTTTAATTTACATGACTATTCAACTATAACCCTGATCAGTTTATCGTTGCAATAATTTTTTCGAGATGACCTTAAAAATAAGAATAACCAAGAAGGGTGAGGAAGAAACTTACTAATATGATATGATACTAAAATTCGTAACTCTCGAAGATATTTGTAAACAAAATTAAATTCATTCTAGTAATATATTGCATATCTTTACATTAAGATTTGTTATTATATAAAGATATAGGCAAAAGAGGAAAGAAATTGAACAGTTAGACATTTTGGGGAGTTCAAATCATTACAATGCCACTGACAAATAAAATACAAAGATATCACAAATCTTATGTAGTTGAATTCATCAAGACACCTTACTTAACAAAGGGTAATGAAGAGAAAACCATGTTGATCAATAACGAATCTATATAAAGCAATCTATATGACATCACAATTAACATTGAAGTCAAATTTTAAAACATTCCCCACAGTAATCTTTGAGTATAACACATCGAACACAAAGACAAAAGTTTATAGCATATAATATTTTTTATGTACATATCACACAATCTTGAGGCGTGATAATTATATTAAATTTGTGCGGTTGTCACATTGAAACACGATACATCAAACTAAAATTTGTGAGATTTTTATGGGAAAAAGTACATAATACATTGAGAACTAGGATATGATTGTCATGACAAAAGGTATAAATCAATGAGTTGTTAACACAAAATGAAATTAAAATCGGTAATAAGAGAAACGAGGTTTTACAACCCACCGTCTTAATCAAATAACCAAAAAGAAAAATAAGAACAACAATAATAGTGATGGGGTATGAAATTCCTTGATTTAACTTTTGCAATGGTTGAAATTCCAGCATTACACAAGGTATTAACATCAACAACGAAAGACCCTTTTAATCACTCTGTCTATATTCTGCGAATTATTTGACAACGTGATTGGCATGGCAAAATAGGGAGATGGTTCTAACGTATTCCTTTTAATCACCCATTTCCACGATTTTGCAATTTGATTTATGATTTGGTGAAAAAAAAACGAATCAAAAAATGATATTACTATCTATACAGTCTACACTATAACAACTTGTGTAGGTTTCCACCACATTTTCTCTCTACTCTAAAAAAATATTCATATTCTGGACAAACTAAATTAATAGATTAAACTATGATTGCAATTAATAGAGTGGAAGATAAACAGGGGCTAAAAATGACTTATTAATTGTAACGCACAAGCAATTATAGAACTATCACATGGGTATTGATTGTCACATAAATTAATTTGGTTTAATCATTAGAAATTGAACTACCATGGTAATTTTTTTTTTAACTTGAGATATGCAAATAATGATTTAAATAATTCATCTATACATTTTAAAAAATGTATAGATGTTGAATTAATTTCTAGAGTGTAAATGAGTCTCACTAACATATAATCCAACCAATCTTTAAAAATCGGATTATAATCAATTGGTAAACAAACCAAACAAACGAAGCCAAGAACAAGATATAGTTTAATTAAATAATCTATTGGAATGAGCAGAACAAAATGCAGAATGAACCATTTATAATCCAAAAAACGAACGAGCTATTTATAATCACTGAATACTCTAAACAATTTATAATCCAAACGAACGAACCATTTATAATATAAAAAATGAACCAACATTTGTTTACCTGTTAATCGGTGGGAATGAGCAGAACCAAATGCACAATGAATTAGGAAATCGACTCAGTATTCAAATGGGGAATCGACAGCAAAAGTAATCTGCCTCATCTTCTACGCAGCAAAACGAGAGGTCAGCGACCACATGTGATTGGTCAACGGATATTTCAGATGGAATGGAGGCAACATGTGATTGTGTTTACCTGATTTATACATTTTTGTTTACCTCATCTTCTACACATAACGAGATATCTAGGGATTTTTGATTTTCAGGAACGGATATTAGGGAAAGTGGAGATATGGAGATATGGAGGGATTGCTCATTTTCAGGAGGTTACGAAATTTTTTTTGAGGGAAGGCGCCAAATACCCCACGTTTTTCATTAAAAATGATGAAAAAAATCCGACGTTTTTTAATAAACGTGATTAGTATCCGACGTTTAATCAAAACGTAGTAAAATAACCGATGTTTTAAATACAACGTCAGTATATCCTCTTTATGCCGACATTTTTATAAGCGTCGTCCAAAAAACGTCATCAAAAGTAAGTTTTCTTGTAGTGAATCCTTGGAATGCGGACCACTTGAAGAAATATTACATATGATGTTATAATTATTTCTTTGTAATACATGTATCATGAAGAGGATTTTAATGAGAAGACCAATGTTGTGCCGATACGTTTGTTATATGCCTTAAACATCATTAATTTGGTGGTAATTTATGAGGAAAAACATCATATTATGGTGACCTCACACCTTAAACATCATTAGTTGGTGAAAATTATAAGGGTAAACATCATATTATGCTGACCTCGGACCTTAAACATCATTAGTTGGTGAAATTTATGAGGTGAAACATCATATTATGGTGACCTCAGACCTTAAACATCATTAATTTAGTGATAATTTATGAGGTGAAATATCATATTATGGTGACCTCATACCTTAAACATCATTAGTTGGTGAAAATTATGAGGTGAAACATCATATTATGGTGACCTCAGACCTTAAACATCATTAATTTGGTGGTAATTTATGAGGTGAAACATCATATTATGGTGACATTAGACCTTAAACATCATTAATTTGGTGGTAATTTATGAGGTGAAACATCATATTATGGTGACCTCAAACCTTAAACATCACTAATGTGGTGAGACATTCAAGCGTAACGTTGAAATAAACAATATAATATGAAGAAGACAAGATTAATGATTATCATTGAACATTCAAAAGTTACAAATTAGAAGTACCAAGATGCCATCAGAGTACAAAAAATCGAAGGGGTACAAAAAATTACAACAAAAGCTTCACAAGGCCAGGCCTAAGTCTCTGCAGCTGCAGTTGTGTCATTGGGGCCGACGCTGGTCACCTCAGTCCCTTCATCTCGAGGATTAGCATCTTCAGTCTCAGTGACTTCTAGGGGTGAAGTTTCAGTAGGTGCAGTATCGACCTCTTCAACCTCTTGCAAGGCCTAAGCAAACCGGGGGTCACCAAAGCCTAAATCTTCAAAGTTCGAGGCAGTCACACTCCCTGACTCTCTCTCCTCAGAAGCTTCCCATTTGCTAGTTGCTTTGATACCTCTTTCAAGGTATTCAAAGACAAAGCTAACAAATTCATCATGGACCTTATAGTCTTCGATGATCTTCTCTGAAGCGTCCTTTAAAGCAGCCTTAACTGCAGCAGCCACCTTATCTTGCAGAACATCATTTTTAGCCTTCAAAGCCAAATCATGGTCGTTCCTAAGTTTGGCTATGTCCCTATCTCTTTGCTGAATAACATCCTTCTGCTTGCCAAACTCCTTTAGCTCTTCCTTCAGACGTTCAACATCTGCATTCAAAGAGGCTTGAACCTTATGAGCTTCTTGACCCTTCTCAATGAGGGGAAGCTTCTTCAGGGTCCAATCAACAAAATGGTGCATGGACACGATACCCTGCAGTATAAGGTCAGATGTATAAGCACATGAGCTACAATATGTAAAATTGTCGAGGTTATAGTTTGAGAAACTAATACCTGAATTGATCTGTGAAGAGTAAACTCGTCCAGTAATGGGACGTCCAAGGAGCATAAGAAACGCTTATCTTCTTCAGTCATTACTGCACTGATAGCATTCACTACACCAAAATGGGTAAATTGGCACCCTTCTAGCGCCTAGCCATGTCACGGTCATTGATCGTGACAAAAAAAACACGCATTTTTTTATCACGGTCAATGACCGTGACAAGTTCGTGATAAATTTCCCAGTAAAAAAACCCTTTCCCCTTCTTCCCCGCCCCCCCAATTCTTCCCTCCTTTTTTCTCTCTCTCTCTACGATGCTCTCCCTCTCTCTAATCTTAGGTTAGTTTCTCTCTCTCTCTCTCTCTTCCATTTATATATATATGTGTGTGTGTGTATATATATGTTTGTGTGTGTGGTGGGGCAAGGTGGGGGCAGGGGGTGGGGCAGGGTAGGAGGGAGGGGGAAGGGATGGGGGGCTGTTTGTGTGTGTGTGGTGGTGGGGCAGGGTGTGTGTGCGTGTGTGTGTAGTGGGGGTGGGGAGGGGTGTGGGGCTGCTTGTGTGTGTGTGTGGTGGGGGAAAGGGGTGGGACAGGGTGGGGGAAGAGGATGGCGCACGGTGAGGGGAGGGGTGGGTGGGGGGGAGAGGGGTGGGGGGTTTCGTGTGTGTGTGTATGTGCGTGTGTGTGTATATGTGCGTGTATGTGCATGTTTGTGCATAGTGTCCCTTGTAAATGAATTGATTATTAATTTTTTTACTAAATTAATATATGATTACCCCTTATTTTAAATTAGTTAATTAATATATGATTAATTATGAAAATAGGATTGCCCCTCATTTTAAATTAGTAAATTATTAATTTTATAATTTAATTGTTAGTTTAATTTATGAAAATAATTAATTGAGTAGATGAATTAGAAGGAGTACGGGATACACATTTGTTGTTGACATTGCTATTGGATTATATTGGATTGATGTTGGGTTAGTTAATTTTAAAAGTGGCATGACCACTAGATTATTGTCCATATGGGGGTGGGATTATTCAACTTTTTTTGAAAATTACTTTGTATATCGAACAATATATTTATAGTATGATAATTAAATGAAACATACTTGACATTACATATATTGCGCTAAACCCAACCAATAAACATTCCTATTTACCATCTTTATTTCCATTTATAGGTTGTTTATTACCATTTTGACATTCAACTTTTTCCAATTTTCTTTCTTTTTCAAAAGAACGACAATCTAGGAAGGGTAGGTATTAACAAAGAGAAAGAGAGGGTAAATCGGACATTTTGTTTAGTGCACACCATCTTTAAAATGCAAAGATTGAAATATTAGTAGTACTCCGTTGAGCTTACTGCGTTTTTCCTCGTCACACTCCCCCACACAATCTTCCAAATACTTGTACTATTTCTTTTTCACATTTGATAATGTCTCTATCAACTTTATTAAATGTGGTTATAGGATTGTTTCCCCTATGCTACTCATGGAACTGCTTTCTAGGTTGTTCTATGTTTGAGCTCGGACTTGTTATCAAGTTATTTAAATCTATAGAATTTGGTGTCTATGTGGGGGGTGGGGCTGTGTGTGTGTGTGTGTGGTGGGGGAAGGGGGTGGGGCCGGGTGTGTGTGCATGTGTGTGTGTATGGTGGGGGGTGCGGCTATTTGTGTGTGTGTGGTGGGGCTTCCTGTGTTTTTCCTCGTCACACTCCCCCCCCCCCCAACAATATTCCAAATATTTGTACTATTTCTCTTTCACATTTTTTAGGCGAGAGACAAATGTACAGTGTTCATGGTTATGTTGTGTTTTTTAGGTTTGTGGGCATTAGGGGTGGGGGTGGAAATGTTTTGGATTTTTAGTAATTGTACATATTATGAGCTAGATGCTGTTGTTTCGGAATTCATTTTTATTTGTAGTAATTGTAAATATTTGCATATCTTCTTCTAATTCATTTTGATCTGTACTAATAACATTTTTTTAAAGCAAATGTCTCCTTCAGGTATTAAGGAGAGGATGATGATCCAGGTTATGATGCTGTCATTTGGGCTCGGTGGTAGCGGAGGCGACGAGGGCTCCTCGACCCCTAGGCTCCCCAAATATGGAAAATTGGGGATGGCCATCGAGAACAAGTCGGGTTTATTAGCGAGATCCCTCGAGCTGGTACAAACGATCATCAGTTCGGGGTATATGAGTTGGAAGGAGGTGCCATATGAGCTCAAGTTAGCTATTTGGGTGGCACTACATGTAATGTATTTATATTTATATTTATATGAATATTTTAATTTCAATTTTGATTTCGATTTCGATTTTGATTTTGATTTCAATTTCATTTTATATTTATATTTATTCGCAACTAAAATTGTATTTGTTGGACAGGAACAATTCAGCCTGGATCCAAAGCTCCACGATTTTTTCTTGGAGCCTTTGAGGGAGGAGCACAAGACGTGGAAGAAAAATATGCGGACCCGGTATTTTAGGAAGACACGAGAGTCCGTTATCCGAATGCGTGAATTCATCCCGCCGAAGGATTCGATATCATTGGAAAAATGGCAACAGTTTATTGACAATGAGATCGGGGAGCGACAATTGACATCTCGCCAATTGGGGAGGGAAAATCGGGCAAATAAGACGTACGTGCAGTACTCCGGCCAGACGTCTTACGCCGAGGTGGATTATATGATGATGGTAAGATTTAATTTCTCTATAAGTACAGAATTATATTATTCAGCATTATTTTACTTTGCGGGACCGATACTAATTTAACTTTATTTTATTTCAGGTGACAAGAGTGGCCCTCTGGGTAGGCCACATAGGCTTGATACTTATCAGGCTCTTCGTACGAAGAAGGGTAAGGACAAGGAGGTGTCCCCAAGCGTCATGGCCACAATTGTAAGTAATCCGACAATTTATTTTTTGTTAATTACGTTATAATTTTTTAGTTTACATGTTTTTCTAATCATGTGCTTTTTGTCATTTCAGGAAAAGCATGATTCGTAGTTTGATGCCGACAAGGCATCTTTGTCTACAAACGCACTCATCCAAGTGCTTGGCTCCGATTGCAAGGGGAGGACAAGGGGGTGTGCTCGTGGGTGGACAAATCTAGGATCATCGGATTGGAGTAGAGCGACACCGGGTTGGCTCAAACGGTGGACTCGCATGACGCGAAGCTATACCATTTGGAGGCGACGTTCCACGATATGTTCTCATTCATGAAGCATTTGTTGGGAGGAAACTGTAAGGGTAAAGGTAAGGAGAAGGCAGTGGATGAGGAGGTACAGGAGGACGTGGTGCACGATGACGAGGATGTGGACCTCGCTGCTTCATCGCCAACACGTGCGGACTTTGATGATCCACTTCCCTATTTGGCTCCCTTCAACAGATCAATGTCAACACTTGGTTGGACGATCGTGTTTATAATGGACATATTTGATGGCCAACGAATAGCGCCGGGGTTGAGGGACCCAAATATCGTCTAGGGTGCAGTAGTTCATGGACGTGAGCTTCAAGACATCGAGTCCAAGGTGCTCGTCACGCATGTGATACTCGAGAAGGAGAACTCCCCATTGTGGTTGCGTAAATAATGCGGCATGGTGTATAGTAGTGGGTGTGTAAATTATTATATCGTGTGTCCTACTCACATCCTCAGAGTTAATCATACCCAAGACATTTATTGACCTTGTTTTAATTTTGAATTGAATTGTTTTAAGGGTGATTTGAATTGTTTTAAGTTGTTACATTTGAATTATATGGTGATGCATATTGTCTCTATTTTGAATGTATATTTGAATTATATCTATTTGATTTGGATATATAATGTTTGAACATGTACAAAGTTGTTATGACAGGTACAAATATACTACTAGGCAGTGGTAGTGGCCATACAGTCCAATAGATTTTTTTTTCAATTCTACCCAGAATTGTCACGGTCATTGACCGTGACAAGTCCGTGGCAAAGAAAGTTATCACGAACTTGTCACGATCAATGACCTTGATAATTTTTTAAAGAATGTTTCAGGTTTGTCACGGTCCTTGACCATGACAAAACTTGTCGCGGTCAAGGCCCGTGACACGACCATGATAATTCTAATGAACTTGTTACGATCAATGATCGTGACAAGTCCGTGACAAAAAAAAGTTATCACCCCAGGAATTGTCCCGGTCACTGACCTTGACAAGTTAAACTTGTCAAGGTCAATGATCGTGACAATTCATTAGATTTGGTGTAGTGGTTGGCATCCTTCGGGCTATGGCCTATGAGGATATCACATATTTTCAACTGAGAAAGACGAGCAACTAGAGCCTCGCCTGTAGAAATAGGAATGTCATGATCCACTCTCTGAATCTTGCCAGACCTCTGATGCTTCGGGTCTATTGTAGTCTTCCTCTTTTTTGTAACATCGGCCTTGGATGTGCCGACATTCTTTTGGGTTGCAGGAGGAGGTACATTTTTGCCACCTCTCTTCTGTATCAGCTTCGCAAGGCTTGGAGAAGACAATACCTAAAGTTCGTCTAAAACGCCTTCAAGGCACTCTGCAAAAAGAAGTATATGAGTTAGTAAGTTATAAATATAAAAACTAAGAGGTATAACTTATGAAAAATGAGACTTACGAAGCTTTGTCAAAGGACCACCCCCAGGCCTATCTGAGAGAGGTAGTAAGAGGTCATTAGATGTTCATATTTTACTAGAATACCCTGATCCCCCTGATTGTGAAGATCCTCAACCATTTCAAGATTATCCTGGCTAAGCCCAGGGTCGTCTTTAGCAGCAAGTGAGACCTTACCCCATCTCAGAGGGATCTTTGGAACCGACGTTCCAGCAGCATCACTGGGACCAAATTCCCACGCTCCGGAGATAAAAAAATACTGAGGAGTTATGATTTAAAGTCAGGGTAACCAACAACATTTTCTTCTCTGACTTCCTAGCTAAGAAGTCGTAATAGCTAGGGTGATTTTTAGCAGAGGAAGGGACGTAAAAACCTGTGAAAAGCTTAACTGGAAGGTCTGAGTGGTGGAAAGACTTCCAAAGGACGATATCCCCAATCATAACCATCTAGGTATTAGGGGATAATTGTGAAGGGGATAGATTTATATGGGATAATATGGCTCTGATGGAAGGGTGTATAGGAAGACGAAAACCCAACTTGAACATCTTCTCATAGACGCAGATTTCTCCATCTCGATCATCAAAGGTCCTCTCTCCCCTCAGAGGTTTCCAATGGTTTGATGGAAGAGTTTATTAAATAGAGGCGCCTAAAAGCTAGGAGGTGGTATGCGCTAACAGAGCTCTCAATATCGGTCGCCTCAGATGTATCTATATCACTCTCTTGGCCATCATCATCATCATCTCCAGTAGCATCGACCTGAGCAAGTGCAAGGACACCGCTAGGAAACCTTTGAGAAAATTCAGCCCAGTGGTGCCCGACAGAGGAATGGCATAAATGATTGGGGGGAATGGCCACACTTGGACCAATGATTACAACACCTGAAGACCTACGCGAGGTTCTATCACCCTGATGGGATGAAGCACGGCTCGAAACCTTAGACTCTTCAGGGTCCTCACACCACTTGGGAGAGTAATCCATAGCCTATTAAAAAGAGTCTACCGACATAGGGTCTGAGGAGGGCGACTCAGACTTAGACATTGATGGTTGTTCTACAGGAACCACTGTAGTCTCAGTATGCTCAGCTAGCTCAAGATAGATAGCCTTCAGAGGTGGAGGGAAGATGGGTCTGAAAGGGAAGGCCTTAGCCCTACGAGCTTCCTCTTGGGCTAGCCCTATTTGCATTATTTTCTCAAAGGCCTTCTCACGAAGATATGGGAAGTCTTCTATGAGTTAGTACAAGGGTCTGAGCATAAGGTAGACGACACTACACTTGGACTTAAAACCACAAATAGGCAAAAAACTTATTCAATATAATTTAAGGATCAAATTAGAAATGTGAAAGGTTTTCAAAGGAAGAATATCAAGAATAGTCAAGAACAAGGTCGCCGGAGAGGGTGCTCGGAGGTCAACAGGAAACCTAAAGAAGGGATTTTTTTTTTACCAAGGCAACCTCAGAGCTACCTATGACTGTCCCAAAGACACTCAAACCACTACTGACCTAGCCTCACAACCACCAATACAAGTGGAAACACTTGTCGAAAAACACAAAACTGTGACACCCCGCCTAATAAAATACCTGGTGATCAGTCCTATACCAAATTAAAACAGGAATCCCAGTCAGTTCATCTTTACCATCGCTGTCAGAAAACCTTTTTAAAACTTACTAACCACCTAGTATTCCAAAAAGCTGGTGCCAAATTTTAACTTTTTAATTAAACAAAACAGTACATGCCGAAATAAATATAAACCATTCACACAACTGAATTAAATCAACTAAACAAATAATTTAACTACTTTCCGAATAAACCATCGGCCACTAAAATAAAATAGTCCAACAACAATCATCCAACAACTGAAGAGATAAATCTGAAAACTACAATTGAAAAGTCTGGGTGACATGCCCTAAGTAAACTGAAACTGATAGATGATTCCTACTCTAGGAAAGAATGAACGATGTGTCTAATCCAAGCTCCTTCTAGCATCCACATATGCCGCAGCTCCGCGTCCCTAGAATAGAATATCAATCCTGGCATCCTTGTGGTTGGACACCTAAAAGATTTTGAAAATAGTTTTAAAGCAAGGGTTAGAACCCAAAACATTTTGAAACTATTTAGCAAGTGAATTAACTGCTGTAAATAAAATGTATGAATGCGCTTCATATTTAAGTTAGTGTCACACTCTCTTGAGGACATACTCACCTCTCCACTAATGTGCATACCTAACGGTTACCTTAACCCCACCTAGTTGTACTACCCCGTCCTACTAGTCTTGGTATAATCTTCCCTTGACATCCTACTCTAAACCGAGTATAATAATTCATTAGTTATAATATATCTCACAAATTAACTTAATTAATTCCTTTTAAATAATATCATATAACCGTGACACAAATTATATCAAGTAAGTACATTACACACTGTATTATGACCCTCATATAATATTACATCTCTATATATATGTACCTTTACTAAAACATCCACACATAATTCATATGTATACCCCTCCCCCCAAGTATACCCTCATCGGATGATTCCCTCTAAAGTGCTATCTCACTAGGTGTGCTCACATAACCTAGTATCCCAAGTTGGAATTGTTCACCAACATGGCCCAAAAATAGAAACGTAGTGGAGGTGGTCATATTCATTCCCTGAAAGTGAGATAAGCCCTTGACCCATATACCGGACGCTATGACATGGGGATATACTTCCCTACTCCTCAAGCTAGGGGATTCACCCACATCGTGCAACCTCCCTTGTCAACAGTCGGGGTCAGCAGGGCCTCATGGGCTCAATCGACTACCAACCTCATAATCGGCCCCAGCTGACGTCGCGGCCACCAGCTGTAATTAGCATCTCATGGTCAATCATCTACTAACATCATCTTCGGTCCCAGCCGATGTTACAGCTCTCTCATACCCAACCTCGGATTACCCTCCTGGCAGAGGTCATCGCTACAAAGCAACAACATCTGACTCCATCAACCTCACACTTATTAAGGCCGAGTTTGCACCGGTCAAGGACAAGGTCGAGCATTTATAAGCGTGTGCAAGGTTGAGAATGCGTGATCAAAATTAGTTGTAACCAAATCAATCCCCTCACGTGAGGGAATATTTCATCATCATTCTCTACATGTGACAGTGACTGATGGCTTCATTAGATTGGCTAGATGACCACATACATGCTCATTGCATGCTTAGGGGTACATTACACGCCCCAAACACTATATATACTTGTCTTCTCCTACTTTGAAAGGAATCCAAAAAGATAAATCCTAGCCAAACTCTGTTGCATTTATAGTATAGAGAGAAAGTGGAGTGAATGTATTACTAAAGCCATTAGAGCCCTCTTTTGATAGTCATATTTGCACTCACGTGCATAGTGGACGTATGCATTTGCCGAACCACTTATATTGTTATGTTAATCCCCTTCTCCTAATCTCCTACTATATATATATGCTCTCGTGCTGCTAATGTTATCATTTGCTTAAGATTGTCAACACCTTATCTGGTGGTGCTATTTCGAGCATCATCATTTTGGCACCGTCTGTGGGAATTAGAAGATTCATCTATTTCATTTTGCAGCTTAACCTCACTAGAGACTCTGGTGGTGACCAAAGCATCACCCTTCGTGTGAAGCTGTTTCACCATTGAAAGAGATCCTTTAAGGTGTTTAAGCTCTCTAATATTTTCATTGCAAACTCTTTAGCCCTAACATATGGCACCGGAGTTACCACCACCTCCTCCACCATCTGGTGTTGGAGGACTCAGTTCCATCCAAGCATCACCCCAGTCCAAGATGGATAAGGTGGCGGCAGCCTTGAGATCATTGGCTGCTACGCAGCAAGCAATGAAGGATCAGTTTGCCCAGCTAAGCCAAAATATGAGGAGGCCACCTGGGTCTCACTAGAAATGATTACTCCGGCGGCTGTCCGACCACATCCAGAGGCTAGGGGACTACCCTAGGCATTGAGAAATGACCAAACTACGCCTCACCATAGGAGGGATGTTGTTAACCCTAGGTGATTACGTTTGGGGAGGCAAGGAAACCCTTTCCCTAAGAATAGGTACGATGATATTTAAGCAGAAGATGCTCGAGCTAACTTCTGGGATCCATATGAGGTTCCAGAGAACACAGTATGTCCTATGCAGCAGAGCTGAGGCTGCGAAGCAAGACGGGCCGAGGTTGGTGATGCCCGACAAAGAGGATCATCTTTTGATCGCTTAAGTAAAGGGTTAGCCTTTGAAAGGCTTGGCCCAGTTAATGATCTGAGGAGGAGGTTGTCCAGGTCAAGAAGTGCAAATGGCTCACAGAGATAAGATGGTTAACATCGAGCTCGCTCTGAACGACCCCTACATGGTCGAGACTGTGGCCAAGAGGTCAACAACCGATGTTGTGTAGAAGCTGGGGAACCTTCAGCTCACCCCTTAGGGTTGGATGGGGACAACGTCGACCAAGGCGACGTTGCTAAACCATGGAATGGCTCCATTCAATGGCTGCAAGAGAAGATAAGGAACCTCATAAAAAGACGACACCCACTGCAAAGGGGGTTCTTAGAGGGCTCCTCATTTGTGGTAAAAATTATGAACTTCCCAACCCCTGCTAAATTCAAACCACCAATGGTGTCTCCCAAGTATGATGGAAGTAACTACCCTGTACAACATATTGAGATGTATCAGTCCTCAGCAAACATTTAGTCAATCCCCGATGAGATGAGGTGTCGAGCTTTTTTAAGTACTTTGACGGGAGATGCGCATATTTAGTTCACTTCCCTTCCTAAAAATTCTGTGGAGAACTTTAAAGATTTAGCTGGGCGGTTAATACACAACTTATGTTTTGGGGTAAAACCTCATAAGAAGACAATCCATCGACTTTACGTAAAACAAGGCAAGAATAAGAGCCTCAGAGACTACATTGCAAGATTCAATAAGGAAAAATTGGTGGTTGAAGATTAAGAAGATAATATAGCTATAACATCCCTTATAGGAGGACTTCAGAAGGAGAAGTTACTCTGAAAGCTTGCTGAAGACCATCCAAAATCCATGGACGAGCTGTTAGCAATAGCTGGTAGGTTCATGAATGCTGAAGAAGCAATGGCCATAAAGTATGAGGATGAGAATGGAAGTAGCAGTGGAAAATTCCAAAGGAAGAAGGATGGAAAGAAGAGGATTGCAGACGACAAGTTTGCACACTACACTCCTCTAACTGTGAGCTGCGAACACATCCTCAAAGAAATAAAGAATGACAGGTCCCTAAGATGGCCAGAGAAGTTGAAGGCTCCTCCACATAAGAGGAACAAGAACCTATGGTGCGAGTTCCACCAAGATCACGGTCATCTAAATAATAAGTGTTTCGCCTTGAAGGATAAGATTAAGAAGATGTTAAAGTCTGGAAAGATCAGGAAGTGTGTGGATGGAAGAGCTTCTAAGGGAGGAAGAGATGACCCTAAAAAGAAGAGAAATGACAGGTGACAAGAAGATGCCCCCACCAGAAGAGATGAGGACTCGGATGATGATGATGATGATGATGGCCGTGGCCTCCCACCAAAAGACTTGAATGTCCTAGTGAAGAGGGTCGGCATGATATTTTTTGGTGTAAACACCATCTGTGGAGGACTAGCAAGGGGTGGCTCAGAGGTAGCTGACTGCAAAGCTCACATGGCAGAGGCCAAGTCAGTGACCAAAGTAGAGGTTGTGAATTTGGCATCTTCAGAGGTTAAACATGAGAAGAGAAAGAAGGTGGATATGGATACTCTCATAGCTGGATTCTCCCTACTTGATTTCAAAGGTATCTTAGCTCCGCACGATGACCCTCTGCCAATCACCACAAGGGTGTATGGATGTGAGGTACAAAGAATCCTCATTGACGAGGGAATTTCAACAATTGTAATGTTGTGGCCTTCTTTTAGAGCTCGGGCCTCAATACAACTAGGCTCATCCCTTACCATCACCCCCTGATCGGTTTCACTGGAGAAAAGGTTCATTCGTTAGGCATCTATGAGATGGATGTAAGAATGGGAGATGAGTGGCCTAAGAGGTTGACAAGAAAAATCATTTTTTTTGTGATGGATGAAAACGTCTTATCAACTTAGAACCTCATCATAAAAAGATTAGTCCTCAAGGAATTTGAGGTCGTGCCTTCAACGGTCCATCAAATGCTAAAATTCCCGACTCCCTATGTAAGGACACAAATTTCCAATTGAGTCCTTTGTTATTTTGGCTCAATTCCGGACAAAAACGTTTATGTCATAGGATAGTGTTCAAGTGTACCTACTCAAGCCTATGATGTGTTGTGTTGAAGACGTAGAGATCAAGAGTATAAAGCTTCATTAAAAGCCGTGGTTTATGTGCCTCGTTTCAACGTCATCAACAGTGATTCCATGCTCCCAAGGTATGAATGCCTTTATGTATATATAGAAGCTTGGAACAAGTTTATATTGGGTGTGAGGTTTTAAAACTGTGTGTTGTCTTTCAGAAAGATTTTATCAAACTTTAAAATAAAAGTATATAAAGTTTATGGGCTAAATTCGAAATTTATGACCTTTCTGGAAGTTCGTTCGATATGTCGTTCGAACGAGTTTTTCGTTCGAACCAGATGTCGTTCAAACGAGTTTGCCAATGAGTTCCCAGTATAGCCCTTTGAAATGTCGTTCGATATGTCGTTCGAACGAACTTATGTTCGAACGAGATATCCAACAAGATTTCTAACGAATTCAATCTGGAACTTCGTTAGAAGTCTCGTTCGAACGAGATTTCATTCAAACGAAATGTCGTTCGAACGAGATGTCAGGCGGGAACAGTTTTTGGCAGTTTTCAAGCAGTTTGCTCCCACTTCCCCACTTGTTTCTCAACTGATTTTTCTTAGACTTTATTATGTGCGGGAATAACTTTTTGAAAGTAATCTTTTTCATATCCTTCTAACTTTTAGAGAGTGTTTTGAGTGCTAAATTATAAAGGGAAAAAGATCAAGTTTTGAGTGAGAATTTTCAAAGACAAAATCATCTACCACTCTAGTTTTCACCCATAATTTTATTTATCCAAGTTCATATATATATATATATATATATATATATATATATATATATATATATATATATATATATATATATATATATATATATATACATCTTGCTTGGAGTTTGGCACCGGATTTATCTCTACACCGAATTGAAGATATTGTTTGGTTTTCTTCTACATCCCTTAAAGAAGAAGAGTTCATTTTGCTAGGGCATTCTCATGTGGTAAAAGACACCACGTGTGGTTGACGGTGTACCTATTGTCCGATTGGTGAGTCCAAGATCACGGTGGAGCTCCGTGGTTATCCGCTAGGAAGAGGTGGTTACAAGAAGACGTGTCAAGGCTTAAGAGGGTTCGAGTTGAGGAAGTAAGTCATCTGTCTTGTAAATATAATTCTGTACTTAGTGGATTTGAGGCTAGGGTCGTCCGAGGTTGTTTCCCATCTTGGGTTTTTCCTCATACATCGCGGCGTAGTGATTTCTTATTTTATTTTATCTTGCAATATAACCTAGAACGCATGCTTAGGTAAAGAAGATAAAATTGGTTTAAATCACTTTTAATTTAATTTGGTGCATAATTAAATTTGGGTAATGTTTACTTAATTCAAGTAATTTGTTCAAAATGGTTTATCCTAATTTTTTAAATGAAAAAATATGATTTAGGAAAATTCTAGGACTAGGTTTAATTAACTTGATTTAATTGAACCATCACTTTTTACGGTTCCGCATAGTAAATAAGAAAAGCAAATATAATTTTAAAGAGTTTAAAATCCGGGGATCCACAGCTCTTACACCCTATGGAGTAGGTGAAGTGCAAGGTGACCAAACGTTGGCACGAGAATGTTACTTCAACTTCGCAAAAGAGATAGAGGCTCATAATAAGGAACCAACCACTTGCAACATTGACACCGTTGATCTTAGAGATGAGACAAAGCTCAAGAAGGGAGAAGTCGCAGAACAGGTAGAATCCATCGTTCTCATTGATGACGAGATAGAAAAACCATTCAAATTGATAAAGCCCTAAGACCTGAGATCAAGGAAGAGATGGTGAAGTTTTTGAGGAAGAGACAAAGCATTTTTGCCTGGAGCCACGCAGATAGGCCAGGTATTGATCATGAGGTCATGTGCCACAAACTCAATGTTATGGAAGACACTAAGCCCATCAAGTAAATGAGGAGAATATACTCAAGAGAGAAATATGACTTCACCAGAGAAGAGGTTAGAAAACATGAAGAGGCTATGTTCATCAGAGAGGTCATATACCCCGAGTGGTTCTCCAATGCAGTCATAGTGCCAAAGGCAAATGGGAAATGG
The DNA here is from genome assembly GCA_949130495.1 of Sambucus nigra. NCBI lineage: Eukaryota > Viridiplantae > Streptophyta > Magnoliopsida > Dipsacales > Adoxaceae > Sambucus > Sambucus nigra. The sequence continues at coordinate 9,793,850 of OX422218.1, read as the reverse complement.
AGGATGTGCATAGACTTCACTGATTTGAATAAGTTTTGTCTAAAAGACAGCTTACCCCTTCCTCATATTGATCAGATGGTGGATGCCACCACTAGACATGAGCTCATGAGCTTCATGGATGCCTATTATGGGTATAACCAGATCTTCATGAACCCAAAAGACTCCAAGAAGATAGCCTTCATCACTGATAAAGGGACCTATTGCAATAAGTTCATGCCCTTCGGGCTGAAGAATGTAGGTGCTACTTACCAACGTCTTGTAAATAAGATGTTCGAGGATCAAATAGGCAAGTTCATGGAAGTTTATGTGGATGACATGCTGACGAAGCGCCTGAAGGAAGACACTTACGTGGACGACTTTGAAAAAACTTTTGAAACCATGGACAGATACATGATGAAGCTCAACTCGGCAAAGTGTGTCTTCGGGGTAGGAGCCGAAAAGTTTATGGGATTCATAGTCAATCAAAGGGGGATAAAGGCTAACCCTGAGAAGATCAAGGCCCTGCTAGAAATGAATACACTAGAACCATCAAAGACGTTCAGAGGTTAACCGAAAGAGTTGTTGCACTGAACAGGTTCGTCTTAAGGGATACAAACAAGTGCCTTCCTTTCTTTAAAGTGCTTAAAATGGCCTTCGAATGGGATGAGGAATGCGATAAGGCTTTTAAGGAGCTCATGTCCTACCTCGGATCCCGTCTACTTCAGTCTCGACCCATTTTAGAGGAAAGGTTGTATGTATATCTAGCTGTTTCAGAATCAACCATTAGTGCAGCTATAGTAAGAGAAGATGATGGAGTGCAGAGACCAGTATACCTTAATAGTAAAGATCTTCAGGGGTCTGAAGAGAAGTAACCTTGAATGGAAAAAATTAGCTTATGCTCTGATACACACTTCTAGGAAGATGAAGCCATACTTTCAAGATCACTCTATAGTTGTCCTTACCGATTCACCACTCAGAAAGGTCCTCCATAAGCCTTAGAAGTCAGGCAGGTTGATGACTTGGGCCATCGAGTTGGGGGAGTATAACATTGTTTATCAACCCAGGGTTACCATCAAGGGCCAGGCACTTTCAGACTTTATAGAAGAGTTTACCTGGGAAGAGGTAGAGATCCAAATTAATCAAAGGAATGCTAATGAATCAAATAGAAACGTCTTCCAAGATCCGAAAGAGGTTGGGTCAAGCAGGCCCGAAAAAAGTGTGGTTAAGAATAAGGAAGACATGTACTTATTCACGCAATGGACCCTGTCAGAGGGGAACTTTTCTTTAAATGAAGATGTTTGGAACCTCTTTGTTTATGGGTCATCTTATGAAAGCGAAAGCGGAGCGGGGCTGATAGTGTTAGTACCAGATGGTACCGACATTGAATATGCACTGAGGTTCAACTTCAAAGATTAAAACAATGAGTCAGAGTATGAGGCATTGATAGCAGGCCTCTCCTTGGCAAAAGCCCTTAGTGTTGGCCTACTCCTAGTCCAAAGTGACTCAAGGTTAGTTATCAACCAAATCCTGGGGGTGTATGAGGCCAAAGATGAAAGGATGGCTAAATACCTGAAGAGGGTGAGAATGATGCTAGAAAGCTTCAAGGAAGTGAAGATAAAGAGGATACCTCGATAAGAAAATAGTCGAGCCGATGCACTCATGAGGTTAGCCTCAGCAATGAGGACAGACATAAAAAGAACTATACCAATTGAGATTCTGCTCAGGCCAACCATTGAAGAAGAAGAGGTTGGCAGAACTTGCCTTAACTTGAATATGGGAGGCTCATGGATCTCATCATATACATCAGACAGGGAGAGTTTCCAGAACAAAGTTAGAAAGGAGAAAGATGAGGTTCAGGGATGCTAAGCTCTCAATTGTAGGAGATGTGTTGTATAAGAAGGGGTTCCTACTCCCTCTCCTTAGATGTTTCAACCTTCAAATGTTCCCCATGTCTTATAAGATGTACATTAAGGCTCTTGCTCAACTCACATAGGAGGAACACCTTTAGCTAAGAGGATAATCACTCAGGGGTACTGGTGGCCGACCTTGGCCAAAGATACAGCAGCATACGTGAAGATATGTGATAAGTGCTAGAGATTTTCCACCACCCCCCATCAACCTCATCAACCTATGACTTTAATCAGCTCACCTTGGCCATTTGCACTATGGGGTATTGACTTGGTAGGTCCCTTGCCAAGAGTTGCGAACAACTATCGATTCTTAGTAGTGATATTAATTGCTTCTCCAAATGGGTAGAGGATGAATCGATGATCAAGATTATAGAACAGAAGACCTTCCAGTTAATCTGGACGAACATCATATGTAGGTATGGTCTTCCAAATACCCTCATCCAATACAATGGAACCCAGTTCAAGAATGCTTCCTTAGAAAAATACTTTGAAAGAGTGGGGATTAAGAAGTTCTTCTCCTCTCGTGTCCGACCCCAGGAAAATGGGCAGACCGAGGCCATGAAACAAGCAATCCTTGATGGGATAAATAAGAGGTTGGAAGAGGCCAAATGGAAATGGATATAGGAGGTATGCGTTGGGTTGTGGACCTAGTGTACGACAGCAAGGACACCAACGGGAGAAACGCTTTTTATGCTAGGATATGGTTCCAAAGTTGTCATCCTTACAGTACTAGGAGTCCCCACCCACAGAGTTCAGACTTATAATCCTCAAAGGAATGGTGAAGAGATAAGACTTGAACTACATTTGATTGAAGAAAGAAGAGAACATGTGGAGATTAGACAGGCAGTCTACCAGTAGAGAACTGTGAGATTCTATAACCAAAGGTTGAAGTCAAGGCTTATAGCTGTGGGAGACCTAGTCCTAAAGAAGACATTGCAAAAGGAAAATAAGCTCCACCCAAACTGGCATGGTCCTTACAGAGTAGTTGATGAGGTTGTGCCTGGTACCTACTGGATAGAAAATCTCGAAGGGGAACCTTTCTCTAATCACTAGAAGAAAAATTGACTTTAGGGATGTTTTGTAAACGTCGGTATAAATTCTATAAACGTCGGGAGTAAAATTCCCGATGTTTGGCCAACGTTTTTAGAAAACGTCGGCGTATCTACAGTCGGAAAATTACCGTCGTTTGTAAAAAACGTCGGATACAGATTCCCCGACGCTTCCTGCTACATTTATTAAGTGTCGACAATCGTCCCTGCCTTGTGATATAAATGCGACTTTTTTTTTAAAACGTTGGATTTTGTCTCAACATTTCCCCAAAAGCGTCGGGAATATTAAATTAAGATATTAACACAAAATTTAATCATTTATAATGAAAACATCACAATGTTAACATAAATATTTTACTTAAACATCATATACTATATTCCAACATTTTGGTGTGAAACATAAATATTTTAAGTGCCATATAATAGCTAAGTAAATATCATTAGTATTATAATGGATCCCTCAAAGAAATTAACAATTAACCACAATAGTATCTAATCATCCCAAAACCAAATGAAGAAAGTGTATCTTCAAACATCCCAAACTTGTCTACTACTAAGCCAAATATTCCAAATAAAATATGAAACATATATTATCATCAAAAACTGTTAGATTAACGTTCCAAACCATTAATACGATATTTTCGCGAACATAGGCATGACAGAACCACCTGCAAAAAGAAAGAAAATAAGTATTAAAAACTAAATAAACCAATGTAAAAGTGATGCACAAAAGAAAAATGAAAGGTGGTGAGGGACTTACTTCCCAATTCAAAATTTTCAATTAGTTGGTATTTTTTGCATTCTTCATCCGCTCCTAAAATTTGAACAAGAAAATAGTTGGAAGATGGATAGTAATTAACTTCAATGCTTTCAAATCAACAATTTATATAGTAATAATGAAAACTTATAACAACTTGTACGAGAAATCTGAAAAATGGTGATGTATATAACTTCAAAATATATTTTCAAATATAAAAGAATAAAAAAAATGTAATATGTTAATAAATAATATTCCCATATAGCATATGAAGTTTGCGACCGACCCAAATAAAAACCGTAAGCCACACAATTTAGGTCTGGTAACATTTTTTATGTCCAAATTCCAAAAGGGATCCTTAAAGTTTTAACATTTTTATGACAAATTGTGGTCAACGCATTATTATAAGATTTATAAAAATAGATGTAATATTTTAACAAATTGTGGTCAGCGCATTACTATAAGATTTATAAAAATAGACGTAATGTTGTAAATTACTTTTTTTCGTTGTTGGCTACTACAATATATTTTGTTTTTTTTTCATGCATTTGAATAAGTGAAGTGATAAAAACATGTGGATGTGATAAAGTAAATAGTTATGTAATAGCAAAACATGTTTAACACGCTTATTATTTTCCAAACAAATCGACAGAGTTTCCTTTGTTTATTCATGAAAACCAACTTATTTTGACATTTAAAATTAACTCATCAACATCAACAACCACCAAATTGAACCACAAATAAATCCCTTCCACCAATTTCAACATATACAACCCCATAAATTAGTTCCATCAACACATGTTCAACGAATTTCCATTGGAACGAGTATAACTATCATATATATATATAATGGATCTTATATGCATCAAACGATGAAAATATTAACGCTCTTGCTTTAAAATGTGCCATGAAGAATTTTAAATGAAAAAATACTAACCCCACAATAGTTACGAAGTTGAGTTCGCGATATGATTTGTGGTGGTGCCTTCATTGAGGATTGCGATCGACGTTGCGATTGAACCTCAGATGTTAAAGGTTGCAACTGTTGGCGTTGACAGGAACCTAGCAATTAAAATATATAAAATATTAGATGTAATGCAAAAAATTAAGAAACTGTACTTATATATCCAACAATTAATAAAAGTTGACATGTTTAGCTCCTAAAGAAGCATCTAACGTAGATTGGATAAAATCACCCATAGAATGCATACGAGATTGCATAAAATCCCGTATTTGAGTTTCCACCAGTTTATTCATCTACGATTCCATAGCAAGTATATTTTCTTGCATCTGAGCTTACAGTTTTTCTTTCATTTCAGTTGGCTTCCTCTCATATTCAGCCTCTATTTCACGTCGTATCCTCTCATGTTCAGCCTCCATCTCACGTCGCATCCTCTGTAGCTCTTGTTGATGCCGTGACTCAATATCTCTCAACTCAGATTGGGATTACATATATGATGGTCCAAATATCATACTCGGAGAGACATCGAGTCCATATGTGCGCACACGCCCATGTCTTTCGGGTCCCATAACTTGCCTAAATATATCATCTCGTGCAACGCCGGTCTCCGCTGTCTCTGGATGTTGCGAATCTAGATCATCCATCTCTTGCTGCAAAAAATCAACCCCAGTTCTTATAAAAACTTCAAATTATACCATACATATGTAATATTCCCTATATACATAATTAAATTTCCATCAACCCAAGTTCTTATACAAACTTCAAATTGAAGGTTTTGTTTTCCTTAGATTCTTCTTTTTGATTTCACTAACTAATATTAATTTTTAGCTAGGAGCCCGCGATATACTGTTTGTGGTATTTTACTTGACAGACTAATGTTCATTTTTATATATGCCTTATCGTTTTCGTTCATCCTTCCATGGCCTTGCGCTATCTATGCAGTCACGTTGTATTACTACAAGAGAGACAATAGGGTTCAATTTACCTTTGCTCAACTGCGATCTTCAAAAAAGTGGGCCATTTACATATAAAAGAGTTAATGTTAGTATTACATTCATGTTTTACATTCCCCTCCAAGAAGTTGTGGCCATGGACTCCTAAAGCCTAATTGTGGAAATCTCACCAGAGGAAAGAAACCCCATCTTTCCGGATTCGTTAGTCTCTTCTAGCAACTACTACTACATTTTAGTGAGCAGTTTTTATACGAGTTTTTATTCTTATCTTTCAATACCCTTTTATTTTTATTTATTTTGAAAACAAACTTCTTCTAGAAATACAACTCTTTATTTTCATAAATGGATTTCTGAATTTTGAGACATCTTAAATGGAATTCAGAATTTTGAAAATATAAGGTAATGTCTTCCAACACTTCCCAATGCTTGGAGATACGACGATTTGGCTCTAAAATGTTCCCATCTTCTAAAAAAGATTTTGGAGGTTCCTTGCCACGAACGAAACATATGCATATGTCATCATATCTGTAATTAAGTTTCCTCATTAACTCATAGCTTTCCTTTTTGCCAATGCAATCAATGCAAACCTCTGGACAAGTCCTAATCATGGACCTTTTAGAATCAACCTCACCCTTTGCTCCATGAGAATTCATAAGTTCCTCGAAAATTAACATCTCTTCGCAAGACCCAACTGAATTATTGTCCACACAATTACGTAGCTGAATTTCAGCAAATAAGCCTTTCTCCTCTGTACTACCCCAAGCTTCAGAAAATAACTTATAGGGTAGAATTGGACAAGTTTTTTTTTACTTGGGGAATAACACTGTATATTATATAGCTGCTACACAACAGTTATCCATTATTAACATTGTTGAGTATAGAAGTTGTCCATTATTAACATTGTTTGTGTTTGACAGTTTGACGAGTGCTCCGGCGAGTGTTTTCTATATTTGACGAGAAGTTTCTTCGCCCACGGCTAATGATATTGTTTCGATGGTGAGAGACTAAATCATCATGCTCATAATGAGTCTGTGTTGCTGCTGCCATATTTGAGCAGAGGAAGCATCGGATGGACAAGGTATTTTCTATGTGAATAGTAATACCCAAGCTAAGAAAAGACGTGTTTCAATATAATAATGAACGAGTACAGTTGCTTAAATATACAAAAGGGGAGATGTAATATAGGACTAACTGTTGAACACGTTTTGGAATTCAAATGAATTCCAACCGGCTAAAGTGGATAAGTGCAGCTGGTTGTTAGGGTCAGCTAAAAACAACAAAGAAGTACTACAAAATAAAAAGTTCCAAGTTGTTTTACCAAAAGAAAACACTTCGTTGACTCACCAATTTGACTTAATAGATGGACCTAATATTTTTCAATATGCATCTCGACAGGTCCGAGTAGCAAATGTTACATATACCAATTATGGATCACTTTCTTGAAGAAAAACCAAAGCCATTGAATTCTCCTTTACTGGCGGCTTCCTGTGATCCTGGTTTTTAGGAGAGGGCGACAAAATTTTCTTGCTTTGGTAGTCGCAATTTCAATGGTCGGAACACTCTCAACAATACTGATTTTTAGTATAGGCCTATTAATTCATTAATGGGGACTGGAAATTTAGGGAGGGTTTTGAGTAGTCCTTCTCTCAAAACAATGGGTGGCCATGAAAACAAAAATTCTTCTCAGAGGTGGAATTGTGTACTGACAAGAAATTCAGTAGATTTTCCCAGTCTGCTATAAATTCCAATGAGGAATTCTCTGATTCAGAACAAAACCCAAAGGCCGAGATTGGTGATTGTATTTGTACATCTCTTATTCGTTTGTCCTGATTATAAGATATATTCAAGAATTCTAATATATCATGTTTTTACAACTAAAAAATTTGTACCCGGGTAATTTGTTTGTCATCATTCTAATATATCCCTTTGGTGATTGTATTTGTACAACTAAAAAAAATAACTTATTTGTATTGAAATTATAATAACTTTTTCGAATATCATCGTGCCTTCAGACACGGGCATACCCTAGTATATATATACCTATGTATGGCCTTACAAGATTTTCAAAAACCTATCAAAAACCTATTCAGAGAATTTCTAAAAAGACCACCTAGGACAACCTCTAAGCCAATTGATAGGGACCTCTCGACTCAAGGCAGTACACCCATAATGAGCAGCCTCTACAGGTTTTGGTGGAACTGTAAAGTGACAGGCAGTCCCATATGTTATTAAGGAATTGTCTGAACAAGAAGTATTCGAACAGAAAATTTCATTATTTTAGTTCTTTGAATAACTTTTAAAGAGTGTAAAAAAGCACAATTTTTTTATTCATTTGATCCGTTAACTGACCCGAATTTTTGCATCACAGGTATATAAGTCGGACGCCTAAAAAACAATTCCAACAATAGAAATCATGTGCATGGACGTGATTAAACTGACTATAGAAATCTGAGTTTTTGCATCACGGGTATATAAGTCAATCTAGCTATATTATGAATCTATTACAATAGAAATCATAGGTAATTAAACTGGCATAATTCCCAACATTCCAACGAAATCTTACGGATTTTATCGAGTGGGGTATTATATGGGAGATATAAATAAAAACCGTAACCATCGATTTGTAGGGATTGATAATGCCATGCATGGGACCTATATAATAAGACGAGACAACCCACTACTCCATGTACTGCATACCAAGGACTGTTTAATTTTTGAATTTCTGTGAGATTGATTGCGACATCATCACCACTCATAATTTGAAATGTTTGTGAAAGCCATAAATGCAATATTAAAGATGACAGACTAGTCTAACTATTTCTACAGTACTAACGACGGCAGATTTAGTCGATTAAAATGGGTGCTTTAGTCACAAATAACACATCATCATGAAAAATATTAGTGGCAAGTGGTTGACTGTGCACAATCTAATTTAAAACCACATTTTTCTTTTTCAACTTTATACATGCTTGGTCATTCACAACTAAAAAAAGTCATTAGTTTCGATCCCTCATCTCATCACCCAGTAACAATGTAAAAATTTCAACCAAAAGGCACAGACATATGGTGGGACGGATAATTTTTTGTTGAAAAGGAAACAACTAATGGTATGGTGGAAATAACATCTCAGTAAGAGCAGTGATACACTTGCTTACGATTTAGTACTTACGATTAGTACCGAATAATTAGAGGAAGTGACAAAAGTAAGCATTATAAAATAAAATAAGAGATGATTAAGGGAAACACCCGCAGGAATTTGGTCCTTGTTCTCTATTCTGAAATCGGTGCGGAAATAGATTGGTATGATTTAAAGATGTGGTATCAATCATCATATCTATGGGCCAATTTATGTCTCGGTATCATTGTCTGTCACAGTTTAGGGAATTAGGCAAACATATGCTAGATTCTTTATTTCTTTTTTTTAACATCCCAAATGGGATTACACTATGTAACCAATAACAAACTAGAACAAACTGAAAGGAAAAATGAAAAATTACAGAATTCAGGACAGATCCAACCTATCCACTCAGAGCTCCCAACTATGAAGCTGTTTTCTCGAGTGAGTCAGCAATTCGTGGATCCATGGTTTGTGGAAGAAGCTATGTACCCGGGTAGAGATTATTTGTCTCAAAGATGTTCCGCTCATCCAAGAATCAAATTGATTTGTAATTGACTGACCACAATAGAGACTTATAGGAAGTCATATAACTCTAATACCATAAGTCGCAAGAGTCGTAAATGTAAAAACTATGAATACTTACGCGAAAAACCAACAAAACAAGAGTCATCAGCAGCTAACCAAACATCTCTATAGGTCCTAATCTAGACATATAATCCGTCCAATCATCAATTGTAGCTCTAAAGAAAACATTAACAGAAATCACAAAGGTCAAACAATGCCGAATGATTGTGCTTAAAGCAAACAGGAGGGACTAGTGTGAGATCTGAATTTCATATTCACAAGAGATGGTTCATAAGCTAAGGTGGGAGCCTTAGAAAAGGAGGGTGATACTAAAGATGGTGCGAATACCATATCAAAGGAGGAGCAATTGAGATTAAAAAAACATATTGGACTAAGACTCATTAACATGTATTCATAGCTTTAACATGGGTTTAATTATATAAAAACTATTAACGAAGGGGCTATGTATAGTTATCTAAAAAAATCACAACACAACATATACATATAATCGCTCGGGCAGCTGCTTAATTAACAGGCCCCTTCCCTTTGGTTACATGGGTCTCCTTGTATACCATCCTACGAGTTGGTTTGAATTCCAATGACTCCACTATTTTGGGTCGCTCTTCTCCTCTCATGAGACTTAGTGTGATACCTAACGCCATTGATAATATATCCAGTGAATCTTTTTGCCTTTTTTAGGGGACCCATAGCTAAAATCTGAATTTCTTGTGATACATCTGTGTTCTTTGCCCGAACTAACTTCCTCACCTATTTTATTACAAAAAAAATGCACTACAAGCCATAGTTATGCAATACTACATTTAAATATAAAACATTGTTTTCAATGTGCATATTACTTACATGATCCTTAAACCACAAATGAAATGTTTCATTATGAATGAGGTCCACATCATGTGGTCTGAGATGAGAATCACTCCTAATCGACGCACCATGAGTGCTAGATTAAAAGGAATCATTACATTATTTTTTACATTGCTAAAAAATGAAGGAATTTTATTTAAGAAGATACCTACTCTCGAAATGGAGCAATTGCATCGGTGTTGACAAGCACATATCAATGTGCTTTTATATATGTAATGTAATCAAGCATAAATCCCTATGCTTTTCCTAATTTACGACCACAAAAGTGATCAAAAGAACTACCATCATCATTCCTTGTTGGGCGATTAGACTTCGTCTTAACATCATCATGTAGGTACCTTGAGCAAAATGTCAACATTCTTCTACCCAATATCCTTATTCAATTGAACCCTCTGGATGACTGCGGGTCTTCACATAATTCTTCAATGTGAACAAGTATCTAAGGTGAGGGAAATTTCAGTTAGTAAGAAAAACTACTGTGAAAAATAATTTTAAAGAAAAAACAAAAATATATAAGCCGATACCACACCTCTCAATAGGATACATCGATCAGTATTGAGGTGGTCCTCCAATCTTCACCTCTTTTACTAAATGAATAACCAAATGCTCCATGACATAAAAAATGAAGGTGGAAAGATCTTCTCAAGTTGGCATAGCGTGAGCTCAATGCGAGATTGAACACGATCTAAATCGGTTATATTCATCACTTTCGAGTACTTATTCCTAAGGAAGTTACTTAGCTCAACTAATGGTCTAAGCACATTCTTAGGCAACACATTTCTTAAGGAGATGGGAAGTAGTTCTTGCATTAAGATATGGTTGCCATGACTCTTGAGTCCCGATATCGTATGTTGTTTATGGATAACACACCGTGATATGTTCGAAGCATAACCATCTGGGACTTTCACCTCCTTCAACATTTTACAAAGTACATCTTTACCCTTAGTGTCCAAGGTAAAACATGCAGGTGGCAAATAATATTTGTTCTCCGCCCATTTCTGAGGATGCAACGGCTTACAAATACCCATATCTTTCAAGTCATGACGGGATTTTAAGTTATCCTTCCCTTTTCCATCAACATTTAATAATGTCCAAAGCACATTATCACACACATTCTTCTCAATATGCATTATATCAAGATTGTGGCGTAACAAGTTGTCCTTTCAATAATCTAACTCAAAAAATATACATTTTTTCTTCCAATTATGTATTAAGGTTTGATCTCTCTCATCAACCCTTTTCCTCTTACCTCTTACCTCCTACCTCTGGATCCTTTCCAAAATTATTATTGAAATTTGTTACCTCATGATATGCTTCAGCTCCAAATAATTGGGTGGGATTTGTATCCAACTCAACGGTACCATCAAAGGAGTTTTTATCTGTTATAAATTTATTCCCTTCAGGCAACCATCGATGATGACCCAAGTAGCATTGCTTACCTCCATAAAACAACTAACGGGATCGAGTGTACTTATGACAACAGGGACACGCCAATCTACCTTTTGTGCTCCACCCCGACAAATTTGCATAAGCTGGAAAATCACTAATTGTCCATAACAATGATGCACGCATTTTAAACATCTGATTACTGACTGCATCATAAGTGTCTACCCCAACCCATAATTCCTTTAATTCGTCAATTAAAAGGCGCAAATAAACATCAATGTCATTTCCAGGGTTGCGAGGACCATCAATAATTATTGATAATATCATATAAGGTTGTTTCATACACAACCATGGAGGAAAGTTATATATTATTACAATTACGGGCCACGTGATATGGACAATACTTATGCTCCTGAATGGGTTGAACCCATCACTAGATAATCCAAGCCTAACATTCCGCGGTTCTAGCGCAAAATCTGGATGAATATCATCAAATGTTTTCCAATTAAGAGAATCAACTGGATGCCTTACATTTTCATCATCAATACGCTCATCGGCATGCCATCTCATCTGTGATGCTGTCTTTGATGACATAAAGAGCCTTTGAAATCCTGGTATCAAAGGGAAGTATCGTAACACCTTTGTAGGAATTTTTTGATCTATAATGTCATCAGCATCTGATTGAGCATTTACCTGTTTGTACCTTGGGGTATGACACTTTCGGCATTCAGTCTCTCGTTCTATCTCATTCCAATAGAGCATGCAATCATTAGGACATGCATGTATCTTCTTATACTCCAGCCCTAAGTTTGCAATCAACTTCCTCTCTTTGTAAAAAGACTTTGGCAATGTTTCACCATCAGGAAATGCATCTTTTAATAATTCAAGCAATATTGTGAATGTCTTGTCACTCCACCCACCAAGGCACTTTAAATGCAATAATCGGACAGGAAACGAGAGAGTTGTATACTTCTTACAATCTGGATAAAATTCTCTTTCAGATTCTTTTATCAAATTGAATAATTTCTTGGTTTATTCATCGGGGCCATCAATATATTGATGTGCATCATCACCACCCATAAAGTTAAGTGGAGTTGTAGGAGGAATTCCGAAAGCACCATGTATCATCTCTCGCATTTCAGCACCAATAGCTGAGTCAGAAGAAGGAACTGAAGATGAGGCAGATTCCCCATGATAATTCCAACATGTGTAGCTATCTAAAAACCAATTTAGCGATATATGTTCTACAATATCATCTTTCTTCACATATACCATATTACGGCATTTCTTACATGGACATAATATTCTTTCAGCATTAGGTTTATTATTAGAGGCAAACTTAACGAATTCTTCGGCTCCTTTCTCATACGAAGGATGACCTCTATGTGTTATATTAATCCAACTCTTATCCATCAATATGATTAACCTAATGAAATGAACATAACAAAATTTTGTCATTTAGTAAGTTCAACACAAAGATAACAAAAAGTACGATGCAACATGACTTTTATTTTTTAACAAACATCATGGTCTAAGATTGCCATATATAAAAAATAGAGAGCAAAAAAGATGGTCGACTTGATATTCTTTTCATTTTTTTCATCAACATAATAGGATGCAAAAAGAGAAGATTAAACATCTTGTCAAATGAAACAAAAATATACAAAATCCATTGTTGAGATGAAGTTTATAAAATTGGACACGGCTTACGAAAATAATATTCTCTAGCAAAACTTCACTTCGTCCCCACAATTAACATAACTCAACAGTACAATCTAATCCAATTATCACAAATTACAAATGAATACATATGCAAATCTAAGTCACACTTTGTAGCGAGAAACAAATGCATAAATGTGCAAATCAATTGAGTATGCCTTTTATCTCAAGAGGGAATTATGATATTACAAAATAAGAAATACGAATTTAATTGTAATGAACCACATAAACACAACAAAACATACCAATAGTATATCTTAATTTCTCATTTGAATGGATAACTTTAATTTACATGACTATTCAACTATAACCCTGATCAGTTTATCGTTGCAATAATTTTTTCGAGATGACCTTAAAAATAAGAATAACCAAGAAGGGTGAGGAAGAAACTTACTAATATGATATGATACTAAAATTCGTAACTCTCGAAGATATTTGTAAACAAAATTAAATTCATTCTAGTAATATATTGCATATCTTTACATTAAGATTTGTTATTATATAAAGATATAGGCAAAAGAGGAAAGAAATTGAACAGTTAGACATTTTGGGGAGTTCAAATCATTACAATGCCACTGACAAATAAAATACAAAGATATCACAAATCTTATGTAGTTGAATTCATCAAGACACCTTACTTAACAAAGGGTAATGAAGAGAAAACCATGTTGATCAATAACGAATCTATATAAAGCAATCTATATGACATCACAATTAACATTGAAGTCAAATTTTAAAACATTCCCCACAGTAATCTTTGAGTATAACACATCGAACACAAAGACAAAAGTTTATAGCATATAATATTTTTTATGTACATATCACACAATCTTGAGGCGTGATAATTATATTAAATTTGTGCGGTTGTCACATTGAAACACGATACATCAAACTAAAATTTGTGAGATTTTTATGGGAAAAAGTACATAATACATTGAGAACTAGGATATGATTGTCATGACAAAAGGTATAAATCAATGAGTTGTTAACACAAAATGAAATTAAAATCGGTAATAAGAGAAACGAGGTTTTACAACCCACCGTCTTAATCAAATAACCAAAAAGAAAAATAAGAACAACAATAATAGTGATGGGGTATGAAATTCCTTGATTTAACTTTTGCAATGGTTGAAATTCCAGCATTACACAAGGTATTAACATCAACAACGAAAGACCCTTTTAATCACTCTGTCTATATTCTGCGAATTATTTGACAACGTGATTGGCATGGCAAAATAGGGAGATGGTTCTAACGTATTCCTTTTAATCACCCATTTCCACGATTTTGCAATTTGATTTATGATTTGGTGAAAAAAAAACGAATCAAAAAATGATATTACTATCTATACAGTCTACACTATAACAACTTGTGTAGGTTTCCACCACATTTTCTCTCTACTCTAAAAAAATATTCATATTCTGGACAAACTAAATTAATAGATTAAACTATGATTGCAATTAATAGAGTGGAAGATAAACAGGGGCTAAAAATGACTTATTAATTGTAACGCACAAGCAATTATAGAACTATCACATGGGTATTGATTGTCACATAAATTAATTTGGTTTAATCATTAGAAATTGAACTACCATGGTAATTTTTTTTTTAACTTGAGATATGCAAATAATGATTTAAATAATTCATCTATACATTTTAAAAAATGTATAGATGTTGAATTAATTTCTAGAGTGTAAATGAGTCTCACTAACATATAATCCAACCAATCTTTAAAAATCGGATTATAATCAATTGGTAAACAAACCAAACAAACGAAGCCAAGAACAAGATATAGTTTAATTAAATAATCTATTGGAATGAGCAGAACAAAATGCAGAATGAACCATTTATAATCCAAAAAACGAACGAGCTATTTATAATCACTGAATACTCTAAACAATTTATAATCCAAACGAACGAACCATTTATAATATAAAAAATGAACCAACATTTGTTTACCTGTTAATCGGTGGGAATGAGCAGAACCAAATGCACAATGAATTAGGAAATCGGCTCAGTATTCAAATGGGGAATCGACAGCAAAAGTAATCTGCCTCATCTTCTACGCAGCAAAACGAGAGGTCAGCGACCACATGTGATTGGTCAACGGATATTTCAGATGGAATGGAGGCAACATGTGATTGTGTTTACCTGATTTATACATTTTTGTTTACCTCATCTTCTACACATAACGAGATATCTAGGGATTTTTGATTTTCAGGAACGGATATTAGGGAAAGTGGAGATATGGAGATATGGAGGGATTGCTCATTTTCAGGAGGTTACGAATTTTTTTTTGAGGGAAGGCGCCAAATACCCCACGTTTTTCATTAAAAATGATGAAAAAAATCCGACGTTTTTTAATAAACGTGATTAGTATCCGACGTTTAATCAAAACGTAGTAAAATAACCGATGTTTTAAATACAACGTCAGTATATCCTCTTTATGCCGACATTTTTATAAGCGTCGTCCAAAAAACGTCATCAAAAGTAAGTTTTCTTGTAGTGAATCCTTGGAATGCGGACCACTTGAAGAAATATTACATATGATGTTATAATTATTTCTTTGTAATACATGTATCATGAAGAGGATTTTAATGAGAAGACCAATGTTGTGCCGATACGTTTGTTATATGCCTTAAACATCATTAATTTGGTGGTAATTTATGAGGAAAAACATCATATTATGGTGACCTCACACCTTAAACATCATTAGTTGGTGAAAATTATAAGGGTAAACATCATATTATGCTGACCTCGGACCTTAAACATCATTAGTTGGTGAAATTTATGAGGTGAAACATCATATTATGGTGACCTCAGACCTTAAACATCATTAATTTAGTGATAATTTATGAGGTGAAATATCATATTATGGTGACCTCATACCTTAAACATCATTAGTTGGTGAAAATTATGAGGTGAAACATCATATTATGGTGACCTCAGACCTTAAACATCATTAATTTGGTGGTAATTTATGAGGTGAAACATCATATTATGGTGACATTAGACCTTAAACATCATTAATTTGGTGGTAATTTATGAGGTGAAACATCATATTATGGTGACCTCAAACCTTAAACATCACTAATGTGGTGAGACATTCAAGCGTAACGTTGAAATAAACAATATAATATGAAGAAGACAAGATTAATGATTATCATTGAACATTCAAAAGTTACAAATTAGAAGTACCAAGATGCCATCAGAGTACAAAAAATCGAAGGGGTACAAAAAATTACAACAAAAGCTTCACAAGGCCAGGCCTAAGTCTCTGCAGCTGCAGTTGTGTCATTGGGGCCGACGCTGGTCACCTCAGTCCCTTCATCTCGAGGATTAGCATCTTCAGTCTCAGTGACTTCTAGGGGTGAAGTTTCAGTAGGTGCAGTATCGACCTCTTCAACCTCTTGCAAGGCCTAAGCAAACCGGGGGTCACCAAAGCCTAAATCTTCAAAGTTCGAGGCAGTCACACTCCCTGACTCTCTCTCCTCAGAAGCTTCCCATTTGCTAGTTGCTTTGATACCTCTTTCAAGGTATTCAAAGACAAAGCTAACAAATTCATCATGGACCTTATAGTCTTCGATGATCTTCTCTGAAGCGTCCTTTAAAGCAGCCTTAACTGCAGCAGCCACCTTATCTTGCAGAACATCATTTTTAGCCTTCAAAGCCAAATCATGGTCGTTCCTAAGTTTGGCTATGTCCCTATCTCTTTGCTGAATAACATCCTTCTGCTTGCCAAACTCCTTTAGCTCTTCCTTCAGACGTTCAACATCTGCATTCAAAGAGGCTTGAACCTTATGAGCTTCTTGACCCTTCTCAATGAGGGGAAGCTTCTTCAGGGTCCAATCAACAAAATGGTGCATGGACACGATACCCTGCAGTATAAGGTCAGATGTATAAGCACATGAGCTACAATATGTAAAATTGTCGAGGTTATAGTTTGAGAAACTAATACCTGAATTGATCTGTGAAGAGTAAACTCGTCCAGTAATGGGACGTCCAAGGAGCATAAGAAACGCTTATCTTCTTCAGTCATTACTGCACTGATAGCATTCACTACACCAAAATGGGTAAATTGGCACCCTTCTAGCGCCTAGCCATGTCACGGTCATTGATCGTGACAAAAAAAACACGCATTTTTTTATCACGGTCAATGACCGTGACAAGTTCGTGATAAATTTCCCAGTAAAAAAACCCTTTCCCCTTCTTCCCCGCCCCCCCAATTCTTCCCTCCTTTTTTCTCTCTCTCTCTACGATGCTCTCCCTCTCTCTAATCTTAGGTTAGTTTCTCTCTCTCTCTCTCTCTTCCATTTATATATATATGTGTGTGTGTGTATATATATGTTTGTGTGTGTGGTGGGGCAAGGTGGGGGCAGGGGGTGGGGCAGGGTAGGAGGGAGGGGGAAGGGATGGGGGGCTGTTTGTGTGTGTGTGGTGGTGGGGCAGGGTGTGTGTGCGTGTGTGTGTAGTGGGGGTGGGGAGGGGTGTGGGGCTGCTTGTGTGTGTGTGTGGTGGGGGAAAGGGGTGGGACAGGGTGGGGGAAGAGGATGGCGCACGGTGAGGGGAGGGGTGGGTGGGGGGGAGAGGGGTGGGGGGTTTCGTGTGTGTGTGTATGTGCGTGTGTGGGTATATGTGCGTGTATGTGCATGTTTGTGCATAGTGTCCCTTGTAAATGAATTGATTATTAATTTTTTTACTAAATTAATATATGATTACCCCTTATTTTAAATTAGTTAATTAATATATGATTAATTATGAAAATAGGATTGCCCCTCATTTTAAATTAGTAAATTATTAATTTTATAATTTAATTGTTAGTTTAATTTATGAAAATAATTAATTGAGTAGATGAATTAGAAGGAGTACGGGATACACATTTGTTGTTGACATTGCTATTGGATTATATTGGATTGATGTTGGGTTAGTTAATTTTAAAAGTGGCATGACCACTAGATTATTGTCCATATGGGGGTGGGATTTTTCAACTTTTTTTGAAAATTACTTTGTATATCGAACAATATATTTATAGTATGATAATTAAATGAAACATACTTGACATTACATATATTGCGCTAAACCCAACCAATAAACATTCCTATTTACCATCTTTATTTCCATTTATAGGTTGTTTATTACCATTTTGACATTCAACTTTTTCCAATTTTCTTTCTTTTTCAAAAGAACGACAATCTAGGAAGGGTAGGTATTAACAAAGAGAAAGAGAGGGTAAATCGGACATTTTGTTTAGTGCACACCATCTTTAAAATGCAAAGATTGAAATATTAGTAGTACTCCGTTGAGCTTACTGCGTTTTTCCTCGTCACACTCCCCCACACAATCTTCCAAATACTTGTACTATTTCTTTTTCACATTTGATAATGTCTCTATCAACTTTATTAAATGTGGTTATAGGATTGTTTCCCCTATGCTACTCATGGAACTGCTTTCTAGGTTGTTCTATGTTTGAGCTCGGACTTGTTATCAAGTTATTTAAATCTATAGAATTTGGTGTCTATGTGGGGGGTGGGGCTGTGTGTGTGCATGTGTGGTGGGGGAAGGGGGTGGGGCCGGGTGTGTGTGCATGTGTGTGTGTATGGTGGGGGGTGCGGCTATTTGTGTGTGTGTGGTGGGGCTTCCTGTGTTTTTCCTCGTCACACTCCCCCCCCCCCAACAATATTCCAAATATTTGTACTATTTCTCTTTCACATTTGTTAGGCGAGAGACAAATGTACAGTGTTCATGGTTATGTTGTGTTTTTTAGGTTTGTGGGCATTAGGGGTGGGGGTGGAAATGTTTTGGATTTTTAGTAATTGTACATATTATGAGCTAGATGCTGTTGTTTCGGAATTCATTTTTATTTGTAGTAATTGTAAATATTTGCATATCTTCTTCTAATTCATTTTGATCTGTACTAATAACATTTTTTTACAGCAAATGTCTCCTTCAGGTATTAAGGAGAGGATGATGATCCGGGTTATGATGCTGTCATTTGGGCTCGGTGGTAGCGGAGGCGACGAGGGCTCCTCGACCCCTAGGCTCCCCAAATATGGAAAATTGGGGATGGCCATCGAGAACAAGTCGGGTTTATTAGCGAGATCCCTCGAGCTGGTACAAACGATCATCAGTTCGGGGTATATGAGTTGGAAGGAGGTGCCATATGAGCTCAAGTTAGCTATTTGGGTGGCACTACATGTAATGTATTTATATTTATATTTATATGAATATTTTAATTTCAATTTTGATTTCGATTTCGATTTTGATTTTGATTTCAATTTCATTTTATATTTATATTTATTCGCAACTAAAATTGTATTTGTTGGACAGGAACAATTCAGCCTGGATCCAAAGCTCCACGATTTTTTCTTGGAGCCTTTGAGGGAGGAGCACAAGACGTGGAAGAAAAATATGCGGACCCGGTATTTTAGGAAGACACGAGAGTCCGTTATCCGAATGCGTGAATTCATCCCGCCGAAGGATTCGATCTCATTGGAAAAATGGCAACAGTTTATTGACAATGAGATCGGGGAGCGACAATTGACATCTCGCCAATTGGGGAGGGAAAATCGGGCAAATAAGACGTACGTGCAGTACTCCGGCCAGACGTCTTACGCCGAGGTGGATTATATGATGATGGTAAGATTTAATTTCTCTATAAGTACAGAATTATATTATTCAGCATTATTTTACTTTGCGGGACCGATACTAATTTAACTTTATTTTATTTCAGGTGACAAGAGTGGCCCTCTGGGTAGGCCACATAGGCTTGATACTTATCAGGCTCTTCGTACGAAGAAGGGTAAGGACAAGGAGGTGTCCCCAAGCGTCATGGCCACAATTGTAAGTAATCCGACAATTTATTTTTTGTTAATTACGTTATAATTTTTTAGTTTACATGTTTTTCTAATCATGTGCTTTTTGTCATTTCAGGAAAAGCATGATTCGTAGTTTGATGCCGACAAGGCATCTTTGTCTACAAACGCACTCATCCAAGTGCTTGGCTCCGATTGCAAGGGGAGGACAAGGGGGTGTGCTCGTGGGTGGACAAATCTAGGATCATCGGATTGGAGTAGAGCGACACCGGGTTGGCTCAAACGGTGGACTCGCATGACGCGAAGCTATACCATTTGGAGGCGACGTTCCACGATATGTTCTCATTCATGAAGCATTTGTTGGGAGGAAACTGTAAGGGTAAAGGTAAGGAGAAGGCAGTGGATGAGGAGGTACAGGAGGACGTGGTGCACGATGACGAGGATGTGGACCTCGCTGCTTCATCGCCAACACGTGCGGACTTTGATGATCCACTTCCCTATTTGGCTCCCTTCAACAGATCAATGTCAACACTTGGTTGGACGATCGTGTTTATAATGGACATATTTGATGGCCAACGAATAGCGCCGGGGTTGAGGGACCCAAATATCGTCTAGGGTGCAGTAGTTCATGGACGTGAGCTTCAAGACATCGAGTCCAAGGTGCTCGTCACGCATGTGATACTCGAGAAGGAGAACTCCCCATTGTGGTTGCGTAAATAATGCGGCATGGTGTATAGTAGTGGGTGTGTAAATTATTATATCGTGTGTCCTACTCACATCCTCAGAGTTAATCATACCCAAGACATTTATTGACCTTGTTTTAATTTTGAATTGAATTGTTTTAAGGGTGATTTGAATTGTTTTAAGTTGTTACATTTGAATTATATGGTGATGCATATTGTCTCTATTTTGAATGTATATTTGAATTATATCTATTTGATTTGGATATATAATGTTTGAACATGTACAAAGTTGTTATGACAGGTACAAATATACTACTAGGCAGTGGTAGTGGCCATACAGTCCAATAGATTTTTTTTTCAATTCTACCCAGAATTGTCACGGTCATTGACCGTGACAAGTCCGTGGCAAAGAAAGTTATCACGAACTTGTCACGATCAATGACCTTGATAATTTTTTAAAGAATGTTTCAGGTTTGTCACGGTCCTTGACCATGACAAAACTTGTCGCGGTCAAGGCCCGTGACACGACCATGATAATTCTAATGAACTTGTTACGATCAATGATCGTGACAAGTCCGTGACAAAAAAAAGTTATCACCCCAGGAATTGTCCCGGTCACTGACCTTGACAAGTTAAACTTGTCAAGGTCAATGATCGTGACAATTCATTAGATTTGGTGTAGTGGTTGGCATCCTTCGGGCTATGGCCTATGAGGATATCACATATTTTCAACTGAGAAAGACGAGCAACTAGAGCCTCGCCTGTAGAAATAGGAATGTCATGATCCACTCTCTGAATCTTGCCAGACCTCTGATGCTTCGGGTCTATTGTAGTCTTCCTCTTTTTTGTAACATCGGCCTTGGATGTGCCGACATTCTTTTGGGTTGCAGGAGGAGGTACATTTTTGCCACCTCTCTTCTGTATCAGCTTCGCAAGGCTTGGAGAAGACAATACCTAAAGTTCGTCTAAAACGCCTTCAAGGCACTCTGCAAAAAGAAGTATATGAGTTAGTAAGTTATAAATATAAAAACTAAGAGGTATAACTTATGAAAAATGAGACTTACGAAGCTTTGTCAAAGGACCACCCCCAGGCCTATCTGAGAGAGGTAGTAAGAGGTCATTAGATGTTCATATTTTACTAGAATACCCTGATCCCCCTGATTGTGAAGATCCTCAACCATTTCAAGATTATCCTGGCTAAGCCCAGGGTCGTCTTTAGCAGCAAGTGAGACCTTACCCCATCTCAGAGGGATCTTTGGAACCGACGTTCCAGCAGCATCACTGGGACCAAATTCCCACGCTCCGGAGATAAAAAAATACTGAGGAGTTATGATTTAAAGTCAGGGTAACCAACAACATTTTCTTCTCTGACTTCCTAGCTAAGAAGTCGTAATAGCTAGGGTGATTTTTAGCAGAGGAAGGGACGTAAAAACCTGTGAAAAGCTTAACTGGAAGGTCTGAGTGGTGGAAAGACTTCCAAAGGACGATATCCCCAATCATAACCATCTAGGTATTAGGGGATAATTGTGAAGGGGATAGATTTATATGGGATAATATGGCTCTGATGGAAGGGTGTATAGGAAGACGAAAACCCAACTTGAACATCTTCTCATAGACGCAGATTTCTCCATCTCGATCATCAAAGGTCCTCTCTCCCCTCAGAGGTTTCCAATGGTTTGATGGAAGAGTTTATTAAATAGAGGCGCCTAAAAGCTAGGAGGTGGTATGCGCTAACAGAGCTCTCAATATCGGTCGCCTCAGATGTATCTATATCACTCTCTTGGCCATCATCATCATCATCTCCAGTAGCATCGACCTGAGCAAGTGCAAGGACACCGCTAGGAAACCTTTGAGAAAATTCAGCCCAGTGGTGCCCGACAGAGGAATGGCATAAATGATTGGGGGGAATGGCCACACTTGGACCAATGATTACAACACCTGAAGACCTACGCGAGGTTCTATCACCCTGATGGGATGAAGCACGGCTCGAAACCTTAGACTCTTCAGGGTCCTCACACCACTTGGGAGAGTAATCCATAGCCTATTAAAAAGAGTCTACCGACATAGGGTCTGAGGAGGGCGACTCAGACTTAGACATTGATGGTTGTTCTACAGGAACCACTGTAGTCTCAGTATGCTCAGCTAGCTCAAGATAGATAGCCTTCAGAGGTGGAGGGAAGATGGGTCTGAAAGGGAAGGCCTTAGCCCTACGAGCTTCCTCTTGGGCTAGCCCTATTTGCATTATTTTCTCAAAGGCCTTCTCACGAAGATATGGGAAGTCTTCTATGAGTTAGTACAAGGGTCTGAGCATAAGGTAGACGACACTACACTTGGACTTAAAACCACAAATAGGCAAAAAACTTATTCAATATAATTTAAGGATCAAATTAGAAATGTGAAAGGTTTTCAAAGGAAGAATATCAAGAATAGTCAAGAACAAGGTCGCCGGAGAGGGTGCTCGGAGGTCAACAGGAAACCTAAAGAAGGGATTTTTTTTTTACCAAGGCAACCTCAGAGCTACCTATGACTGTCCCAAAGACACTCAAACCACTACTGACCTAGCCTCACAACCACCAATACAAGTGGAAACACTTGTCGAAAAACACAAAACTGTGACACCCCGCCTAATAAAATACCTGGTGATCAGTCCTATACCAAATTAAAACAGGAATCCCAGTCAGTTCATCTTTACCATCGCTGTCAGAAAACCTTTTTAAAACTTACTAACCACCTAGTATTCCAAAAAGCTGGTGCCAAATTTTAACTTTTTAATTAAACAAAACAGTACATGCCGAAATAAATATAAACCATTCACACAACTGAATTAAATCAACTAAACAAATAATTTAACTACTTTCCGAATAAACCATCGGCCACTAAAATAAAATAGTCCAACAACAATCATCCAACAACTGAAGAGATAAATCTGAAAACTACAATTGAAAAGTCTGGGTGACATGCCCTAAGTAAACTGAAACTGATAGATGATTCCTACTCTAGGAAAGAATGAACGATGTGTCTAATCCAAGCTCCTTCTAGCATCCACATATGCCGCAGCTCCGCGTCCCTAGAATAGAATATCAATCCTGGCATCCTTGTGGTTGGACACCTAAAAGATTTTGAAAATAGTTTTAAAGCAAGGGTTAGAACCCAAAACATTTTGAAACTATTTAGCAAGTGAATTAACTGCTGTAAATAAAATGTATGAATGCGCTTCATATTTAAGTTAGTGTCACACTCTCTTGAGGACATACTCACCTCTCCACTAATGTGCATACCTAACGGTTACCTTAACCCCACCTAGTTGTACTACCCCGTCCTACTAGTCTTGGTATAATCTTCCCTTGACATCCTACTCTAAACCGAGTATAATAATTCATTAGTTATAATATATCTCACAAATTAACTTAATTAATTCCTTTTAAATAATATCATATAACCGTGACACA
This sequence comes from Sambucus nigra, assembly GCA_949130495.1. Taxonomy (NCBI): domain Eukaryota; kingdom Viridiplantae; phylum Streptophyta; class Magnoliopsida; order Dipsacales; family Adoxaceae; genus Sambucus; species Sambucus nigra. The sequence continues at coordinate 9,769,630 of OX422218.1, read as the reverse complement.
AATTATATCAAGTAAGTACATTACACACTGTATTATGACCCTCATATAATATTACATCTCTATATATATGTACCTTTACTAAAACATCCACACATAATTCATATGTATACCCCTCCCCCCAAGTATACCCTCATCGGATGATTCCCTCTAAAGTGCTATCTCACTAGGTGTGCTCACATAACCTAGTATCCCAAGTTGGAATTGTTCACCAACATGGCCCAAAAATAGAAACGTAGTGGAGGTGGTCATATTCATTCCCTGAAAGTGAGATAAGCCCTTGACCCATATACCGGACGCTATGACATGGGGATATACTTCCCTACTCCTCAAGCTAGGGGATTCACCCACATCGTGCAACCTCCCTTGTCAACAGTCGGGGTCAGCAGGGCCTCATGGGCTCAATCGACTACCAACCTCATAATCGGCCCCAGCTGACGTCGCGGCCACCAGCTGTAATTAGCATCTCATGGTCAATCATCTACTAACATCATCTTCGGTCCCAGCCGATGTTACAGCTCTCTCATACCCAACCTCGGATTACCCTCCTGGCAGAGGTCATCGCTACAAAGCAACAACATCTGACTCCATCAACCTCACACTTATTAAGGCCGAGTTTGCACCGGTCAAGGACAAGGTCGAGCATTTATAAGCGTGTGCAAGGTTGAGAATGCGTGATCAAAATTAGTTGTAACCAAATCAATCCCCTCACGTGAGGGAATATTTCATCATCATTCTCTACATGTGACAGTGACTGATGGCTTCATTAGATTGGCTAGATGACCACATACATGCTCATTGCATGCTTAGGGGTACATTACACGCCCCAAACACTATATATACTTGTCTTCTCCTACTTTGAAAGGAATCCAAAAAGATAAATCCTAGCCAAACTCTGTTGCATTTATAGTATAGAGAGAAAGTGGAGTGAATGTATTACTAAATCCATTAGAGCCCTCTTTTGATAGTCATATTTGCACTCACGTGCATAGTGGACGTATGCATTTGCCGAACCACTTATATTGTTATGTTAATCCCCTTCTCCTAATCTCCTACTATATATATATGCTCTCGTGCTGCTAATGTTATCATTTGCTTAAGATTGTCAACACCTTATCTGGTGGTGCTATTTCGAGCATCATCATTTTGGCACCGTCTGTGGGAATTAGAAGATTCATCTATTTCATTTTGCAGCTTAACCTCACTAGAGACTCTGGTGGTGACCAAAGCATCACCCTTCGTGTGAAGCTGTTTCACCATTGAAAGAGATCCTTTAAGGTGTTTAAGCTCTCTAATATTTTCATTGCAAACTCTTTAGCCCTAACATATGGCACCGGAGTTACCACCACCTCCTCCACCATCTGGTGTTGGAGGACTCAGTTCCATCCAAGCATCACCCCAGTCCAAGATGGATAAGGTGGCGGCAGCCTTGAGATCATTGGCTGCTACGCAGCAAGCAATGAAGGATCAGTTTGCCCAGCTAAGCCAAAATATGAGGAGGCCACCTGGGTCTCACTAGAAATGATTACTCCGGCGGCTGTCCGACCACATCCAGAGGCTAGGGGACTACCCTAGGCATTGAGAAATGACCAAACTACGCCTCACCATAGGAGGGATGTTGTTAACCCTAGGTGATTACGTTTGGGGAGGCAAGGAAACCCTTTCCCTAAGAATAGGTACGATGATATTTAAGCAGAAGATGCTCGAGCTAACTTCTGGGATCCATATGAGGTTCCAGAGAACACAGTATGTCCTATGCAGCAGAGCTGAGGCTGCGAAGCAAGACGGGCCGAGGTTGGTGATGCCCGACAAAGAGGATCATCTTTTGATCGCTTAAGTAAAGGGTTAGCCTTTGAAAGGCTTGGCCCAGTTAATGATCTGAGGAGGAGGTTGTCCAGGTCAAGAAGTGCAAATGGCTCACAGAGATAAGATGGTTAATATCGAGCTCGCTCTGAACGACCCCTACATGGTCGAGACTGTGGCCAAGAGGTCAACAACCGATGTTGTGTAGAAGCTGGGGAACCTTCAGCTCACCCCTTAGGGTTGGATGGGGACAACGTCGACCAAGGCGACGTTGCTAAACCATGGAATGGCTCCATTCAATGGCTGCAAGAGAAGATAAGGAACCTCATAAAAAGACGACACCCACTGCAAAGGGGGTTCTTAGAGGGCTCCTCATTTGTGGTAAAAATTATGAACTTCCCAACCCCTGCTAAATTCAAACCACCAATGGTGTCTCCCAAGTATGATGGAAGTAACTACCCTGTACAACATATTGAGATGTATCAGTCCTCAGCAAACATTTAGTCAATCCCCGATGAGATGAGGTGTCGAGCTTTTTTAAGTACTTTGACGGGAGATGCGCATATTTAGTTCACTTCCCTTCCTAAAAATTCTGTGGAGAACTTTAAAGATTTAGCTGGGCGGTTAATACACAACTTATGTTTTGGGGTAAAACCTCATAAGAAGACAATCCATCGACTTTACGTAAAACAAGGCAAGAATAAGAGCCTCAGAGACTACATTGCAAGATTCAATAAGGAAAAATTGGTGGTTGAAGATTAAGAAGATAATATAGCTATAACATCCCTTATAGGAGGACTTCAGAAGGAGAAGTTACTCTGAAAGCTTGCTGAAGACCATCCAAAATCCATGGACGAGCTGTTAGCAATAGCTGGTAGGTTCATGAATGCTGAAGAAGCAATGGCCATAAAGTATGAGGATGAGAATGGAAGTAGCAGTGGAAAATTCCAAAGGAAGAAGGATGGAAAGAAGAGGATTGCAGACGACAAGTTTGCACACTACACTCCTCTAACTGTGAGCTGCGAACACATCCTCAATGAAATAAAGAATGACAGGTCCCTAAGATGGCCAGAGAAGTTGAAGGCTCCTCCACATAAGAGGAACAAGAACCTATGGTGCGAGTTCCACCAAGATCACGGTCATCTAAATAATAAGTGTTTCGCCTTGAAGGATAAGATTAAGAAGATGTTAAAGTCTGGAAAGATCAGGAAGTGTGTGGATGGAAGAGCTTCTAAGGGAGGAAGAGATGACCCTAAAAAGAAGAGAAATGACAGGTGACAAGAAGATGCCCCCACCAGAAGAGATGAGGACTCGGATGATGATGATGATGATGATGGCCGTGGCCTCCCACCAAAAGACTTGAATGTCCTAGTGAAGAGGGTCGGCATGATATTTTTTGGTGTAAACACCATCTGTGGAGGACTAGCAAGGGGTGGCTCAGAGGTAGCTGACTGCAAAGCTCACATGGCAGAGGCCAAGTCAGTGACCAAAGTAGAGGTTGTGAATTTGGCATCTTCAGAGGTTAAACATGAGAAGAGAAAGAAGGTGGATATGGATACTCTCATAGCTGGATTCTCCCTACTTGATTTCAAAGGTATCTTAGCTCCGCACGATGACCCTCTGCCAATCACCACAAGGGTGTATGGATGTGAGGTACAAAGAATCCTCATTGACGAGGGAATTTCAACAATTGTAATGTTGTGGCCTTCTTTTAGAGCTCGGGCCTCAATACAACTAGGCTCATCCCTTACCATCACCCCCTGATCGGTTTCACTGGAGAAAAGGTTCATTCGTTAGGCATCTATGAGATGGATGTAAGAATGGGAGATGAGTGGCCTAAGAGGTTGACAAGAAAAATCATTTTTTTTGTGATGGATGAAAACGTCTTATCAACTTAGAACCTCATCATAAAAAGATTAGTCCTCAAGGAATTTGAGGTCGTGCCTTCAACGGTCCATCAAATGCTAAAATTCCCGACTCCCTATGTAAGGACACAAATTTCCAATTGAGTCCTTTGTTATTTTGGCTCAATTCCGGACAAAAACGTTTATGTCATAGGATAGTGTTCAAGTGTACCTACTCAAGCCTATGATGTGTTGTGTTGAAGACGTAGAGATCAAGAGTATAAAGCTTCATTAAAAGCCGTGGTTTATGTGCCTCGTTTCAACGTCATCAACAGTGATTCCATGCTCCCAAGGTATGAATGCCTTTATGTATATATAGAAGCTTGGAACAAGTTTATATTGGGTGTGAGGTTTTAAAACTGTGTGTTGTCTTTCAGAAAGATTTTATCAAACTTTAAAATAAAAGTATATAAAGTTTATGGGCTAAATTCGAAATTTATGACCTTTCTGGAAGTTCGTTCGATATGTCGTTCGAACGAGTTTTTCGTTCGAACCAGATGTCGTTCAAACGAGTTTGCCAATGAGTTCCCAGTATAGCCCTTTGAAATGTCGTTCGATATGTCGTTCGAACGAACTTATGTTCGAACGAGATATCCAACAAGATTTCTAACGAATTCAATCTAGAACTTCGTTAGAAGTCTCGTTCGAACGAGATTTCATTCAAACGAAATGTCGTTCGAACGAGATGTCAGGCGGGAACAGTTTTTGGCAGTTTTCAAGCAGTTTGCTCCCACTTCCCCACTTGTTTCTCAACTGATTTTTCTTAGACTTTATTATGTGCGGGAATAACTTTTTGAAAGTAATCTTTTTCATATCCTTCTAACTTTTAGAGAGTGTTTTGAGTGCTAAATTATAAAGGGAAAAAGATCAAGTTTTGAGTGAGAATTTTCAAAGACAAAATCATCTACCACTCTAGTTTTCACCCATAATTTTATTTATCCAAGTTCATATATATATATATATATATATATATATATACATCTTGCTTGGAGTTTGGCACCGGATTTATCTCTACACCGAATTGAAGATATTGTTTGGTTTTCTTCTACATCCCTTAAAGAAGAAGAGTTCATTTTGCTAGGGCATTCTCATGTGGTAAAAGACACCACGTGTGGTTGACGGTGTACCTATTGTCCGATTGGTGAGTCCAAGATCACGGTGGAGCTCCGTGGTTATCCGCTAGGAAGAGGTGGTTACAAGAAGACGTGTCAAGGCTTAAGAGGGTTCGAGTTGAGGAAGTAAGTCATCTGTCTTGTAAATATAATTCTGTACTTAGTGGATTTGAGGCTAGGGTCGTCCGAGGTTGTTTCCCATCTTGGGTTTTTCCTCATACATCGCGGCGTAGTGATTTCTTATTTTATTTTATCTTGCAATATAACCTAGAACGCATGCTTAGGTAAAGAAGATAAAATTGGTTTAAATCACTTTTAATTTAATTTGGTGCATAATTAAATTTGGGTAATGTTTACTTAATTCAAGTAATTTGTTCAAAATGGTTTATCCTAATTTTTTAAATGAAAAAATATGATTTAGGAAAATTCTAGGACTAGGTTTAATTAACTTGATTTAATTGAACCATCACTTTTTACGGTTCCGCATAGTAAATAAGAAAAGCAAATATAATTTTAAAGAGTTTAAAATCCGGGGATCCACAGCTCTTACACCCTATGGAGTAGGTGAAGTGCAAGGTGACCAAACGTTGGCACGAGAATGTTACTTCAACTTCGCAAAAGAGATAGAGGCTCATAATAAGGAACCAACCACTTGCAACATTGACACCGTTGATCTTAGAGATGAGACAAAGCTCAAGAAGGGAGAAGTCGCAGAACAGGTAGAATCCATCGTTCTCATTGATGACGAGATAGAAAAACCATTCAAATTGATAAAGCCCTAAGACCTGAGATCAAGGAAGAGATGGTGAAGTTTTTGAGGAAGAGACAAAGCATTTTTGCCTGGAGCCACGCAGATAGGCCAGGTATTGATCATGAGGTCATGTGCCACAAACTCAATGTTATGGAAGACACTAAGCCCATCAAGTAAATGAGGAGAATATACTCAAGAGAGAAATATGACTTCACCAGAGAAGAGGTTAGAAAACATGAAGAGGCTATGTTCATCAGAGAGGTCATATACCCCGAGTGGTTCTCCAATGCAGTCATAGTGCCAAAGGCAAATGGGAAATGGAGGATGTGCATAGACTTCACTGATTTGAATAAGTTTTGTCTAAAAGACAGCTTACCCCTTCCTCATATTGATCAGATGGTGGATGCCACCACTAGACATGAGCTCATGAGCTTCATGGATGCCTATTATGGGTATAACCAGATCTTCATGAACCCAAAAGACTCCAAGAAGATAGCCTTCATCACTGATAAAGGGACCTATTGCAATAAGTTCATGCCCTTCGGGCTGAAGAATGTAGGTGCTACTTACCAACGTCTTGTAAATAAGATGTTCGAGGATCAAATAGGCAAGTTCATGGAAGTTTATGTGGATGACATGCTGACGAAGCGCCTGAAGGAAGACACTTACGTGGACGACTTTGAAAAAACTTTTGAAACCATGGACAGATACATGATGAAGCTCAACTCGGCAAAGTGTGTCTTCGGGGTAGGAGCCGAAAAGTTTATGGGATTCATAGTCAATCAAAGGGGGATAAAGGCTAACCCTGAGAAGATCAAGGCCCTGCTAGAAATGAATACACTAGAACCATCAAAGACGTTCAGAGGTTAACCGAAAGAGTTGTTGCACTGAACAGGTTCGTCTTAAGGGATACAAACAAGTGCCTTCCTTTCTTTAAAGTGCTTAAAATGGCCTTCGAATGGGATGAGGAATGCGATAAGGCTTTTAAGGAGCTCATGTCCTACCTCGGATCCCGTCTACTTCAGTCTCGACCCATTTTAGAGGAAAGGTTGTATGTATATCTAGCTGTTTCAGAATCAACCATTAGTGCAGCTATAGTAAGAGAAGATGATGGAGTGCAGAGACCAGTATACCTTAATAGTAAAGATCTTCAGGGGTCTGAAGAGAAGTAACCTTGAATGGAAAAAATTAGCTTATGCTCTGATACACACTTCTAGGAAGATGAAGCCATACTTTCAAGATCACTCTATAGTTGTCCTTACCGATTCACCACTCAGAAAGGTCCTCCATAAGCCTTAGAAGTCAGGCAGGTTGATGACTTGGGCCATCGAGTTGGGGGAGTATAACATTGTTTATCAACCCAGGGTTACCATCAAGGGCCAGGCACTTTCAGACTTTATAGAAGAGTTTACCTGGGAAGAGGTAGAGATCCAAATTAATCAAAGGAATGCTAATGAATCAAATAGAAACGTCTTCCAAGATCCGAAAGAGGTTGGGTCAAGCAGGCCCGAAAAAAGTGTGGTTAAGAATAAGGAAGACATGTACTTATTCACGCAATGGACCCTGTCAGAGGGGAACTTTTCTTTAAATGAAGATGTTTGGAACCTCTTTGTTTATGGGTCATCTTATGAAAGCGAAAGCGGAGCGGGGCTGATAGTGTTAGTACCAGATGGTACCGACATTGAATATGCACTGAGGTTCAACTTCAAAGATTAAAACAATGAGTCAGAGTATGAGGCATTGATAGCAGGCCTCTCCTTGGCAAAAGCCCTTAGTGTTGGCCTACTCCTAGTCCAAAGTGACTCAAGGTTAGTTATCAACCAAATCCTGGGGGTGTATGAGGCCAAAGATGAAAGGATGGCTAAATACCTGAAGAGGGTGAGAATGATGCTAGAAAGCTTCAAGGAAGTGAAGATAAAGAGGATACCTCGATAAGAAAATAGTCGAGCCGATGCACTCATGAGGTTAGCCTCAGCAATGAGGACAGACATAAAAAGAACTATACCAATTGAGATTCTGCTCAGGCCAACCATTGAAGAAGAAGAGGTTGGCAGAACTTGCCTTAACTTGAATATGGGAGGCTCATGGATCTCATCATATACATCAGACAGGGAGAGTTTCCAGAACAAAGTTAGAAAGGAGAAAGATGAGGTTCAGGGATGCTAAGCTCTCAATTGTAGGAGATGTGTTGTATAAGAAGGGGTTCCTACTCCCTCTCCTTAGATGTTTCAACCTTCAAATGTTCCCCATGTCTTATAAGATGTACATTAAGGCTCTTGCTCAACTCACATAGGAGGAACACCTTTAGCTAAGAGGATAATCACTCAGGGGTACTGGTGGCCGACCTTGGCCAAAGATACAGCAGCATACGTGAAGATATGTGATAAGTGCTAGAGATTTTCCACCACCCCCCATCAACCTCATCAACCTATGACTTTAATCAGCTCACCTTGGCCATTTGCACTATGGGGTATTGACTTGGTAGGTCCCTTGCCAAGAGTTGCGAACAACTATCGATTCTTAGTAGTGATATTAATTGCTTCTCCAAATGGGTAGAGGATGAATCGATGATCAAGATTATAGAACAGAAGACCTTCCAGTTAATCTGGACGAACATCATATGTAGGTATGGTCTTCCAAATACCCTCATCCAATACAATGGAACCCAGTTCAAGAATGCTTCCTTAGAAAAATACTTTGAAAGAGTGGGGATTAAGAAGTTCTTCTCCTCTCGTGTCCGACCCCAGGAAAATGGGCAGACCGAGGCCATGAAACAAGCAATCCTTGATGGGATAAATAAGAGGTTGGAAGAGGCCAAATGGAAATGGATATAGGAGGTATGCGTTGGGTTGTGGACCTAGTGTACGACAGCAAGGACACCAACGGGAGAAACGCTTTTTATGCTAGGATATGGTTCCAAAGTTGTCATCCTTACAGTACTAGGAGTCCCCACCCACAGAGTTCAGACTTATAATCCTCAAAGGAATGGTGAAGAGATAAGACTTGAACTACATTTGATTGAAGAAAGAAGAGAACATGTGGAGATTAGACAGGCAGTCTACCAGTAGAGAACTGTGAGATTCTATAACCAAAGGTTGAAGTCAAGGCTTATAGCTGTGGGAGACCTAGTCCTAAAGAAGACATTGCAAAAGGAAAATAAGCTCCACCCAAACTGGCATGGTCCTTACAGAGTAGTTGATGAGGTTGTGCCTGGTACCTACTGGATAGAAAATCTCGAAGGGGAACCTTTCTCTAATCACTAGAAGAAAAATTGACTTTAGGGATGTTTTGTAAACGTCGGTATAAATTCTATAAACGTCGGGAGTAAAATTCCCGATGTTTGGCCAACGTTTTTAGAAAACGTCGGCGTATCTACAGTCGGAAAATTACCGTCGTTTGTAAAAAACGTCGGATACAGATTCCCCGACGCTTCCTGCTACATTTATTAAGTGTCGACAATCGTCCCTGCCTTGTGATATAAATGCGACTTTTTTTTTAAAACGTTGGATTTTGTCTCAACATTTCCCCAAAAGCGTCGGGAATATTAAATTAAGATATTAACACAAAATTTAATCATTTATAATGAAAACATCACAATGTTAACATAAATATTTTACTTAAACATCATATACTATATTCCAACATTTTGGTGTGAAACATAAATATTTTAAGTGCCATATAATAGCTAAGTAAATATCATTAGTATTATAATGGATCCCTCAAAGAAATTAACAATTAACCACAATAGTATCTAATCATCCCAAAACCAAATGAAGAAAGTGTATCTTCAAACATCCCAAACTTGTCTACTACTAAGCCAAATATTCCAAATAAAATATGAAACATATATTATCATCAAAAACTGTTAGATTAACGTTCCAAACCATTAATACGATATTTTCGCGAACATAGGCATGACAGAACCACCTGCAAAAAGAAAGAAAATAAGTATTAAAAACTAAATAAACCAATGTAAAAGTGATGCACAAAAGAAAAATGAAAGGTGGTGAGGGACTTACTTCCCAATTCAAAATTTTCAATTAGTTGGTATTTTTTGCATTCTTCATCCGCTCCTAAAATTTGAACAAGAAAATAGTTGGAAGATGGATAGTAATTAACTTCAATGCTTTCAAATCAACAATTTATATAGTAATAATGAAAACTTATAACAACTTGTACGAGAAATCTGAAAAATGGTGATGTATATAACTTCAAAATATATTTTCAAATATAAAAGAATAAAAAAAATGTAATATGTTAATAAATAATATTCCCATATAGCATATGAAGTTTGCGACCGACCCAAATAAAAACCGTAAGCCACACAATTTAGGTCTGGTAACATTTTTTATGTCCAAATTCCAAAAGGGATCCTTAAAGTTTTAACATTTTTATGACAAATTGTGGTCAACGCATTATTATAAGATTTATAAAAATAGATGTAATATTTTAACAAATTGTGGTCAGCGCATTACTATAAGATTTATAAAAATAGACGTAATGTTGTAAATTACTTTTTTTCGTTGTTGGCTACTACAATATATTTTGTTTTTTTTTCATGCATTTGAATAAGTGAAGTGATAAAAACATGTGGATGTGATAAAGTAAATAGTTATGTAATAGCAAAACATGTTTAACACGCTTATTATTTTCCAAACAAATCGACAGAGTTTCCTTTGTTTATTCATGAAAACCAACTTATTTTGACATTTAAAATTAACTCATCAACATCAACAACCACCAAATTGAACCACAAATAAATCCCTTCCACCAATTTCAACATATACAACCCCATAAATTAGTTCCATCAACACATGTTCAACGAATTTCCATTGGAACGAGTATAACTATCATATATATATATAATGGATCTTATATGCATCAAACGATGAAAATATTAACGCTCTTGCTTTAAAATGTGCCATGAAGAATTTTAAATGAAAAAATACTAACCCCACAATAGTTACGAAGTTGAGTTCGCGATATGATTTGTGGTGGTGCCTTCATTGAGGATTGCGATCGACGTTGCGATTGAACCTCAGATGTTAAAGGTTGCAACTGTTGGCGTTGACAGGAACCTAGCAATTAAAATATATAAAATATTAGATGTAATGCAAAAAATTAAGAAACTGTACTTATATATCCAACAATTAATAAAAGTTGACCTGTTTAGCTCCTAAAGAAGCATCTAACGTAGATTGGATAAAATCACCCATAGAATGCATACGAGATTGCATAAAATCCCGTATTTGAGTTTCCACCAGTTTATTCATCTACGATTCCATAGCAAGTATATTTTCTTGCATCTGAGCTTACAGTTTTTCTTTCATTTCAGTTGGCTTCCTCTCATATTCAGCCTCTATTTCACGTCGTATCCTCTCATGTTCAGCCTCCATCTCACGTCGCATCCTCTGTAGCTCTTGTTGATGCCGTGACTCAATATCTCTCAACTCAGATTGGGATTACATATATGATGGTCCAAATATCATACTCGGAGAGACATCGAGTCCATATGTGCGCACACGCCCATGTCTTTCGGGTCCCATAACTTGCCTAAATATATCATCTCGTGCAACGCCGGTCTCCGCTGTCTCTGGATGTTGCGAATCTAGATCATCCATCTCTTGCTGCAAAAAATCAACCCCAGTTCTTATAAAAACTTCAAATTATACCATACATATGTAATATTCCCTATATACATAATTAAATTTCCATCAACCCAAGTTCTTATACAAACTTCAAATTGAAGGTTTTGTTTTCCTTAGATTCTTCTTTTTGATTTCACTAACTAATATTAATTTTTAGCTAGGAGCCCGCGATATACTGTTTGTGGTATTTTACTTGACAGACTAATGTTCATTTTTATATATGCCTTATCGTTTTCGTTCATCCTTCCATGGCCTTGCGCTATCTATGCAGTCACGTTGTATTACTACAAGAGAGACAATAGGGTTCAATTTACCTTTGCTCAACTGCGATCTTCAAAAAAGTGGGCCATTTACATATAAAAGAGTTAATGTTAGTATTACATTCATGTTTTACATTCCCCTCCAAGAAGTTGTGGCCATGGACTCCTAAAGCCTAATTGTGGAAATCTCACCAGAGGAAAGAAACCCCATCTTTCCGGATTCGTTAGTCTCTTCTAGCAACTACTACTACATTTTAGTGAGCAGTTTTTATACGAGTTTTTATTCTTATCTTTCAATACCCTTTTATTTTTATTTATTTTGAAAACAAACTTCTTCTAGAAATACAACTCTTTATTTTCATAAATGGATTTCTGAATTTTGAGACATCTTAAATGGAATTCAGAATTTTGAAAATATAAGGTAATGTCTTCCAACACTTCCCAATGCTTGGAGATACGACGATTTGGCTCTAAAATGTTCCCATCTTCTAAAAAAGATTTTGGAGGTTCCTTGCCACGAACGAAACATATGCATATGTCATCATATCTGTAATTAAGTTTCCTCATTAACTCATAGCTTTCCTTTTTGCCAATGCAATCAATGCAAACCTCTGGACAAGTCCTAATCATGGACCTTTTAGAATCAACCTCACCCTTTGCTCCATGAGAATTCATAAGTTCCTCGAAAATTAACATCTCTTCGCAAGACCCAACTGAATTATTGTCCACACAATTACGTAGCTGAATTTCAGCAAATAAGCCTTTCTCCTCTGTACTACCCCAAGCTTCAGAAAATAACTTATAGGGTAGAATTGGACAAGTTTTTTTTTACTTGGGGAATAACACTGTATATTATATAGCTGCTACACAACAGTTATCCATTATTAACATTGTTGAGTATAGAAGTTATCCATTATTAACATTGTTTGTGTTTGACAGTTTGACGAGTGCTCCGGCGAGTGTTTTCTATATTTGACGAGAAGTTTCTTGGCCCACGGCTAATGATATTGTTTCGATGGTGAGAGACTAAATCATCATGCTCATAATGAGTCTGTGTTGCTGCTGCCATATTTGAGCAGAGGAAGCATCGGATGGACAAGGTATTTTCTATGTGAATAGTAATACCCAAGCTAAGAAAAGACGTGTTTCAATATAATAATGAACGAGTACAGTTGCTTAAATATACAAAAGGGGAGATGTAATATAGGACTAACTGTTGAACACGTTTTGGAATTCAAATGAATTCCAACCGGCTAAAGTGGATAAGTGCAGCTGGTTGTTAGGGTCAGCTAAAAACAACAAAGAAGTACTACAAAATAAAAAGTTCCAAGTTGTTTTACCAAAAGAAAACACTTCGTTGACTCACCAATTTGACTTAATAGATGGACCTAATATTTTTCAATATGCATCTCGACAGGTCCGAGTAGCAAATGTTACATATACCAATTATGGATCACTTTCTTGAAGAAAAACCAAAGCCATTGAATTCTCCTTTACTGGCGGCTTCCTGTGATCCTGGTTTTTAGGAGAGGGCGACAAAATTTTCTTGCTTTGGTAGTCGCAATTTCAATGGTCGGAACACTCTCAACAATACTGATTTTTAGTATAGGCCTATTAATTCATTAATGGGGACTGGAAATTTAGGGAGGGTTTTGAGTAGTCCTTCTCTCAAAACAATGGGTGGCCATGAAAACAAAAATTCTTCTCAGAGGTGGAATTGTGTACTGACAAGAAATTCAGTAGATTTTCCCAGTCTGCTATAAATTCCAATGAGGAATTCTCTGATTCAGAACAAAACCCAAAGGCCGAGATTGGTGATTGTATTTGTACATCTCTTATTCGTTTGTCCTGATTATAAGATATATTCAAGAATTCTAATATATCATGTTTTTACAACTAAAAAATTTGTACCCGGGTAATTTGTTTGTCATCATTCTAATATATCCCTTTGGTGATTGTATTTGTACAACTAAAAAAAATAACTTATTTGTATTGAAATTATAATAACTTTTTCGAATATCATCGTGCCTTCAGACACGGGCATACCCTAGTATATATATACCTATGTATGGCCTTACAAGATTTTCAAAAACCTATCAAAAACCTATTCAGAGAATTTCTAAAAAGACCACCTAGGACAACCTCTAAGCCAATTGATAGGGACCTCTCGACTCAAGGCAGTACACCCATAATGAGCAGCCTCTACAGGTTTTGGTGGAACTGTAAAGTGACAGGCAGTCCCATATGTTATTAAGGAATTGTCTGAACAAGAAGTATTCGAACAGAAAATTTCATTATTTTAGTTCTTTGAATAACTTTTAAAGAGTGTAAAAAAGCACAATTTTTTTATTCATTTGATCCGTTAACTGACCCGAATTTTTGCATCACAGGTATATAAGTCGGACGCCTAAAAAACAATTCCAACAATAGAAATCATGTGCATGGACGTGATTAAACTGACTATAGAAATCTGAGTTTTTGCATCACGGGTATATAAGTCAATCTAGCTATATTATGAATCTATTACAATAGAAATCATAGGTAATTAAACTGGCATAATTCCCAACATTCCAACGAAATCTTACGGATTTTATCGAGTGGGGTATTATATGGGAGATATAAATAAAAACCGTAACCATCGATTTGTAGGGATTGATAATGCCATGCATGGGACCTATATAATAAGACGAGACAACCCACTACTCCATGTACTGCATACCAAGGACTGTTTAATTTTTGAATTTCTGTGAGATTGATTGCGACATCATCACCACTCATAATTTGAAATGTTTGTGAAAGCCATAAATGCAATATTAAAGATGACAGACTAGTCTAACTATTTCTACAGTACTAACGACGGCAGATTTAGTCGATTAAAATGGGTGCTTTAGTCACAAATAACACATCATCATGAAAAATATTAGTGGCAAGTGGTTGACTGTGCACAATCTAATTTAAAACCACATTTTTCTTTTTCAACTTTATACATGCTTGGTCATTCACAACTAAAAAAAGTCATTAGTTTCGATCCCTCATCTCATCACCCAGTAACAATGTAAAAATTTCAACCAAAAGGCACAGACATATGGTGGGACGGATAATTTTTTGTTGAAAAGGAAACAACTAATGGTATGGTGGAAATAACATCTCAGTAAGAGCAGTGATACACTTGCTTACGATTTAGTACTTACGATTAGTACCGAATAATTAGAGGAAGTGACAAAAGTAAGCATTATAAAATAAAATAAGAGATGATTAAGGGAAACACCCGCAGGAATTTGGTCCTTGTTCTCTATTCTGAAATCGGTGCGGAAATAGATTGGTATGATTTAAAGATGTGGTATCAATCATCATATCTATGGGCCAATTTATGTCTCGGTATCATTGTCTGTCACAGTTTAGGGAATTAGGCAAACATATGCTAGATTCTTTATTTCTTTTTTTTAACATCCCAAATGGGATTACACTATGTAACCAATAACAAACTAGAACAAACTGAAAGGAAAAATGAAAAATTACAGAATTCAGGACAGATCCAACCTATCCACTCAGAGCTCCCAACTATGAAGCTGTTTTCTCGAGTGAGTCAGCAATTCGTGGATCCATGGTTTGTGGAAGAAGCTATGTACCCGGGTAGAGATTATTTGTCTCAAAGATGTTCCGCTCATCCAAGAATCAAATTGATTTGTAATTGACTGACCACAATAGAGACTTATAGGAAGTCATATAACTCTAATACCATAAGTCGCAAGAGTCGTAAATGTAAAAACTATGAATACTTACGCGAAAAACCAACAAAACAAGAGTCATCAGCAGCTAACCAAACATCTCTATAGGTCCTAATCTAGACATATAATCCGTCCAATCATCAATTGTAGCTCTAAAGAAAACATTAACAGAAATCACAAAGGTCAAACAATGCCGAATGATTGTGCTTAAAGCAAACAGGAGGGACTAGTGTGAGATCTGAATTTCATATTCACAAGAGATGGTTCATAAGCTAAGGTGGGAGCCTTAGAAAAGGAGGGTGATACTAAAGATGGTGCGAATACCATATCAAAGGAGGAGCAATTGAGATTAAAAAAACATATTGGACTAAGACTCATTAACATGTATTCATAGCTTTAACATGGGTTTAATTATATAAAAACTATTAACGAAGGGGCTATGTATAGTTATCTAAAAAAATCACAACACAACATATACATATAATCGCTCGGGCAGCTGCTTAATTAACAGGCCCCTTCCCTTTGGTTACATGGGTCTCCTTGTATACCATCCTACGAGTTGGTTTGAATTCCAATGACTCCACTATTTTGGGTCGCTCTTCTCCTCTCATGAGACTTAGTGTGATACCTAACGCCATTGATAATATATCCAGTGAATCTTTTTGCCTTTTTTAGGGGACCCATAGCTAAAATCTGAATTTCTTGTGATACATCTGTGTTCTTTGCCCGAACTAACTTCCTCACCTATTTTATTACAAAAAAAATGCACTACAAGCCATAGTTATGCAATACTACATTTAAATATAAAACATTGTTTTCAATGTGCATATTACTTACATGATCCTTAAACCACAAATGAAATGTTTCATTATGAATGAGGTCCACATCATGTGGTCTGAGATGAGAATCACTCCTAATCGACGCACCATGAGTGCTAGATTAAAAGGAATCATTACATTATTTTTTACATTGCTAAAAAATGAAGGAATTTTATTTAAGAAGATACCTACTCTCGAAATGGAGCAATTGCATCGGTGTTGACAAGCACATATCAATGTGCTTTTATATATGTAATGTAATCAAGCATAAATCCCTATGCTTTTCCTAATTTACGACCACAAAAGTGATCAAAAGAACTACCATCATCATTCCTTGTTGGGCGATTAGACTTCGTCTTAACATCATCATGTAGGTACCTTGAGCAAAATGTCAACATTCTTCTACCCAATATCCTTATTCAATTGAACCCTCTGGATGACTGCGGGTCTTCACATAATTCTTCAATGTGAACAAGTATCTAAGGTGAGGGAAATTTCAGTTAGTAAGAAAAACTACTGTGAAAAATAATTTTAAAGAAAAAACAAAAATATATAAGCCGATACCACACCTCTCAATAGGATACATCGATCAGTATTGAGGTGGTCCTCCAATCTTCACCTCTTTTACTAAATGAATAACCAAATGCTCCATGACATAAAAAATGAAGGTGGAAAGATCTTCTCAAGTTGGCATAGCGTGAGCTCAATGCGAGATTGAACACGATCTAAATCGGTTATATTCATCACTTTCGAGTACTTATTCCTAAGGAAGTTACTTAGCTCAACTAATGGTCTAAGCACATTCTTAGGCAACACATTTCTTAAGGAGATGGGAAGTAGTTCTTGCATTAAGATATGGTTGCCATGACTCTTGAGTCCCGATATCGTATGTTGTTTATGGATAACACACCGTGATATGTTCGAAGCATAACCATCTGGGACTTTCACCTCCTTCAACATTTTACAAAGTACATCTTTACCCTTAGTGTCCAAGGTAAAACATGCAGGTGGCAAATAATATTTGTTCTCCGCCCATTTCTGAGGATGCAACGGCTTACAAATACCCATATCTTTCAAGTCATGACGGGATTTTAAGTTATCCTTCCCTTTTCCATCAACATTTAATAATGTCCAAAGCACATTATCACACACATTCTTCTCAATATGCATTATATCAAGATTGTGGCGTAACAAGTTGTCCTTTCAATAATCTAACTCAAAAAATATACATTTTTTCTTCCAATTATGTATTAAGGTTTGATCTCTCTCATCAACCCTTTTCCTCTTACCTCTTACCTCCTACCTCTGGATCCTTTCCAAAATTATTATTGAAATTTGTTACCTCATGATATGCTTCAGCTCCAAATAATTGGGTGGGATTTGTATCCAACTCAACGGTACCATCAAAGGAGTTTTTATCTGTTATAAATTTATTCCCTTCAGGCAACCATCGATGATGACCCAAGTAGCATTGCTTACCTCCATAAAACAACTAACGGGATCGAGTGTACTTATGACAACAGGGACACGCCAATCTACCTTTTGTGCTCCACCCCGACAAATTTGCATAAGCTGGAAAATCACTAATTGTCCATAACAATGATGCACGCATTTTAAACATCTGATTACTGACTGCATCATAAGTGTCTACCCCAACCCATAATTCCTTTAATTCGTCAATTAAAAGGCGCAAATAAACATCAATGTCATTTCCAGGGTTGCGAGGACCATCAATAATTATTGATAATATCATATAAGGTTGTTTCATACACAACCATGGAGGAAAGTTATATATTATTACAATTACGGGCCACGTGATATGGACAATACTTATGCTCCTGAATGGGTTGAACCCATCACTAGATAATCCAAGCCTAACATTCCGCGGTTCTAGCGCAAAATCTGGATGAATATCATCAAATGTTTTCCAATTAAGAGAATCAACTGGATGCCTTACATTTTCATCATCAATACGCTCATCGGCATGCCATCTCATCTGTGATGCTGTCTTTGATGACATAAAGAGCCTTTGAAATCCTGGTATCAAAGGGAAGTATCGTAACACCTTTGTAGGAATTTTTTGATCTATAATGTCATCAGCATCTGATTGAGCATTTACCTGTTTGTACCTTGGGGTATGACACTTTCGGCATTCAGTCTCTCGTTCTATCTCATTCCAATAGAGCATGCAATCATTAGGACATGCATGTATCTTCTTATACTCCAGCCCTAAGTTTGCAATCAACTTCCTCTCTTTGTAAAAAGACTTTGGCAATGTTTCACCATCAGGAAATGCATCTTTTAATAATTCAAGCAATATTGTGAATGTCTTGTCACTCCACCCACCAAGGCACTTTAAATGCAATAATCGGACAGGAAACGAGAGAGTTGTATACTTCTTACAATCTGGATAAAATTCTCTTTCAGATTCTTTTATCAAATTGAATAATTTCTTGGTTTATTCATCGGGGCCATCAATATATTGATGTGCATCATCACCACCCATAAAGTTAAGTGGAGTTGTAGGAGGAATTCCGAAAGCACCATGTATCATCTCTCGCATTTCAGCACCAATAGCTGAGTCAGAAGAAGGAACTGAAGATGAGGCAGATTCCCCATGATAATTCCAACATGTGTAGCTATCTAAAAACCAATTTAGCGATATATGTTCTACAATATCATCTTTCTTCACATATACCATATTACGGCATTTCTTACATGGACATAATATTCTTTCAGCATTAGGTTTATTATTAGAGGCAAACTTAACGAATTCTTCGGCTCCTTTCTCATACGAAGGATGACCTCTATGTGTTATATTAATCCAACTCTTATCCATCAATATGATTAACCTAATGAAATGAACATAACAAAATTTTGTCATTTAGTAAGTTCAACACAAAGATAACAAAAAGTACGATGCAACATGACTTTTATTTTTTAACAAACATCATGGTCTAAGATTGCCATATATAAAAAATAGAGAGCAAAAAAGATGGTCGACTTGATATTCTTTTCATTTTTTTCATCAACATAATAGGATGCAAAAAGAGAAGATTAAACATCTTGTCAAATGAAACAAAAATATACAAAATCCATTGTTGAGATGAAGTTTATAAAATTGGACACGGCTTACGAAAATAATATTCTCTAGCAAAACTTCACTTCGTCCCCACAATTAACATAACTCAACAGTACAATCTAATCCAATTATCACAAATTACAAATGAATACATATGCAAATCTAAGTCACACTTTGTAGCGAGAAACAAATGCATAAATGTGCAAATCAATTGAGTATGCCTTTTATCTCAAGAGGGAATTATGATATTACAAAATAAGAAATACGAATTTAATTGTAATGAACCACATAAACACAACAAAACATACCAATAGTATATCTTAATTTCTCATTTGAATGGATAACTTTAATTTACATGACTATTCAACTATAACCCTGATCAGTTTATCGTTGCAATAATTTTTTCGAGATGACCTTAAAAATAAGAATAACCAAGAAGGGTGAGGAAGAAACTTACTAATATGATATGATACTAAAATTCGTAACTCTCGAAGATATTTGTAAACAAAATTAAATTCATTCTAGTAATATATTGCATATCTTTACATTAAGATTTGTTATTATATAAAGATATAGGCAAAAGAGGAAAGAAATTGAACAGTTAGACATTTTGGGGAGTTCAAATCATTACAATGCCACTGACAAATAAAATACAAAGATATCACAAATCTTATGTAGTTGAATTCATCAAGACACCTTACTTAACAAAGGGTAATGAAGAGAAAACCATGTTGATCAATAACGAATCTATATAAAGCAATCTATATGACATCACAATTAACATTGAAGTCAAATTTTAAAACATTCCCCACAGTAATCTTTGAGTATAACACATCGAACACAAAGACAAAAGTTTATAGCATATAATATTTTTTATGTACATATCACACAATCTTGAGGCGTGATAATTATATTAAATTTGTGCGGTTGTCACATTGAAACACGATACATCAAACTAAAATTTGTGAGATTTTTATGGGAAAAAGTACATAATACATTGAGAACTAGGATATGATTGTCATGACAAAAGGTATAAATCAATGAGTTGTTAACACAAAATGAAATTAAAATCGGTAATAAGAGAAACGAGGTTTTACAACCCACCGTCTTAATCAAATAACCAAAAAGAAAAATAAGAACAACAATAATAGTGATGGGGTATGAAATTCCTTGATTTAACTTTTGCAATGGTTGAAATTCCAGCATTACACAAGGTATTAACATCAACAACGAAAGACCCTTTTAATCACTCTGTCTATATTCTGCGAATTATTTGACAACGTGATTGGCATGGCAAAATAGGGAGATGGTTCTAACGTATTCCTTTTAATCACCCATTTCCACGATTTTGCAATTTGATTTATGATTTGGTGAAAAAAAAACGAATCAAAAAATGATATTACTATCTATACAGTCTACACTATAACAACTTGTGTAGGTTTCCACCACATTTTCTCTCTACTCTAAAAAAATATTCATATTCTGGACAAACTAAATTAATAGATTAAACTATGATTGCAATTAATAGAGTGGAAGATAAACAGGGGCTAAAAATGACTTATTAATTGTAACGCACAAGCAATTATAGAACTATCACATGGGTATTGATTGTCACATAAATTAATTTGGTTTAATCATTAGAAATTGAACTACCATGGTAATTTTTTTTTTAACTTGAGATATGCAAATAATGATTTAAATAATTCATCTATACATTTTAAAAAATGTATAGATGTTGAATTAATTTCTAGAGTGTAAATGAGTCTCACTAACATATAATCCAACCAATCTTTAAAAATCGGATTATAATCAATTGGTAAACAAACCAAACAAACGAAGCCAAGAACAAGATATAGTTTAATTAAATAATCTATTGGAATGAGCAGAACAAAATGCAGAATGAACCATTTATAATCCAAAAAACGAACGAGCTATTTATAATCACTGAATACTCTAAACAATTTATAATCCAAACGAACGAACCATTTATAATATAAAAAATGAACCAACATTTGTTTACCTGTTAATCGGTGGGAATGAGCAGAACCAAATGCACAATGAATTAGGAAATCGGCTCAGTATTCAAATGGGGAATCGACAGCAAAAGTAATCTGCCTCATCTTCTACGCAGCAAAACGAGAGGTCAGCGACCACATGTGATTGGTCAACGGATATTTCAGATGGAATGGAGGCAACATGTGATTGTGTTTACCTGATTTATACATTTTTGTTTACCTCATCTTCTACACATAACGAGATATCTAGGGATTTTTGATTTTCAGGAACGGATATTAGGGAAAGTGGAGATATGGAGATATGGAGGGATTGCTCATTTTCAGGAGGTTACGAAATTTTTTTTGAGGGAAGGCGCCAAATACCCCACGTTTTTCATTAAAAATGATGAAAAAAATCCGACGTTTTTTAATAAACGTGATTAGTATCCGACGTTTAATCAAAACGTAGTAAAATAACCGATGTTTTAAATACAACGTCAGTATATCCTCTTTATGCCGACATTTTTATAAGCGTCGTCCAAAAAACGTCATCAAAAGTAAGTTTTCTTGTAGTGAATCCTTGGAATGCGGACCACTTGAAGAAATATTACATATGATGTTATAATTATTTCTTTGTAATACATGTATCATGAAGAGGATTTTAATGAGAAGACCAATGTTGTGCCGATACGTTTGTTATATGCCTTAAACATCATTAATTTGGTGGTAATTTATGAGGAAAAACATCATATTATGGTGACCTCACACCTTAAACATCATTAGTTGGTGAAAATTATAAGGGTAAACATCATATTATGCTGACCTCGGACCTTAAACATCATTAGTTGGTGAAATTTATGAGGTGAAACATCATATTATGGTGACCTCAGACCTTAAACATCATTAATTTAGTGATAATTTATGAGGTGAAATATCATATTATGGTGACCTCATACCTTAAACATCATTAGTTGGTGAAAATTATGAGGTGAAACATCATATTATGGTGACCTCAGACCTTAAACATCATTAATTTGGTGGTAATTTATGAGGTGAAACATCATATTATGGTGACATTAGACCTTAAACATCATTAATTTGGTGGTAATTTATGAGGTGAAACATCATATTATGGTGACCTCAAACCTTAAACATCACTAATGTGGTGAGACATTCAAGCATAACGTTGAAATAAACAATATAATATGAAGAAGACAAGATTAATGATTATCATTGAACATTCAAAAGTTACAAATTAGAAGTACCAAGATGCCATCAGAGTACAAAAAATTGAAGGGGTACAAAAAATTACAACAAAAGCTTCACAAGGCCAGGCCTAAGTCTCTGCAGCTGCAGTTGTGTCATTGGGGCCGACGCTGGTCACCTCAGTCCCTTCATCTCGAGGATTAGCATCTTCAGTCTCAGTGACTTCTAGGGGTGAAGTTTCAGTAGGTGCAGTATCGACCTCTTCAACCTCTTGCAAGGCCTAAGCAAACCGGGGGTCACCAAAGCCTAAATCTTCAAAGTTCGAGGCAGTCACACTCCCTGACTCTCTCTCCTCAGAAGCTTCCCATTTGCTAGTTGCTTTGATACCTCTTTCAAGGTATTAAAAGACAAAGCTAACAAATTCATCATGGACCTTATAGTCTTCGATGATCTTCTCTGAAGCGTCCTTTAAAGCAGCCTTAACTGCAGCAGCCACCTTATCTTGCAGAACATCATTTTTAGCCTTCAAAGCCAAATCATGGTCGTTCCTAAGTTTGGCTATGTCCCTATCTCTTTGCTGAATAACATCCTTCTGCTTGCCAAACTCCTTTAGCTCTTCCTTCAGACGTTCAACATCTGCATTCAAAGAGGCTTGAACCTTATGAGCTTCTTGACCCTTCTCAATGAGGGGAAGCTTCTTCAGGGTCCAATCAACAAAATGGCGCATGGACACGATACCCTGCAGTATAAGGTCAGATGTATAAGCACATGAGCTACAATATGTAAAATTGTCGAGGTTATAGTTTGAGAAACTAATACCTGAATTGATCTGTGAAGAGTAAACTCGTCCAGTAATGGGACGTCCAAGGAGCATAAGAAACGCTTATCTTCTTCAGTCATTACTGCACTGATAGCATTCACTACACCAAAATGGGTAAATTGGCACCCTTCTAGCGCCTAGCCATGTCACGGTCATTGATCGTGACAAAAAAAACACGCATTTTTTTATCACGGTCAATGACCGTGACAAGTTCGTGATAAATTTCCCAGTAAAAAAACCCTTTCCCCTTCTTCCCCGCCCCCCCAATTCTTCCCTCCTTTTTTCTCTCTCTCTCTACGATGCTCTCCCTCTCTCTAATCTTAGGTTAGTTTCTCTCTCTCTCTCTCTCTTCCATTTATATATATATGTGTGTGTGTGTATATATATGTTTGTGTGTGTGGTGGGGCAAGGTGGGGGCAGGGGGTGGGGCAGGGTAGGAGGGAGGGGGAAGGGATGGGGGGCTGTTTGTGTGTGTGTGGTGGTGGGGCAGGGTGTGTGTGCGTGTGTGTGTAGTGGGGGTGGGGAGGGGTGTGGGGCTGCTTGTGTGTGTGTGTGGTGGGGGAAAGGGGTGGGACAGGGTGGGGGAAGAGGATGGCGCACGGTGAGGGGAGGGGTGGGTGGGGGGGAGAGGGGTGGGGGGTTTCGTGTGTGTGTGTATGTGCGTGTGTGTGTATATGTGCGTGTATGTGCATGTTTGTGCATAGTGTCCCTTGTAAATGAATTGATTATTAATTTTTTTACTAAATTAATATATGATTACCCCTTATTTTAAATTAGTTAATTAATATATGATTAATTATGAAAATAGGATTGCCCCTCATTTTAAATTAGTAAATTATTAATTTTATAATTTAATTGTTAGTTTAATTTATGAAAATAATTAATTGAGTAGATGAATTAGAAGGAGTACGGGATACACATTTGTTGTTGACATTGCTATTGGATTATATTGGATTGATGTTGGGTTAGTTAATTTTAAAAGTGGCATGACCACTAGATTATTGTCCATATGGGGGTGGGATTTTTCAACTTTTTTTGAAAATTACTTTGTATATCGAACAATATATTTATAGTATGATAATTAAATGAAACATACTTGAAATTACATATATTGCGCTAAACCCAACCAATAAACATTCCTATTTACCATCTTTATTTCCATTTATAGGTTGTTTATTACCATTTTGACATTCAACTTTTTCCAATTTTCTTTCTTTTTCAAAAGAACGACAATCTAGGAAGGGTAGGTATTAACAAAGAGAAAGAGAGGGTAAATCGGACATTTTGTTTAGTGCACACCATCTTTAAAATGCAAAGATTGAAATATTAGTAGTACTCCGTTGAGCTTACTGCGTTTTTCCTCGTCACACTCCCCCACACAATCTTCCAAATACTTGTACTATTTCTTTTTCACATTTGATAATGTCTCTATCAACTTTATTAAATGTGGTTATAGGATTGTTTCCCCTATGCTACTCATGGAACTGCTTTCTAGGTTGTTCTATGTTTGAGCTCGGACTTGTTATCAAGTTATTTAAATCTATAGAATTTGGTGTCTATGTGGGGGGTGGGGCTGTGTGTGTGCATGTGTGGTGGGGGAAGGGGGTGGGGCCGGGTGTGTGTGCATGTGTGTGTGTATGGTGGGGGGTGCGGCTATTTGTGTGTGTGTGGTGGGGCTTCCTGTGTTTTTCCTCGTCACACTCCCCCCCCCCCCCAACAATATTCCAAATATTTGTACTATTTCTCTTTCACATTTGTTAGGCGAGAGACAAATGTACAGTGTTCATGGTTATGTTGTGTTTTTTAGGTTTGTGGGCATTAGGGGTGGGGGTGGAAATGTTTTGGATTTTTAGTAATTGTACATATTATGAGCTAGATGCTGTTGTTTCGGAATTCATTTTTATTTGTAGTAATTGTAAATATTTGCATATCTTCTTCTAATTCATTTTGATCTGTACTAATAACATTTTTTTACAGCAAATGTCTCCTTCAGGTATTAAGGAGAGGATGATGATCCGGGTTATGATGCTGTCATTTGGGCTCGGTGGTAGCGGAGGCGACGAGGGCTCCTCGACCCCTAGGCTCCCCAAATATGGAAAATTGGGGATGGCCATCGAGAACAAGTCGGGTTTATTAGCGAGATCCCTCGAGCTGGTACAAACGATCATCAGTTCGGGGTATATGAGTTGGAAGGAGGTGCCATATGAGCTCAAGTTAGCTATTTGGGTGGCACTACATGTAATGTATTTATATTTATATTTATATGAATATTTTAATTTCAATTTTGATTTCGATTTCGATTTCGATTTTGATTTCAATTTCATTTTATATTTATATTTATTCGCAACTAAAATTGTATTTGTTGGACAGGAACAATTCAGCCTGGATCCAAAGCTCCACGATTTTTTCTTGGAGCCTTTGAGGGAGGAGCACAAGACGTGGAAGAAAAATATGCGGACCCGGTATTTTAGGAAGACACGAGAGTCCGTTATCCGAATGCGTGAATTCATCCCGCCGAAGGATTCGATCTCATTGGAAAAATGGCAACAGTTTATTGACAATGAGATCGGGGAGCGACAATTGACATCTCGCCAATTGGGGAGGGAAAATCGGGCAAATAAGACGTACGTGCAGTACTCCGGCCAGACGTCTTACGCCGAGGTGGATTATATGATGATGGTAAGATTTAATTTCTCTATAAGTACAGAATTATATTATTCAGCATTATTTTACTTTGCGGGACCGATACTAATTTAACTTTATTTTATTTCAGGTGACAAGAGTGGCCCTCTGGGTAGGCCACATAGGCTTGATACTTATGAGGCTCTTCGTACGAAGAAGGGTAAGGACAAGGAGGTGTCCCCAAGCGTCATGGCCACAATTGTAAGTAATCCGACAATTTATTTTTTGTTAATTACGTTATAATTTTTTAGTTTACATGTTTTGCTAATCATGTGCTTTTTGTCATTTCAGGAAAAGCATGATTCGTAGTTTGATGCCGACAAGGCATCTTTGTCTACAAACGCACTCATCCAAGTGCTTGGCTCCGATTGCAAGGGGAGGACAAGGGGGTGTGCTCGTGGGTGGACAAATCTAGGATCATCGGATTGGAGTAGAGCGACACCGGGTTGGCTCAAACGGTGGACTCGCATGACGCGAAGCTATACCATTTGGAGGCGACGTTCCACGATATGTTCTCATTCATGAAGCATTTGTTGGGCGGAAACTGTAAGGGTAAAGGTAAGGAGAAGGCAGTGGATGAGGAGGTACAGGAGGACGTGGTGCACGATGACGAGGATGTGGACCTCGCTGCTTCATCGCCAACACGTGCGGACTTTGATGATCCACTTCCCTATTTGGCTCCCTTCAACAGATCAATGTCAACACTTGGTTGGACGATCGTGTTTATAATGGACATATTTCATGGCCAACGAATAGCGCCGGGGTTGAGGGACCCAAATATCGTCTAGGGTGCAGTAGTTCATGGACGTGAGCTTCAAGACATCGAGTCCAAGGTGCTCGTCACGCATGTGATACTCGAGAAGGAGAACTCCCCATTGTGGTTGCGTAAATAATGCGGCATGGTGTATAGTAGTGGGTGTGTAAATTATTATATCGTGTGTCCTACTCACATCCTCAGAGTTAATCATACCCAAGACATTTATTGACCTTGTTTTAATTTTGAATTGAATTGTTTTAAGGGTGATTTGAATTGTTTTAAGTTGTTACATTTGAATTATATGGTGATGCATATTGTCTCTATTTTGAATGTATATTTGAATTATATCTATTTGATTTGGATATATAATGTTTGAATATGTACAAAGTTGTTATGACAGGTACAAATATACTACTAGGCAGTGGTAGTGGCCATACAGTCCAATAGATTTTTTTTTCAATTCTACCCAGAATTGTCACGGTCATTGACCGTGACAAGTCCGTGGCAAAGAAAGTTATCACGAACTTGTCACGATCAATGACCTTGATAATTTTTTAAAGAATGTTTCAGGTTTGTCACGGTCCTTGACCATGACAAAACTTGTCGCGGTCAAGGCCCGTGACACGACCATGATAATTCTAATGAACTTGTTACGATCAATGATCGTGACAAGTCCGTGACAAAAAAAAGTTATCACCCCAGGAATTGTCCCGGTCACTGACCTTGACAAGTTAAACTTGTCAAGGTCAATGATCGTGACAATTCATTAGATTTGGTGTAGTGGTTGGCATCCTTCGGGCTATGGCCTATGAGGATATCACATATTTTCAACTGAGAAAGACGAGCAACTAGAGCCTCGCCTGTAGAAATAGGAATGTCATGATCCACTCTCTGAATCTTGCCAGACCTCTGATGCTTCGGGTCTATTGTAGTCTTCCTCTTTTTTGTAACATCGGCCTTGGATGTGCCGACATTCTTTTGGGTTGCAGGAGGAGGTACATTTTTGCCACCTCTCTTCTGTATCAGCTTCGCAAGGCTTGGAGAAGACAATACCTAAAGTTCGTCTAAAATGCCTTCAAGGCACTCTGCAAAAAGAAGTATATGAGTTAGTAAGTTATAAATATAAAAACTAAGAGGTATAACTTATGAAAAATGAGACTTACGAAGCTTTGTCAAAGGACCACCCCCAGGCCTATCTGAGAGAGGTAGTAAGAGGTCATTAGATGTTCATATTTTACTAGAATACCCTGATCCCCCTGATTGTGAAGATCCTCAACCATTTCAAGATTATCCTGGCTAAGCCCAGGGTCGTCTTTAGCAG
The DNA here is from genome assembly GCA_949130495.1 of Sambucus nigra. Lineage (NCBI taxonomy): Eukaryota > Viridiplantae > Streptophyta > Magnoliopsida > Dipsacales > Adoxaceae > Sambucus > Sambucus nigra. Next base: position 9,741,747 of record OX422218.1, on the reverse strand, counting down.
CAAGTGAGACCTTACCCCATCTCAGAGGGATCTTTGGAACCGACGTTCCAGCAGCATCACTGGGACCAAATTCCCACGCTCCGGAGATAAAAAAATACTGAGGAGTTATGATTTAAAGTCAGGGTAACCAACAACATTTTCTTCTCTGACTTCCTAGCTAAGAAGTCGTAATAGCTAGGGTGATTTTTAGCAGAGGAAGGGACGTAAAAACCTGTGAAAAGCTTAACTGGAAGGTCTGAGTGGTGGAAAGACTTCCAAAGGACGATATCCCCAATCATAACCATCTAGGTATTAGGGGATAATTGTGAAGGGGATAGATTTATATGGGATAATATGGCTCTGATGGAAGGGTGTATAGGAAGACGAAAACCCAACTTGAACATCTTCTCATAGACGCAGATTTCTCCATCTCGATCATCAAAGGTCCTCTCTCCCCTCAGAGGTTTCCAATGGTTTGATGGAAGAGTTTATTAAATAGAGGCGCCTAAAATCTAGGAGGTGGTATGCGCTAACAGAGCTCTCAATATCGGTCGCCTCAGATGTATCTATATCACTCTCTTGGCCATCATCATCATCATCTCCAGTAGCATCGACCTGAGCAAGTGCAAGGACACCGCTAGGAAACCTTTGAGAAAATTCAGCCCAGTGGTGCCCGACAGAGGAATGGCATAAATGATTGGGGGGAATGGCCACACTTGGACCAATGATTACAACACCTGAAGACCTACGCGAGGTTCTATCACCCTGATGGGATGAAGCACGGCTCGAAACCTTAGACTCTTCAGGGTCCTCACACCACTTGGGAGAGTAATCCATAGCCTATTAAAAAGAGTCTACCGACATAGGGTCTGAGGAGGGCGACTCAGACTTAGACATTGATGGTTGTTCTACAGGAACCACTGTAGTCTCAGTATGCTCAGCTAGCTCAAGATAGATAGCCTTCAGAGGTGGAGGGAAGATGGGTCTGAAAGGGAAGGCCTTAGCCCTACGAGCTTCCTCTTGGGCTAGCCCTATTTGCATTATTTTCTCAAAGGCCTTCTCACGAAGATATGGGAAGTCTTCTATGAGTTAGTACAAGGGTCTGAGCATAAGGTAGACGACACTACACTTGGACTTAAAACCACAAATAGGCAAAAAACTTATTCAATATAATTTAAGGATCAAATTAGAAATGTGAAAGGTTTTCAAAGGAAGAATATCAAGAATAGTCAAGAACAAGGTCGCCGGAGAGGGTGCTCGGAGGTCAACAGGAAACCTAAAGAAGGGATTTTTTTTTACCAAGGCAACCTCAGAGCTACCTATGACTGTCCCAAAGACATTCAAACCACTACTGACCTAGCCTCACAACCACCAATACAAGTGGAAACACTTGTCGAAAAACACAAAACTGTGACACCCCGCCTAATAAAATACCTGGTGATCAGTCCTATACCAAATTAAAACAGGAATCCCAGTCAGTTCATCTTTACCATCGCTGTCAGAAAACCTTTTTAAAACTTACTAACCACCTAGTATTCCAAAAAGCTGGTGCCAAATTTTAACTTTTTAATTAAACAAAACAGTACATGCCGAAATAAATATAAACCATTCACACAACTGAATTAAATCAACTAAACAAATAATTTAACTACTTTCCGAATAAACCATCGGCCACTAAAATAAAATAGTCCAACAACAATCATCCAACAACTGAAGAGATAAATCTGAAAACTACAATTGAAAAGTCTGGGTGACATGCCCTAAGTAAACTGAAACTGATAGATGATTCCTACTCTAGGAAAGAATGAACGATGTGTCTAATCCAAGCTCCTTCTAGCATCCACATATGCCGCAGCTCCGCGTCCCTAGAATAGAATATCAATCCTGGCATCCTTGTGGTTGGACACCTAAAAGATTTTGAAAATAGTTTTAAAGCAAGGGTTAGAACCCAAAACATTTTGAAACTATTTAGCAAGTGAATTAACTGCTGTAAATAAAATGTATGAATGCGCTTCATATTTAAGTTAGTGTCACACTCTCTTGAGGACATACTCACCTCTCCACTAATGTGCATACCTAACGGTTACCTTAACCCCACCTAGTTGTACTACCCCGTCCTACTAGTCTTGGTATAATCTTCCCTTGACATCCTACTCTAAACCGAGTATAATAATTCATTAGTTATAATATATCTCACAAATTAACTTAATTAATTCCTTTTAAATAATATCATATAACCGTGACACAAATTATATCAAGTAAGTACATTACACACTGTATTATGACCCTCATATAATATTACATCTCACTATATATGTACCTTTACTAAAACATCCACACATAATTCATATGTATACCCCTCCCCCCAAGTATACCCTCATCGGATGATTCCCTCTAAAGTGCTATCTCACTAGGTGTGCTCACATAACCTAGTATCCCAAGTTGGAATTGTTCACCAACATGGCCCAAAAATAGAAACGTAGTGGAGGTGGTCATATTCATTCCCTGAAAGTGAGATAAGCCCTTGACCCATATACCGGACGCTATGACATGGGGATATACTTCCCTACTCCTCAAGCTAGGGGATTCACCCACATCGTGCAACCTCCCTTGTCAACAGTCGGGGTCAGCAGGGCCTCATGGGCTCAATCGACTACCAACCTCATAATCGGCCCCAGCTGACGTCGCGGCCACCAGCTGTAATTAGCATCTCATGGTCAATCATCTACTAACATCATCTTCGGTCCCAGCCGATGTTACAGCTCTCTCATACCCAACCTCGGATTACCCTCCTGGCAGAGGTCATCGCTACAAAGCAACAACATCTGACTCCATCAACCTCACACTTATTAAGGCCGAGTTTGCACCGGTCAAGGACAAGGTCGAGCATTTATAAGCGTGTGCAAGGTTGAGAATGCGTGATCAAAATTAGTTGTAACCAAATCAATCCCCTCACGTGAGGGAATATTTCATCATCATTCTCTACATGTGACAGTGACTGATGGCTTCATTAGATTGGCTAGATGACCACATACATGCTCATTGCATGCTTAGGGGTACATTACACGCCCCAAACACTATATATACTTGTCTTCTCCTACTTTGAAAGGAATCCAAAAAGATAAAGCCTAGCCAAACTCTGTTGCATTTATAGTATAGAGAGAAAGTGGAGTGAATGTATTACTAAAGCAATTAGAGCCCTCTTTTGATAGTCATATTTGCACTCACGTGCATAGTGGACGTATGCATTTGCTGAACCACTTATATTGTTATGTTAATCCCCTTCTCCTAATCTCCTACTATATATATATGCTCTCGTGCTGCTAATGTTATCATTTGCTTAAGATTGTCAACACCTTATCTGGTGGTGCTATTTCGAGCATCATCATTTTGGCACCGTCTGTGGGAATTAGAAGATTCATCTATTTCATTTTGCAGCTTAACCTCACTAGAGACTCTGGTGGTGACCAAAGCATCACCCTTCGTGTGAAGCTGTTTCACCATTGAAAGAGATCCTTTAAGGTGTTTAAGCTCTCTAATATTTTCATTGCAAACTCTTTAGCCCTAACATATGGCACCGGAGTTACCACCACCTCCTCCACCATCTGGTGTTGGAGGACTCAGTTCCATCCAAGCATCACCCCAGTCCAAGATGGATAAGGTGGCGGCAGCCTTGAGATCATTGGCTGCTACGCAGCAAGTAATGAAGGATCAGTTTGCCCAGCTAAGCCAAAATATGAGGAGGCCACCTGGGTCTCACTAGAAATGATTACTCCGGCGGCTGTCCGACCACATCCAGAGGCTAGGGGACTACCCTAGGCATTGAGAAATGACCAAACTACGCCTCACCATAGGAGGGATGTTGTTAACCCTAGGTGATTACGTTTGGGGAGGCAAGGAAACCCTTTCCCTAAGAATAGGTACGATGATATTTAAGCAGAAGATGCTCGAGCTAACTTCTGGGATCCATATGAGGTTCCAGAGAACACAGTATGTCCTATGCAGCAGAGCTGAGGCTGCGAAGCAAGAAGGGCCGAGGTTGGTGATGCCCGACAAAGAGGATCATCTTTTGATCGCTTAAGTAAAGGGTTAGCCTTTGAAAGGCTTGGCCCAGTTAATGATCTGAGGAGGAGGTTGTCCAGGTCAAGAAGTGCAAATGGCTCACAGAGATAAGATGGTTAACATCGAGCTCGCTCTGAACGACCCCTACATGGTCGAGACTGTGGCCAAGAGGTCAACAACCGATGTTGTGTAGAAGCTGGGGAACCTTCAGCTCACCCCTTAGGGTTGGATGGGGACAACGTCGACCAAGGCGACGTTGCTAAACCATGGAATGGCTCCATTCAATGGCTGCAAGAGAAGATAAGGAACCTCATAAAAAGACGACACCCACTGCAAAGGGGGTTCTTAGAGGGCTCCTCATTTGTGGTAAAAATTATGAACTTCCCAACCCCTGCTAAATTCAAACCACCAATGGTGTCTCCCAAGTATGATGGAAGTAACTACCCTGTACAACATATTGAGATGTATCAGTCCTCAGCAAACATTTAGTCAATCCCCGATGAGATGAGGTGTCGAGCTTTTTTAAGTACTTTGACGGGAGATGTGCATATTTAGTTCACTTCCCTTCCTAAAAATTCTGTGGAGAACTTTAAAGATTTAGCTGGGCGGTTAATACACAACTTATGTTTTGGGGTAAAACCTCATAAGAAGACAACCCATCGACTTTACGTAAAACAAGGCAAGAATAAGAGCCTCAGAGACTACATTGCAAGATTCAATAAGGAAAAATTGGTGGTTGAAGATTAAGAAGATAATATAGCTATAACATCCCTTATAGGAGGACTTCAGAAGGAGAAGTTACTCTGAAAGCTTGCTGAAGACCATCCAAAATCCATGGACGAGCTGTTAGCAATAGCTGGTAGGTTCATGAATGCTGAAGAAGCAATGGCCATAAAGTATGAGGATGAGAATGGAAGTAGCAGTGGAAAATTCCAAAGGAAGAAGGATGGAAAGAAGAGGATTGCAGACGACAAGTTTGCACACTACACTCCTCTAACTGTGAGCTGCGAACACATCCTCAATGAAATAAAGAATGACAGGTCCCTAAGATGGCCAGAGAAGTTGAAGGCTCCTCCACATAAGAGGAACAAGAACCTATGGTGCGAGTTCCACCAAGATCACGGTCATCTAAATAATAAGTGTTTCGCCTTGAAGGATAAGATTAAGAAGATGTTAAAGTCTGGAAAGATCAGGAAGTGTGTGGATGGAAGAGCTTCTAAGGGAGGAAGAGATGACCCTAAAAAGAAGAGAAATGACAGGTGACAAGAAGATGCCCCCACCAGAAGAGATGAGGACTCGGATGATGATGATGATGATGATGATGGCCGTGGCCTCCCACCAAAAGACTTGAATGTCCTAGTGAAGAGGGTCGGCATGATATTTTTTGGTGTAAACACCATCTGTGGAGGACTAGCAAGGGGTGGCTCAGAGGTAGCTGACTGCAAAGCTCACATGGCAGAGGCCAAGTCAGTGACCAAAGTAGAGGTTGTGAATTTGGCATCTTCAGAGGTTAAACATGAGAAGAGAAAGAAGGTGGATATGGATACTCTCATAGCTGGATTCTCCCTACTTGATTTCAAAGGTATCTTAGCTCCGCACGATGACCCTCTGCCAATCACCACAAGGGTGTATGGATGTGAGGTACAAAGAATCCTCATTGACGAGGGAATTTCAACAATTGTAATGTTGTGGCCTTCTTTTAGAGCTCGGGCCTCAATACAACTAGGATCATCCCTTACCATCACCCCCTGATCGGTTTCACTGGAGAAAAGGTTCATTCGTTAGGCATCTATGAGATGGATGTAAGAATGGGAGATGAATGGCCTAAGAGGTTGACAAGAAAAATCATTTTTTTTGTGATGGATGAAAACGTCTTATCAACTTAGAACCTCATCATAAAAAGATTAGTCCTCAAGGAATTTGAGGTCGTGCCTTCAACGGTCCATCAAATGCTAAAATTCCCGACTCCCTATGTAAGGACACAAATTTCCAATTGAGTCCTTTGTTATTTTGGCTCAATTCCGGACAAAAACGTTTATGTCATAGGATAGTGTTCAAGTGTACCTACTCAAGCCTATGATGTGTTGTGTTGAAGACGTAGAGATCAAGAGTATAAAGCTTCATTAAAAGCCGTGGTTTATGTGCCTCGTTTCAACGTCATCAACAGTGATTCCATGCTCCCAAGGTATGAATGCCTTTATGTATATATAGAAGCTTGGAACAAGTTTATATTGGGTGTGAGGTTTTAAAACTGTGTGTTGTCTTTCAGAAAGATTTTATCAAACTTTAAAATAAAAGTATATAAAGTTTATGGGCTAAATTCGAAATTTATGACCTTTCTGGAAGTTCGTTCGATATGTCGTTCGAACGAGTTTTTCGTTCGAACCAGATGTCGTTCAAACGAGTTTGCCAATGAGTTCCCAGTATAGCCCTTTGAAATGTCGTTCGACATGTCGTTCGAACGAACTTATGTTCGAACGAGATATCCAACAAGATTTCTAACGAATTCAATCTGGAACTTCGTTAGAAGTCTCGTTCGAACGAGATTTCATTCAAACGAAATGTCGTTCGAACGAGATGTCAGGCGGGAACAGTTTTTGGCAGTTTTCAAGCAGTTTTCTCCCACTTCCCCACTTGTTTCTCAACTGATTTTTCTTAGACTTTATTATGTGCGGGAATAACTTTTTGAAAGTAATCTTTTTCATATCCATCTAACTTTTAGAAAGTGTTTTGAGTGCTAAATTATAAAGGGAAAAAGATCAAGTTTTGAGTGAGAATTTTCAAAGACAAAATCATCTACCACTCTAGTTTTCACCCATAATTTTATTTATCCAAGTTCATATATATATATATATATATATATATATATACATCTTGCTTGGAGTTTGGCACCGGATTTATCTCTACACCGAATTGAAGATATTGTTTGGTTTTCTTCTACATCCCTTAAAGAAGAAGAGTTCATTTTGCTACGGCATTCTCATGTGGTAAAAGACACCACGTGTGGTTGACGGTGTACCTATTGTCCGATTGGTGAGTCCAAGATCACGGTGGAGCTCCGTGGTTATCCGCTAGGAAGAGGTGGTTACAAGAAGACGTGTCAAGGCTTAAGAGGGTTCGAGTTGAGGAAGTAAGTCATCTGTCTTGTAAATATAATTCTGTACTTAGTGGATTTGAGGCTAGGGTCGTCCGAGGTTGTTTCCCATCTTGGGTTTTTCCTCGTACATCGCGGCGTAGTGATTTCTTATTTTATTTTATCTTGCAATATAACCTAGAACGCATGCTTAGGTAAAGAAGATAAAATTGGTTTAAATCACTTTTAATTTAATTTGGTGCATAATTAAATTTGGGTAATGTTTACTTAATTCAAGTAATTTGTTCAAAATGGTTTATCCTAATTTTTTAAATGAAAAAATATGATTTAGGAAAATTCTAGGACTAGGTTTAATTAACTTGATTTAATTGAACCATCACTTTTTACGGTTCCGCATAGTAAACAAGAAAAGCAAATATAATTTTAAAGAGTTTAAAATCCGGGGATCCACAGCTCTTACACCCTATGGAGTAGGTGAAGTGCAAGGTGACCAAACGTTGGCACGAGAATGTTACTTCAACTTCGCAAAAGAGATAGAGGCTCATAATAAGGAACCAACCACTTGCAACATTGACACCGTTGATCTTAGAGATGAGACAAAGCTCAAGAAGGGAGAAGTCGCAGAACAGGTAGAATCCATCGTTCTCATTGATGACGAGATAGAAAAACCATTCAAATTGATAAAGCCCTAAGACCTGAGATCAAGGAAGAGATGGTGAAGTTTTTGAGGAAGAGACAAAGCATTTTTGCCTGGAGCCACGCAGATAGGCCAGGTATTGATCATGAGGTCATGTGCCACAAACTCAATGTTATGGAAGACACTAAGCCCATCAAGTAAATGAGGAGAATATACTCAAGAGAGAAATATGACTTCACCAGAGAAGAGGTTAGAAAACATGAAGAGGCTATGTTCATCAGAGAGGTCATATACCCCGAGTGGTTCTCCAATGCAGTCATAGTGCCAAAGGCAAATGGGAAATGGAGGATGTGCATAGACTTCACTGATTTGAATAAGTTTTGTCTAAAAGACAGCTTACCCCTTCCTCATATTGATCAGATGGTGGATGCCACCACTAGACATGAGCTCATGAGCTTCATGGATGCCTATTATGGGTATAACCAGATCTTCATGAACCCAAAAGACTCCAAGAAGATAGCCTTCATCACTGATAAAGGGACCTATTGCAATAAGTTCATGCCCTTCGGGCTGAAGAATGTAGGTGCTACTTACCAACGTCTTGTAAATAAGATGTTCGAGGATCAAATAGGCAAGTTCATGGAAGTTTATGTGGATGACATGCTGACGAAGCGCCTGAAGGAAGACACTTACGTGGACGACTTTGAAAAAACTTTTGAAACCATGGACAGATACATGATGAAGCTCAACGCGGCAAAGTGTGTCTTCGGGGTAGGAGCCGAAAAGTTTATGGGATTCATAGTCAATCAAAGGGGGATAAAGGCTAACCCTGAGAAGATCAAGGCCCTGCTAGAAATGAATACACTAGAACCATCAAAGACGTTCAGAGGTTAACCGAAAGAGTTGTTGCACTGAACAGGTTCGTCTTAAGGGATACAAACAAGTGCCTTCCTTTCTTTAAAGTGCTTAAAATGGCCTTCGAATGGGATGAGGAATGCGATAAGGCTTTTAAGGAGCTCATGTCCTACCTCGGATCCCGTCTACTTCAGTCTCGACCCATTTTAGAGGAAAGGTTGTATGTATATCTAGCTGTTTCAGAATCAACCATTAGTGCAGCTATAGTAAGAGAAGATGATGGAGTGCAGAGACCAGTATACCTTAATAGTAAAGATCTTCAGGGGTCTGAAGAGAAGTAACCTTGAATGGAAAAAATTAGCTTATGCTCTGATACACACTTCTAGGAAGATGAAGCCATACTTTCAAGATCACTCTATAGTTGTCCTTACCGATTCACCACTCAGAAAGGTCCTCCATAAGCCTTAGAAGTCAGGCAGGTTGATGACTTGGGCCATCGAGTTGGGGGAGTATAACATTGTTTATCAACCCAGGGTTACCATCAAGGGCCAGGCACTTTCAGACTTTATAGAAGAGTTTACCTGGGAAGAGGTAGAGATCCAAATTAATCAGAGGAATGCTAATGAATCAAATAGAAACGTCTTCCAAGATCCGAAAGAGGTTGGGTCAAGGAGGCCCGAAAAAAGTGTAGTTAAGAATAAGGAAGACATGTACTTATTCACGCAATGGACCCTGTCAGAGGGGAACTTTTCTTTAAATGAAGATGTTTGGAACCTCTTTGTTTATGGGTCATCTTATGAAAGCGAAAGCGGAGCGGGGCTGATAGTGTTAGTACCAGATGGTACCGACATTGAATATGCACTGAGGTTCAACTTCAAAGATTAAAATAATGAGTCAGAGTATGAGGCATTGATAGCAGGCCTCTCCTTGGCAAAAGCCCTTAGTGTTGGCCTACTCCTAGTCCAAAGTGACTCAAGGTTAGTTATCAACCAAATCCTGGGGGTGTATGAGGCCAAAGATGAAAGGATGGCTAAATACCTGAAGAGGGTGAGAATGATGCTAGAAAGCTTCAAGGAAGTGAAGATAAAGAGGATACCTCGATAAGAAAATAGTCGAGCCGATGCACTCATGAGGTTAGCCTCAGCAATGAGGACAGACATAAAAAGAACTATACCAATTGAGATTCTGCTCAGGCCAACCATTGAAGAAGAAGAGGTTGGCAGAACTTGCCTTAACTTGAATATGGGAGGCTCATGGATCTCATCATATACATCAGACAGGGAGAGTTTCCAGAACAAAGTTAGAAAGGAGAAAGCTGAGGTTCAGGGATGCTAAGCTCTCAATTGTAGGAGATGTGTTGTATAAGAAGGGGTTCCTACTCCCTCTCCTTAGATGTTTCAACCTTCAAATGTTCCCCATGTCTTATAAGATGTACATTAAGGCTCTTGCTCAACTCACATAGGAGGAACACCTTTAGCTAAGAGGATAATCACTCAGGGGTACTGGTGGCCGACCTTGGCCAAAGATACAGCAGCATACGTGAAGATATGTGATAAGTGCTAGAGATTTTCCACCATCCCCCATCAACCTCATCAACCTATGACTTTAATCAGCTCACCTTGGCCATTTGCACTATGGGGTATTGACTTGGTAGGTCCCTTGCCAAGAGTTGCGAACAACTATCGATTCTTAGTAGTGATATTAATTGCTTCTCCAAATGGGTAGAGGATGAATCGATGATCAAGATTATAGAACAGAAGACCTTCCAGTTAATCTGGACGAACATCATATGTAGGTATGGTCTTCCAAATACCCTCATCCAATACAATGGAACCCAGTTCAAGAATGCTTCCTTAGAAAAATACTTTGAAAGAGTGGGGATTAAGAAGTTCTTCTCCTCTCGTGTCCGACCCCAGGAAAATGGGCAGACCGAGGCCATGAAACAAGCAATCCTTGATGGGATAAATAAGAGGTTGGAAGAGGCCAAATGGAAATGGATATAGGAGGTATGCGTTGGGTTGTGGACCTAGTGTACGACAGCAAGGACACCAACGGGAGAAACGCTTTTTATGCTAGGATATGGTTCCAAAGTTGTCATCCTTACAGTACTAGGAGTCCCCACCCACAGAGTTCAGACTTATAATCCTCAAAGGAATGGTGAAGAGATAAGACTTGAACTACATTTGATTGAAGAAAGAAGAGAACATGTGGAGATTAGACAGGCAGTCTACCAGTAGAGAACTGTGAGATTCTATAACCAAAGGTTGAAGTCAAGGCTTATAGCTGTGGGAGACCTAGTCCTAAAGAAGACATTGCAAAAGGAAAATAAGCTCCACCCAAACTGGCATGGTCCTTACAGAGTAGTTGATGAGGTTGTGCCTGGTACCTACTGGATAGAAAATCTCGAAGGGGAACCTTTCTCTAATCACTAGAAGAAAAATTGACTTTAGGGATGTTTTGTAAACGTCGGTATAAATTCTATAAACGTCGGGAGTAAAATTCCCGATGTTTGGCCAACGTTTTTAGAAAACGTCGGCGTATCTACAGTCGGAAAATTACCGTCGTTTGTAAAAAACGTCGGATACAGATTCCCCGACGCTTCCTGCTACATTTATTAAGTGTCGACAATCGTCCCTGCCTTGTGATATAAATGCGACTTTTTTTTTAAAACGTTGGATTTTGTCTCAACATTTCCCCAAAAGCGTTGGGAATATTAAATTAAGATATTAACACAAAATTTAATCATTTATAATGAAAACATCACAATGTTAACATAAATATTTTACTTAAACATCATATACTATATTCCAACATTTTGGTGTGAAACATAAATATTTTAAGTGCCATATAATAGCTAAGTAAATATCATTAGTATTATAATGGATCCCTCAAAGAAATTAACAATTAACCACAATAGTATCTAATCATCCCAAAACCAAATGAAGAAAGTGTATCTTCAAACATCCCAAACTTGTCTACTACTAAGCCAAATATTCCAAATAAAATATGAAACATATATTATCATCAAAAACTGTTAGATTAACGTTCCAAACCATTAATACGATATTTTCGCGAACATAGGCATGACAGAACCACCTGCAAAAAGAAAGAAAATAAGTATTAAAAACTAAATAAACCAATGTAAAAGTGATGCACAAAAGAAAAATGAAAGGTGGTGAGGGACTTACTTCCCAATTCAAAATTTTCAATTAGTTGGTATTTTTTGCATTCTTCATCCGCTCCTAAAATTTGAACAAGAAAATAGTTGGAAGATGGATAGTAATTAACTTCAATGCTTTCAAATCAACAATTTATATAGTAATAATGAAAACTTATAACAACTTGTACGAGAAATCTGAAAAATGGTGATGTATATAACTTCAAAATATATTTTCAAATATAAAAGAATAAAAAAAATGTAATATGTTAATAAATAATATTCCCATATAGCATATGAAGTTTGCGACCGACCCAAATAAAAACCGTAAGCCACACAATTTAGGTCTGGTAACATTTTTTATGTCCAAATTCCAAAAGGGATCCTTAAAGTTTTAACATTTTTATGACAAATTGTGGTCAACGCATTATTATAAGATTTATAAAAATAGATGTAATATTTTAACAAATTGTGGTCAGCGCATTACTATAAGATTTATAAAAATAGACGTAATGTTGTAAATTACTTTTTTTCGTTGTTGGCTACTACAATATATTTTGTTTTTTTTTCATGCATTTGAATAAGTGAAGTGATAAAAACATGTGGATGTGATAAAGTAAATAGTTATGTAATAGCAAAACATGTTTAACACGCTTATTATTTTCCAAACAAATCGACAGAGTTTCCTTTGTTTATTCATGAAAACCAACTTATTTTGACATTTAAAATTAACTCATCAACATCAACAACCACCAAATTGAACCACAAATAAATCCCTTCCACCAATTTCAACATATACAACCCCATAAATTAGTTCCATCAACACATGTTCAACGAATTTCCATTGGAACGAGTATAACTATCATATATATATATAATGGATCTTATATGCATCAAACGATGAAAATATTAACGCTCTTGCTTTAAAATGTGCCATGAAGAATTTTAAATGAAAAAATACTAACCCCACAATAGTTACGAAGTTGAGTTCGCGATATGATTTGTGGTGGTGCCTTCATTGAGGATTGCGATCGACGTTGCGATTGAACCTCAGATGTTAAAGGTTGCAACTGTTGGCGTTGACAGGAACCTAGCAATTAAAATATATAAAATATTAGATGTAATGCAAAAAATTAAGAAACTGTACTTATATATCCAACAATTAATAAAAGTTGACCTGTTTAGCTCCTAAAGAAGCATCTAACGTAGATTGGATAAAATCACCCATAGAATGCATACGAGATTGCATAAAATCCCGTATTTGAGTTTCCACCAGTTTATTCATCTACGATTCCATAGCAAGTATATTTTCTTGCATCTGAGCTTACAGTTTCTCTTTCATTTCAGTTGGCTTCCTCTCATATTCAGCCTCTATTTCACGTCGTATCCTCTCATGTTCAGCCTCCATCTCACGTCGCATCCTCTGTAGCTCTTGTTGATGCCGTGACTCAATATCTCTCAACTCAGATTGGGATTACATATATGATGGTCCAAATATCATACTCGGAGAGACATCGAGTCCATATGTGCGCACACGCCCATGTCTTTCGGGTCCCATAACTTGCCTAAATATATCATCTCGTGCAACGCCGGTCTCCGCTGTCTCTGGATGTTGCGAATCTAGATCATCCATCTCTTGCTGCAAAAAATCAACCCCAGTTCTTATAAAAACTTCAAATTATACCATACATATGTAATATTCCCTATATACATAATTAAATTTCCATCAACCCAAGTTCTTATACAAACTTCAAATTGAAGGTTTTGTTTTCCTTAGATTCTTCTTTTTGATTTCACTAACTAATATTAATTTTTAGCTAGGAGCCCGCGATATACTGTTTGTGGTATTTTACTTGACAGACTAATGTTCATTTTTATATATGCCTTATCGTTTTCGTTCATCCTTCCATGGCCTTGCGCTATCTATGCAGTCACGTTGTATTACTACAAGAGAGACAATAGGGTTCAATTTACCTTTGCTCAACTGCGATCTTCAAAAAAGTGGGCCATTTACATATAAAAGAGTTAATGTTAGTATTACATTCATGTTTTACATTCCCCTCCAAGAAGTTGTGGCCATGGACTCCTAAAGCCTAATTGTGGAAATCTCACCAGAGGAAAGAAACCCCATCTTTCCGGATTCGTTAGTCTCTTCTAGCAACTACTACTACATTTTAGTGAGCAGTTTTTATACGAGTTTTTATTCTTATCTTTCAATACCCTTTTATTTTTATTTATTTTGAAAACAAACTTCTTCTAGAAATACAACTCTTTATTTTCATAAATGGATTTCTGAATTTTGAGACATCTTAAATGGAATTCAGAATTTTGAAAATATAAGGTAATGTCTTCCAACACTTCCCAATGCTTGGAGATACGACGATTTGGCTCTAAAATGTTCCCATCTTCTAAAAAAGATTTTGGAGGTTCCTTGCCACGAACGAAACATATGCATATGTCATCATATCTGTAATTAAGTTTCCTCATTAACTCATAGCTTTCCTTTTTGCCAATGCAATCAATGCAAACCTCTGGACAAGTCCTAATCATGGACCTTTTAGAATCAACCTCACCCTTTGCTCCATGAGAATTCATAAGTTCCTCGAAAATTAACATCTCTTCGCAAGACCCAACTGAATTATTGTCCACACAATTACGTAGCTGAATTTCAGCAAATAAGCCTTTCTCCTCTGTACTACCCCAAGCTTCAGAAAATAACTTATAGGGTAGAATTGGACAAGTTTTTTTTTACTTGGGGAATAACACTGTATATTATATAGCTGCTACACAACAGTTATCCATTATTAACATTGTTGAGTATAGAAGTTGTCCATTATTAACATTATTTGTGTTTGACAGTTTGACGAGTGCTCCGGCGAGTGTTTTCTAGATTTGACGAGAAGTTTCTTCGCCCACGGCTAATGATATTGTTTCGATGGTGAGAGACTAAATCATCATGCTCATAATGAGTTTGTGTTGCTGCTGCCATATTTGAGAAGAGGAAGCATCGGATGGACAAGGTATTTTGTATGTGAACAGTAATACCCAAGTTAAGAAAAGATGTGATTTAATATAATAATGAACGAGTACAGTTGCTTAAATATACAAAAGGGGAGATGTAATATAGGACTAACTGTTGAACACGTTTTGGAATTCAAATGAATTCCAACCGGCTAAAGTGGACAAGTGCAGCTGGTTGTTAGGGTCAGCTAATAACAACAAAGATGGACTACAGAATAAAAAGTTCCAAGTTGTTTTACCAAAAGAAAACACTTCGTTGACTCCCCAATTTGACTTAATAGATGGACCTAATATTTTTCAATATGCATCTCGACAGGTCCGAGTAGCAAATGTTCCAATCTGAACTCCGAAAAAGGTACAGGGAATATGAACTCCCATTTCAGTTGTTCAGCAAATGATCAGGATTTATGACTTTAACACGAATGGAACTAGCCCTAAGCTCAATGGTCTCATCCCCATCTCCTTACAATTCTACGGTTTTTGGTGATGGGTTTGCTATATGAGATCTCATCAAAAAATTGGGCACAATTTGCAACGCCGGAGAGATCTTGCCGTCACTTTTTCCACCAACTTCGTGTTACACAACACCTTTGAATTCTACACCAAAGTTACATATACCAATTATGGATCACTTTCTTGAAGAAAAACCAAAGCCATTGAATTCTCCTTTACTGGCGGCTTCCTGTGATCCTGGTTTTTAGGAGAGGGCGACAAAATTTTCTTGCTTTGGTAGTCGCAATTTTAATGGTCGGAACACTCAATATGGGGTCAACAATACTGATTTTTAGTATAGGCCTATTAATTCATTAATGGGGACTGGAAATTTAGGGAGGGTTTCGAGTAGTCCTTCTCTCAAAACAATGGGTGGTCATGAAAACAAAAATTCTGCTCAGAGGTGGAATTGTGTACTGACAAGAAATTCAGTTGATTTTTGAGTCTGCTGCAAATTCCAATGAGGAATTATCTGTTTCTGAACAAAACCCAAAGCCCGAGATTGGTGATTGTATTTGTACATCTCTTATTCGTTTGTCTTCATTATAAGATATATTAAAGAATTCTAATATATCGTATTTTTACAACTAAAAACTTTGTACTCGGTTAATTCGTTTGTCTTCATTCTAATATATCCCTTTGGTGATTGTATTTGCACAACTAAAAAATAACTTATTTGTATTGAAATTATAATAACTTTTTTGAATATCATCGTGCCTTCAGGCACGAACATACCCTAGTATATATATACGTATGTATGGCCTTACAAGATTTTCAAAAACCTATCACAAACCTACTCAGAGAATTTCTAAAAAGACCACCTAGTACAATCTCCAAGCCAATTGACAGGGACCTCTTGACTAGAGGCAGTACCCCCATAATGAGCAGCCTCTATAGGTTTTGGTGGGACTGTACAGTGACAGTCAGTCCCATATGTTATTAAGGAATTGTCCGAACAAGAAGTATTCGAATAGAAAACGTCATTATTCTAGTTCTTTGAATAACTTTTAAGGAGTGTAAAAAAGCACAATTTTTTTATTCATTTGATCCGTTGACTGACCCGAGTTTTTGCATCACAGGTATATAAGTTGGACGCCTAAAAAACAATTCCAACAATAGAAATCATGTGGATGGACGTGATTAAACTGGCTGTAGAAATCTGAGTTTTTTCATCACGGGTATACAAGTCAATCTAGCTATATTATGAATCTATTATAATAGAAATCATAGGTAATTAAACTGGCAATATTCCCAACATTCCAATGAAATCTTAGGGATTTTATCGAGTGGGGTATTATATGGGAGATATAAATAAAAGTCGTAACCATCAATTTGTAGGGATTGATAATGCCATGCATGGGACCTATATAATAAGATGAGACAACCCTCTACTCCATGTACTGCGTACGAAGGACTATTTAATTTTTGAATTGCTGTGAGATTGATTGCGACATCATCATCATTCATAATTTGAAATGTTTGTGAAATCCATAAATGCTATATTAAAGATGACAAACTAGTCTAACTATTTCTATAGTACTAACGGCGGCAGATTTAGTCGATTAAAATGGGTGCTTTAGTCACAAATGACATATCATTATGAAAAATATTAGTGGCAAGTGGTTGACTGTGCACAATCTAATTTAAAAACGCATTTTTCTTTTTCAACTTTATACATGTTTGGGCATTCACAACTGATAAAAGTCATTAATTTCGATCCCTCATCTCATCACCCAGTAACAATGTAAAAATTTCAATCAAAAGGCACAGACATATGGTGTGACGGATAATTTTTTGGTGAAAAGGAAACAACTAATGGTATGGTGGAAATAACATCTCGATAAGAGCACTGATACACTTGCTTACGATTTAGTACTTACGATTAGTACCGAATAATTAGAGGAAGTGACAAAAGTAATCATTATAAAATAAAACAAGAGATGATTAAGGGAAACACTCGCAGGAATTTGGTCCTTGTTCTCTATTCTGAAATCGGTGCGAAAACAGATTGGTATGATTTAAAGATGTGGTATCAATCATCATACCGGTGGGATAATTTATATCTCGGCATCAGTGTCTGTCACAGTTTAGGCCAATAGGCAAACATATGCTAGATTCTTTTTTTCTTTTTTTTTAACATCCCAAATGGGATTACACTATGTAACCAATAACAAACTAGAACAAACTGAAAGGAAAAATTAAAAATTACAGAATTCAGGACAGATCCAACCTATCCACTCAGAGCTCCCAACTGTGAAGATCTTTTCTCGAGTGAGTTAGCAATTCGTGGATCCATGGTTTGTGGATGAAGATATGTACCCGGGTAGAGATTATTTGTCTCAAAGATGTTCCACTCATCCAATAATCAAATTTATATGTAATTGACTGACCACAATAGAGACTTATAGGAAGTCATATAACTCTAATACCTAAGTCGCAAGAGTCGTAAATGTAAAAACTGTGAATACTTACGTGAAAAACCCATAAAATAAGAGTCATCAGCAGCTAACCAAACATCTCTATAGGTCCTAATCTAGACATATAATCCTTCCAAACATCAATTGTAGCTCCAAAGAAAACAGTAACAGAAATCACAGAGGTCAAACTATGCCGAATGATTGTGCTTAAAGCAAACAGGAGGGACTAGTGTGAGATCTGAATTTCATATTCACAAGAGATGGTTCATAAGCTAAGGTGGGTGCCTTAGAAAAGGAGCGTGATACTAAAGATGGTGTGAATACCATCTTAAAGGAGGAGCAATTGAGATTAAAAAAACATATTAGACTAAGACTCATTAACATGTATTCCTAGCTTTAACATGGGTTTAGTTATATAAAAACTATTAACAAAGGGGTTATGTATAGTTATCTAAAAAAATCACAACACAAAATATACATACAATCGCTCGGGCAGCTGCTTCATTAACAGGCCCCTTCCCTTTGGTTACATGGGTCTCCTTGTATATCATCCTACGAGTTGGTTTGAATCCCAATGACTCCACTATTTTGCGTGGCTCTTCTCCTCTCACGAGCCTTAGTGTGATACCTAACGCCATTGATAATATATCTAGTTAATATTTTTGCCTTTTTTAGGGGACCCATAGCTAAAATCTGAATTTCTTGTGATACATCTGTGTTCTTTGCCCGAACTATCTTCCTCACCTATTTTATTACAAAAAAATGCATTACAAGCCATAGTTATGCAATACTTCATTTAAATGTAAAACATTGTTTTGAATGTGCATATTACTTACATGATCCTTAAACCTCAAATGAAATGTTTCATTATGAATGCGGTCCACATCATGTGGTCTGAGACGAGAATCACTCCTAATCGACGCACGATGAGTGCTGGATTAAAAGGAATCATTACATTATTTTTTACATTGCTAAAAAATGAAGGAATTTTATTCAAGAAGATACCTACTCTTGAAATGGAGCAATTGCATCGGTGTTGACAAGCACATATTGATGTGCTTGTATATATGTAATGTCGTCAAGCACAAATCCCTCTGCTTTTCCTAATTTATGACCACAAAAGTGATCAAAAGAACCACCATCATCATTCCTTGTTGGGCGATTAGACTTCGTCTCAACATTATCATATAGGTACCTTGAGCAAAATGTCAAGCATTCTTCTACCCAGTATCCTTGTGCAATTGAACCCTCTGGATGACTGCGAGTCATCACATAATTCTTCAATGTGAACAAGTATCTATGGTGAGGGAAATTTCAGTTAGTAAGAAAAAACTATCGTGAAAAATAATTTTAAAGAAAAAACAAAAATATATTAACCAATACCACACCTCTCAATAGGATACATCGATCGGTATTGCGGTGGTCCTCCAATCTTCGCCTCTTCTGCTAAATGAATAACCAAATGCTCCATGACATCAAAAACTGAAACTGGAAAGATCCTCTCAAGTCGGCATAGCATGAGATCAATACGAGATTGAACACGATATAAATCGGTTATATTCATCACTTTCGAGTACATATTCCTAAAGAAGTTACTTAGCTCAACTAATGGTCTAGGCACATTCTTAGGAAACACATTTCTTAAGGAAATGGGAAGTAGTTCTTGCATTAAGATATGGTTGTCATGACTCTTGAGTCCCGATATCGTATGTTGTTTAAGGTTAACACACCGCGAAATGTTCGAAGCATAACCATCTGGGCTTTCACCTCCTTCAACATTTTACAAACTATGTCTTTACCCTTAGTGTCCAAGGTAAAATATGCAGGTGGCAAATAATATTTGTTCTCCGCCGTTTCTGAGGATGCAACGGCTTACGAATACCTATATCTTTCAAGTCATGACGGGATGTTAAGTTATCCTTCCCCCTTCCATCAACATTTAATAATGTCCAAAGCACATTATCACACACATTCTTCTCAATATGCATTATATCAAGATTGTGGCGTAACAAATTGTCCTTCTAATAATCTAACTCAAAAAATATACTATTTTTCTTCCAATTATGTATTCAGGTTTGATCTCTCTCATCAACCCTTTTCCTCTTACCTCATACCTCTGGATCCTTTCCAAAATTATTATTGAAATTTTTTTCCTCATGATATGCTTCAGCTCCAAATAATTGGGTGGGCTTTGTATCCAACTAAACGGTACCATCAAAGGAGTTTTTATCTGTTCTAAATTTATGACCTTTAGGAAACCATCGACGATGACCCAAGTAGCATTGTTACCTCCATTAAACAACCAACGAGATCGAGTGTACTTATGACAACAGGGACACGTCAATCTACCTTTTGTGCTCCACCCTGACAAATTTGCATAAGCTAGAAAATCATTAATTGTCCATAAAAATGATGCACGCATTTTAAACATCTGATTACTGGCTACATCATAAGTGTATACCCCAACCCATAATTCCTTTAATTCGTCAATTAAAAGGCGAAAATAAACATCAATGTCATTTCCAGGGCTGTGAGGACCATCAATAATTATTTATAATATCATATAAGGTTGTTTCATACACAACCATGGAGGCAAGTTATATATAATTACAATTACGGGCCATGTGCTATGAACAATACTCATGCTCCTGAATGGGTTGAACCCATCACTAGAAAATCCAAGGCTAACGTTTCGCGGTTCTAGCGTAAAATCTGGATGAATATCATCAAATGTTTTTCGATTAAGAGAATCAGCTGGATGCCTTACATTTTGATCATTAATACGCTCATCGACATGCCATCTCATCTGTGATGCTGTCTTTGATGACATAAAGAGCCTTTGAAGTCTTGGTATCAAAGGGAAGTATCCTACCACCTTTGCATGAATTTTTTGATTTATAATGGCATCAGCATCTGATTGACCATTTACTTATTTGTACCTTGGGGTATGACACTTTCGGCATTCAGTCTCTCGTTCTGTCTCATTCTAATAGAGCATGCGATCATTAGGACATGCATGTATCTTCTCATACTCTATCCCTAAGTTTGCAATCAACTTCCTCGCTTCGTAAAAAGACTTTGGCAATGTTTTACCATCAAGAAATGCATCTTTTAATAATTCAAGCAACATTGTGAATGTCTTTTCACTCCACCCACCAAGGCACTTTAAATGCAATAACCGGACAAGAAACGAGAGAGTTGTATACTTCTTACAATCCAGATACAACGCTCTTTTAGATTCTTTTATCAAATGGAAGAATTTCTTGGTTTCTTCATCGGGGCCATCCATATGTTGACGCGCATCACCCATAAAGTTAAGTGGACTTGTAGGAGGGATTCCAAAATCATCATGTATCATCTCTCGCATTTCATCACCAATCGCCGAGTCAGAAGAAGGAACCGAAGATGTGGCAGATTCCCCGTGATAAGTCCAACATGTGTAGCTATCTAAAAACCAATTTAGCAATATATGTTCTACAATATCATCTTTCTTCACATATAGCATAATACGACATTTCTTACATGGACACAATATTCTTTCAGCATTAGGTTTATTATTAGAGGCAAACTTAACGAATTCTTCGGCTCCTTTCTCATAAGAAGGATGACCTCTATGTGTTATATTAATCCAACTCTTATCCATCAGTATGATTAACCTAATGAAATGAACATAACAAAATTTTATCATTTAGTAAGTTCAACACAAAGATAACAAAAAGTATGATGCAACATGACTTTTATTTTTTAACAAACATCATGGTCTAAGATTGCCATATATAAAAAATAGAGAGCAAAAAAAAGATGGTCGACTTGATATTCTTTTCATTTTTTTAATCAACAGAATAGGATGCAAAAAGAGAAGATTAAACGTCTTGTCAAATGAAACAAAAATATACAAAATCCATTGTTGAGATGAAGTTTATAAAATTGGACACGGCTTACGAAAATAATATTCTCTACCAAAACTTCACTTCGTCCCCACAATTAACATAACTCAACAGTTCAATCTAATCCAATCATCACAAATGCCTATGCAAATCTAAGTCACACATTGTAGCGAGAAACAAATGCATAAATGTGTAAATCAATTGATTATGCCTTTTATTTCAAGAGGGAACTATGAGATTACAAAACAAGAAATATGAATTTAATTCTAACGAACCACATAAACACAACAAAAAATATCAATAGTATATCTTAATTTCTCATTTGAATGGATAACTTTAATTTACACGACTATGCAACTATAACCCTGATCAGTTTCTCGTTGCAATAATTTTTTCGAGATGACCTTAAAAATAAGAATAACCAAGATGGGTGAGGAAGAAACTTACTAATATGATATGATACTAAAAGTCGTAAATCTGGAAGATATTTGTCAACAAAATTAAATTCATCCTAGTAATATCTTGCATATATTTACATTAAGATTTGTTGTTATATAAAGATATAGGCAAAAGAGGAGAGCAATCGAACAGTTAAACATTTTAGGGAGTTCAAATCACTACAATGCCATTGACAAACAAAATACAAAGATATCATAAATCTGATGTAGTTGAATTCATGAAGCCACCTTATATAACAAAGGGGAATGAATAGAAAACCATGTTGATCAATGACGAATCTATATAAAGCAATCTATATGTCATCACAATTAACATTGAAGTCAAATTTTAAAACATTTCCCACAGTAATCTATGAGTATAACACATCGAACACAAAGTCAAAAGTTTATAGCATATAATTTTTTTTTATGTACATATCACACAATCTTGAGGCGTGATAATTATATTAAATTTGTGCAGTTATCACATTGAAACACGATACATCAAACTAAAATTGGTGAGGTTTTTATGGGAAAAAGTACATAATACATTGAGAACTAGGATATGATTGTCATGACAAAAGATATAAATCAAAGAGTTGTTAACACAAAATGAAATTAAAATCGGTAATAAGAGAAACGAGTTTTTACAACCCACCGTCTTAATCAAATAACCAAAAATAAAAATAAGAACAACAATAACAGTGATGGGGTATGAAATTCCTTGATTTCACTTTTGCAATGGTTGAAATTCCAACATTACACAAGGTATTAACATCAATAATGAAAGACCCTTTTAATCACCCTTTCTATATTCAGCGAATTATTTGACAACGTGATTGGCATGGCAACATAGGGAGACGGTTCTAACGTATTCCTTTTAATCACCCATTCTATGATTTTGCAATTTAATTTATGATTTGGTGAAAAAACCGAATAAAAAAATGATATTACTATCTATACAGTCTACACTATAGCAACTTGTGTAGGTCTCCACAACATTTGCTCTCTACTCTAATAAAATATTCATATTCAGGACAAACTAAATTAATATATCAAACTATATAAAATATTCATATTCAGGACAAAAAATGATATTACTATCTATACACTCCATGAAACTAAATTCACAGAGTGGATGATAAACAGGGGCTAAAAATGACTTATTAATTGTAATGCACAAGCAATTAAAGAACTATCACATGGGTATTGATTGTCACATAAATTAATTTGGTTTAATCATTAGAAATTGAACTACCATGGTAATTGTTTTTTTTTTACTTGAGATATGCAAATAATGATTTAAATAATTCATCTACACATTTTAAAAAATGTATAGATGTTGAATTAATTTCTAGAGTGTAAATGAGTCTCACTAACATATAATGCAACCAATCTTTAAAAACCAGATTATAATCAATAGGTAAACGAAACCAAGAACAAGATATAGTTTCATTAAATAATCTATTGGAATGAGCAGAACCAAATGCAAAACGAACCATTTATAATCCAAAAAACGAACGAACCATTTATAATCACTGAATACTCTAAACCATTTATAATCCAAACGAACGAACCATTTATAATCTAAAAAACGAACCAACATTTGTTTACCTGTTAATCGGTGGGAATGAGCAGAACCAAATGCACAATGAATCGGGAAATCGGCTCCGTATTCAAATGGGGAATCGACAGCAAAAGTAATCTGCCTCATCTTCTATGCAGCGAAACGAGAGGTCAGCGGCAACATGTGATTGGTCAGCGGATATTTCAGATGGAATGGAGGCAACATGTGATTGTGTTTACTTGATTTATATATATTTCTTTACCTCATCTTCTACGCATAACGAGATATGTAGGGATTGCTGATTTTCAGGAACGGATATTAGGGAAAGTGTAGATCTGGAGATATGGAGGGATTGCTCATTTTTAGGAGGTTACCAAAAATTTTTGGAGGGAAGGCGCCAAATACCCCACGTTTTTCATTAAAAATGACAAAAAAAAATCTGACATTTTTTAATAAACATGATTAGTATCCGACGTTTAATCAAAACGTAGTAAAATAACCGATGTTTGAAATACAACGTCGGTATATCCTCTCTATGCCGACATTTTTATAAGCGTCGTCCAAAAAACGTCATCAAAACTAAGTTTTCTTGTAGTGAATCCTTGGAATGCGGACCACTTGAAGAAATATCACATATGATGTTACCGTTATTTCTTTGTAATACATGTATCATGAAGATGATTTTAATGAGAAGAGCAATGTTGTGCCGATACGTTTGTTATATGCCTTAAACATCATTAATTTGGTGGTAATTTATGAGGTGAAACATCATATTATGGTGACCTCAGACCTTAAACATCATTAGTTGGTGAAAATTATGAGGTTAAACATCAAATTATGCTGACCTCGGACCTTAAACATCATTAGTTGGTGAAATTTATGAGGTGAAACATCATATTATGGCGACCTCAGACCTTAAAATCATTAATTTGGTGATAATTTATGAGGTGAAATATCATATTATGGTGACCTCATCCCTTAAACATCATTAGTTGGTGAAAATTATAAGGTGAAACATCATATTATGGTGACCTCGGACCTTAAACATCATTAATTTGGTGGTAATTTATGAGGTGAAACATCATATTATGGTGACTTTAGACCTTAAACATCATTAATTTGGTGGTAATTTATGAGGTGAAACATCATATTATAGTGACCTCAGACCTTAAACATCAATAATGTGGTGAGACATTCAAGCATAACGTTGAAATAAACAATATAATATGAAGAAGACGAGATTAATGATTTTCATTGAACATTCAAAAGTTACAAATTAGAAGTACCAAGATGCCATCAGAGTACAAAAAATCGAAGGGGTACAAAAATTTACAACAAAAGCTTCACAAGGCCATACCTAAGTCTCTGCAGCTGCAGTTGTGTCATCGGGGCCGACGCTGGTCACCTCATCACCTTCATCCTGAGGATTAGCATCTTCAGTCTCAGTGACTTCCAGTGGAGCAGTTTCAGTAGGTGCAGTATCGGCCTCTTCAACCTCTTGCAAGGCCTAAGCAAATCGAGGGTCACCAAAGCCTAAATCTTCAAAGTTTGAGGCAGTCACACTCCCTGACTCTTTCTCCTCAGAAGCTGCCCATTTGCTAGTTTCTTTGATACCTCTTTCAAGGTATTCAAAGACAAAGATAACAAATTCATCATGGACCTTATAGTCTTCGATGGTCTTCTCTGAAGCGTCCTTTAAAGCAGCCTTAGTTGCAGCAGCCACCTTAGCCTGCAGAACATCATTTTTAGCCGTCAAAGCTAAATCATGGTCCTTCCTAAGTTTGGCTATGTCCCTATATCTTTGATGAATAATGTCCTTCCCCTTGCCAACATCCTTTAGCTCTTCCTTCAGACGTTCAACCTCTCCATTCAAAGAGGTTTGAACCTTCTGAGCTTCTTTACCCTTCTCAATGAGGGGCAGCTTCTTCAGGGTCCAATCAACAAAATGGTGCATGGACAAGATACCCTGCAGTACAAGGTCAGATGTATAAGCATATGAGCTATAATATGTAAAATAGCCGAGGTTACAATTTGAGAAACTAACACCTGAATTGATTTGTGAAGAGTAAGCTTGGCCAACAATGGGACTTCCAAGAAGTATAAGAAACACTTATCTTCTTCAGTCATTGCTGCACTGATAGCGTTCACTACACCAAAATGGGTAAATTGGCACCCTTATAGCGCCTAGCCTTGTCACGGTCATTGATCGTGACAAAAAAATACACATTTTTTATCACGGTCAATGACCGTGACAAGTCCGTGATAAATGTCCCAGTAAAAATCCATTTCCCCCTTTTTTTCCCCCGCCAATTCTTCCCTCCTTTTTCTCTCTCTCTCTCTACACTGCTCTCCCTCTCTCTCTCTCTTTATCTATCTCTCTATTTTTCTCTCTCTCTATCTCTCTCTCTCTCTCTCTCTCTCTCTCTCTCTACTTTTAGGTTAGTTTATCTCTCTCTCTCTCTCTCTCTCTCTCTTCCATTTATATATATGTGTGTGTGTGTACATATATGTTTGTGTGTGTATATATATGTTTGTGTGTATGTGTGCTTGTGTGTGGTGGGTGGGTGTGGGGTGGGGCTATGTGTGTGTGTGGTGGGGCAGGGTGGGGGAAGGGGGTGGGGCAGGGGGGGAGGGAGGGGCAGGGATGGGGGGCTGTTTCTGTGTGTGTGTGGTGGTGGGGCAGGGTGTGTGTAGTGGGGGTGGGGAGGGGTGGTGGGGCTGTTTGTGTGTGTGTGGGGTGGGGGAAGGGAGTGGGGTAGGGTGGGGGAAGGGGGTGGTGCACGGTGAGGGGAGGGGGAAGGGATGGGTGGGTGGGTGGGGGGGGGAGGGGTGGGGGGTTTTGTGTGTGTGTATGTGCGTGTGCGTATATATGTGTGTGTATGTGCATGTTTGTGCGTAGTGTCCTTTGTAAATGAATTGGTTATTAATTTTTTTAGTAAATTAATATATGATTGCCCCTCATTATAAATTAGTAAATTAATATATGATTAAGATGAAAATAGGATTGCCCCTCATTGTAAATTAGTAAATTAATAATTTTATAATTTAATTGTTAGTTTAATTTATGAAAATAATTAATTGAGTAGATGCATTAGAAGGAGTACGAGATACACATTTGTTGTTGACATTGCTATTGGATTATATTGGATCGATGTTGGGTTGGTTAATTTTAAAATTGGCATGACCACTGGATTATTGTCCATATGGGGGTGGGGTTTTTCAACTTTTTTAGAAAATTACTTTGTATATCGAACAATATATTTATAGTATAATAATTAAATGAAATATACTTGAAATTACATATAGTGCGCTAGAACCAACCAATAAACATTCCTATTTACCATCTTTATTTCCATTTGTTTGTTGTTTATTACAATTTTAGTAGAAAAGATACGACATTCAACTTTTTTCAATTTTCTTTCTTTTTCAAAAGAACGACAATCTAGGAAGGGTAGGTATTAACAAAGAGAAAGGGAGGGTAAATCGGACATTTTGTTTAGTGCACACCATCTTTAAAATGCAAAGATTGAAATATTAGTAGTACTCCGCTGGGCTTCCTGCGTTTTTCCTCGTCACACTCCCCCCCATAATCTTCTAAATACTTGTACTATTTCTCTTTCTCATTTGATAATGTCTCTATCAACTTTTTTAATTGTGGTTATAGGATTGTTTCCCACTATGCAACTCATGGAACTACTTTCTAGGTTGTTGTTCTATGTTTGGGCTCAGACTTGTTATCAAGTTATTTAAATCTATAGAATTTGGTGTCTATGTGGGGGGTGGGGCTGTGTGTGTGTGTGTGGTGGTGGGGAAGGGTGTGTGTGCATGTGTGTGTGTATGGTGGGGGGTGCGGAGGGGGGAGGGGCTATTTGTGTGTGTGTGGTGGGGCTTCCTGCGTTTTTCCTCGTCACACTCCCCCCCCCCCCCCCCCTCCCACACACAATATTCCTAATACTTGTACTATTTCTCTTTCTCATTTTTTAGGTGAGAGACAAATGTACAGTGTTCATGGTTATGTTGTGTTTTTTAGGTTTGTGGGCATTAGGGGTGGGGGTGGGAATGTTACGGATTAGTAATTGTACATATTATGAGCTAGATGCTGTTGTTTTGGAATTCATTTTTATTTGTAGTAATTGTACATATTTGCATATCTTCTTCTAATTCATTTTGATCTGTACTAATAACATTTTTTTACAGTAAATGTCTCATTCAGGTATTAAAGAGAGGATGAAGATCTTGATTATGATGATGTCGTTTGGGCTCGGTGGTAGCGGAGGCGACGAGGGCTCCTCTAACCCTAGGCTCCCCAAATATGGCAAATTGGGGATGGCCATCAAGAACAAGTCGGGGTTATTAGAGAGATCCCTCGAGATGGTACAGACGATCATCATCCCTGAGGTATATGAGTGGGAAGGAGGTTCCATATGAGCTCAAGCTAGCTGTTTGGGTGGCACTACAGGTAATGTATTTATATTTATATTTATATGAATATTTCAATTTCAATTTCGATTTCGATTTCAATTTCAATTTCATTTTATATTTATATTTATATTTATTCGCAACTAAAATTGTATTTGTTGGACAGGAACAATTCAGTCTGGATCCAAAGCTACGCGATTTCATCTTGGAGCCTTTGAGGGAGGAGCACAAGACGTGGAAGAAAAATATGCGGACCCGATACTTTGGGAAGACACGAGAGTTCGTTATCCGAATGCGTGAATCCATCCCGCCGAAGGATCATATCTCATTGAAAAAATGGCAACGGTTTATTGACAATGAGATTGGGGAGCGACAATTGACATCTCGCCAATCGGGGAGGGAAAACCGGGCAAAAAAGACGTACGTGCACTACTCCGGCCAGACGTCTTACGCCGAGGTGGAGCATAGGATGATGGTAAGATTTAATTTTTCTATAACTACAGAAATATATTATTCTGCATTATTTTACTTTGCGGGGCCGATTGTAATTTAACTTTATTTTATTTCAGGGGACAGGGAGTGGCCCTGTGGGTAGGCCACATAGGCTCGATACTTATCTGGCTCTTCGAACGAAGAAGGGTAAGGACAAGTAGGTGTCCCCGAGCGTCATGGCCACAATTGTAAGTAATCCGACAGTTTATTTTTTGTTAATTACGTTATAATTTTTTAGTTTACTTATTTTGCTAATCATGTGCTTTTTGTAGTTTCAGGAAAAACATGATTCATAGTCTGATGCCGATAAGGCATCGTTGTCTACAGACGCACTCAGCCAAGTGCTTGACTCTGATTGCAAGGGGAAAACAAGGGGGGGTGCTTGTGGGTGGCCAAATCTAGGATCATCGGATTAGAGACACGCGACACCGGGTTGACTCAAATGGTTGACTCGCATGACGCAAAGTTGTCCCATTTGGAGGCGACGTTCCACGATATGTTCTCATTCGTGAAGCGTTCGTTCGGCAGAAACTGTAAGGGTAAAGTGAAGGAGAAGGCGGTGGATGAGGAGGTACAGGAGGACGTAGTGAAGGATGATGAGGATGTGTACCTCGCTGCTTCATCGCCAACACGCGCGGATTTTGATGATCCACTTCCCTATTTGGCTCCCTTCAACCAGATCGATGTCGACACTTGGTTGGCCGATCGTGTTTATAATGGACATATTTGATGGCCAACGGATAGCGCTGAGGTTGAGGGACCCGAATATCGTCTAGGGTGCACTAGTTCATGGACGTGAGCTTCAAGACATCGAGTCCAAGGTGCTCATCACGCATGTGATACTCGGGAAGGAGAACTCCCCATTGTGGTTGCGCGAACAATGCGACACGGTTTATATTAGTGGGTTTGTAAATTCTTATATCGTGTGGCCTACTCACCTCCTTAGAGTTAATCATACCCCAAACATTTATTGACCTTGTTTTAATTTTGATTTCAATTGTTTTAAGGTTGATTTCAATTGTTTTAAGTTGTTACATTTGAATTATATGGTGATGCATATTGTCTCTATTTTGAATGTATATTTGAATTATCTCTATTTGATTTGGATATATGATGTTTGAACAGGTACAAAGTTGCTATAATAGGTACAAATATACTACTAGGTAGTGGTAGTGGCCACACTGTATAATAGATTTTTTTTCAATTCTGCCCAGAATTGTCACGGTCATTGATCGTGCAAGTCCCTGGCAAAGAAAGTTATCACGGACCTGTCACGATCAATGACCGTGATAATTTTTTAAAGAATGTCACAGGCTTGTCACTGTCCTTAACCGTGACAAAACTTGTCGCGGTTAAGGCCCGTGACAAAACTTGTCGCGGTCAAGGCCCATGACATGACCATGATAATTCTAATGAACTTGTTATGGTCAATGATCGTGACAAGTCCATGACAAAAAAATTTGTCACCCCAGGAATTGTCCCGGTCACTGACCTTGACAATTTAAACTTGTCAAGGTCAATGACCGTGACAATTCATTAGATTTCGTGTAGTGGTTGGCAGCCTTCGGGCTATGGGCTATGAGGCCATCATATATTTTCAACTGAGAAAGACGAGCAACTAGGGCCTCGCCTGTAGAAATGGAAATGTCATGATCCACTCTCTGAGTTTTGCCAGACCTCTGATGCTTCGGGTCTATTGTAGTCTTCCTCTTTTTGGTAACATCGTCTTTGTATGTGTCGACATTCTTTTGGGCCGCATGAGGAGGTACATTTTTTCCACCTCTCTTCTGCATCAGCTTCGCAAGGCTTGGAGAAGACAATACCTAAAGGTCATCTGAAATGCCTTCAAAGCACTCTGCAAAAAGAAGTATCTGAGTTAGTAAGTTAGAAATATAAAAACTAAGAGGTAGAACTTATGAAAAATGAGACTTACGAAGCTTTGTCAAAGGACCACCCCTAGGCTTATCTGAGAGAGGTAGTAAGGGGTCATCAGATGTTCATATTTTACTAGAAAACCCTTCCCCCTAATCATAAAGATCCTCAACCTTTTTAAGATTATCCTATCTAAGCCCAGGGTCGGCTTTAGCAGCAAGTGAAACCTTCGCCCATCTCAGAGGGATCATTGGAACCGATGTTCCAGCAGCCTCACTGGGACCAAATTCCCACGCTTCGGAGAAAATACTAAGGTTTCCAGTTATGATTTGAAGTCAGGGTAACCAACAACATTTCTTCTCTGACTTCCTAGCTAAGAAGTGGTAATAGCTAGGGTGGTTTTTAGCAGAGGAAGGGACGTAAAAACATGTGAAAAGCTTAACTGGAAGGTCTGAGTGGTGGAAAGACCTCCAAAGGACGATATCCCCAATCATAACTATCTAGGTGTTAGGGGATAATTGTGAAGGGGCTAGATTTATATGGGATAATATGGCTCTGATGGAAGGGTGGATAGGAAGACGAAATCCCAACTTGAACATCTTCTCATAGATGGAGATTTCTCCATCTCGATCGTCAAAGGTCCTCTCTCCCCTCAGAGGTTTCCAATGGTTTGATGGAAGATTTTATTAAATAGAGGTGCCTAAAAGTTAGAAGGTCATATGCGTTGACAGAGCTCTCAATATCGACCGCCTCAGATGTATCTATATCACTCTCCTGGCCATCATCATCATCATCATCATCATCATCATCATCCCTAGTAGCATCGGCCTGAGCAAGTGCAAGGACACCGCTAGGAAACCTCTGAGAAAATTCAGCCCCAGTGGTGCCCGATAGAGGAATGGCATAAATGATTGGGGGGAATGGACACACTTGGACCAATGATTTCAACACCAGAAGACCTACGTGAGGTTCTATCACCCTGGTGAGATGAAGCACGGCTCGAAACCTTAGACTCTTTAGGGTCCTCACACTACTTGGGAGAGTAATCCTTAGCCTATTGAAAAGAGTCTATAGACATAGGGTCTAAGGATGATAACTCAGACTCTAACATTAATATTGGTCCTACAGGAACCACTGTATGCTCAGTATGCTCGGCTAGCTCAAGATAGATAGCCTTTATAGGTGGAGGGAAGATGGGTCTGAGAGGGAAGGCATCATCCCTACGAGCTTCCTCTTGGGCTTGCCCTATTTGCATTATTTTCTCAAAGGCCTTCTCACGAAGAGATGGGAAGTATTCTATGAGTTCATACAAGGGTCTGAGCATAAGGTAGACGACACTACACTTGGACTTAAAACCAAAAATAGGCAAACAACTTATTCAATATAATTTAAGGATCAAATTAGGAATGTGAAAGGTTTTCAAAGGAAGAATATCAAGAACATTCAAGAACAAGGTCGCCAGAGAGGGTGCTCGGAGGTCAACAGGAAACATAAAGAAGGGATTTTTTTACCAAGGCAACCTCAGAGCTACCTATGACTGTCCCAAAGACACTCAAACCACTACTGGCCTAGCCTCACAACCACCAATACAAGTGGAGACACTTGCCGAAAAACACAAAACTATGACACCCCGCCTAATAAAATACCGGATGATCAGTCATATACCAAATTAAAACAGGAATCCCAGCTGGTTCATCCTTACCAACGCTGTCGGAAAACCTTTTTTAAACTTACTAACCACCTAGTATTCCAAAAAGCTAGTACCAAATTTTAACTTTTTAATTAAACAAAATAGTACATGCAGAAATAAATATAAACCATTCACACAACTAAGTTAAATCAACTAAACAAATAATTTAACTACTTGCCGAATAAACCATCGGCCACTAAAATAAAATAGCCCAACAACAATCATCCAACAACTGAATAGATAAATCTGAAAACTACAATTAAAAAGTCTGGGTGACATGCCCTAAGTAAACTGAAACTGATAGATGATTCCTACTCTAGGAAAGAATGAACGATGCATCTAATCCAAGCTTCTGCTAGCATCCACATATGTCGCAGCTCTGCGTCCCTAGAATAGAATAGCAATCCTGGCATCCCTATGGCTGGACACCTAAAAGGTTTTGAAAATAGTTTTATAGCAAGGGTTAGAACCCAAAACATTTTGAAACTATTTAGCAAGTGAATTAACTGCAGTACATAAAATGTGTGAATGCACTTCATATTTATGTTAGTGTCACACTCTCTTGAGGACATACTCACCCCTCCACTAATGTGCACACCTAACGGTTACCTTAACCCCACCTAGTTGTAATACCCCATCCTACTAGTCCTGGTATAATCTCCCCTTGACATACTACTCTAAACCGAGTATAATAATTTATTAGTTATAATATATCTCACCAATTAACTTACTTAATTCCTTTTAAATAATATCATATAACCGTGACACAAATGATATCAAGTAAGTACATTACACACTGTATTATGACCCTCATATAATATTACATCTCACTATATATGTACCTTTACTAAAACATCCACACATAATTCATATGTATAACCCCCCCCCCCCCCCCCCCCCCCCCCGAGTATACCCTCATCGGATGATTCCCTCTAAAATGCTATCTCACTAGGTGTGCTCACATAACCTAGTTATCCAAGTTGGAATCACTCACTAACATGGCCCAAAAATAGAAACGTAGTGGAGGTGGTCATATTTCTTCCCTGAAAGTGAGATAAGCCCTTGACCCATATACCGGACACTATGACTTGGGGATATACTCCCCTACTCCTCAAGCTAGGGGATTCACCCACAACGTGCAACCTCCCTTGATAGCACTAAAGTATATAAATTAATTAAATATCTAGTCAATGGTATTTAATAGCACACACAATATACACACACACATATATATATATACTATCACCACACCGCATATATATAATATAAATCCCGGCTTTACCGTGTACTAAAAAAAACTCGTAACACTAGCCTGAAATTTCCTGAGTCTCTGTCCCGACTCAACTTAATTAATTTTCTCACTTATTAATTTATCATCTTCCCAAGTCTATGGTCCGACTATAATTTATTTAATTCACACATCAATTAATATAATATTTCCCCCCGAGTCTATGGTCCGACTCTAATATAAATACTTTACGCATTAATTTAATAATATTTAACCGAGTCCATGATTCGACTCTAATTTAATTAATTGACACATTAATTAATTTATTACCTTGTGTCACTTAAGTAACATACCCGGACTCGCTCACTTGGCCCATATCTTAATATTTCTCGAAATTTATTCATAACTTGACCCTCATTAACTTCTCCAAAAACCCGAGTATAATTACCTAAAAGTACGAAGAGTCATGCCCCTATTTAATTTTCATCATTTAAATCAACCCAGGAACTTTTTCAAATAAAAATTTCCCATACAATTAAAAACTGGCGTCAATGCCAAATTTTTTTTATCATCAATCGATCGATCCCCCTGGGTCGATCGATCGATCGACCAGGTCATCGTCTTCTCAAGCCTTCTGTTCGGCCACGGATGAACCCTCAAGCTTTTATTTTCATTCTAAACCCTTACCCAATCACAACCAACATTACATCCACATAAGAAAAGGGTCTAAACACCCTAGAGACCTTAATTCATCATGAAATTTATACATAACCCTAAGTATATCCGATTTTGTTTTTCTACCCGGGTCTCATTTTTTTACCGAACTCGATCTCACCATTCTCAGTCAAATTAATCGATAATACATACTGCAATTCACCTCTCAACCCAATCTCAATAGTCCCAATTCATAACTTAATATCCATTGAGTAATTAAATCTAACCATTACTTTAATTAAGAAAAACCCATTTTCAATTATGGTTACACACCCAAAACGAATTTTCATATACACCTACCATAATATGAATTGGTTATCACTTATTTTAAGAATTACAACAATTAACCACTTGCCTGGAATTGTTCGTAGAGTCTGATCCGTTGCTGTAGAGAATGGTTGATGAAGAACACCAAATTTCTCCTTCGATTTGTCACCAAAAAGGTTCCCAATTTGCTTCTTGATTTGTTTCCTTTGTGTGTCTCTCAAACCCTAGGTTTAGAGTTGTTAACTGTCGTTCAACACTATCCCAGCTAGGTTTAAAACCCCTAATCCTGTTTTTGGCCACATGAGCCTAGTTGAAATGGCCTGAATTACTCCATGTGGGCCTAACTATGCCCAAAAATGCCCCGAGACTCGATTACTATCCCCGAGTACTCTTTTCTGACTATCTCGACCCTTCCGGACTCAACCGCGTAGTCAGAATTGTCATCCGAAATACTTTAGAACGTTCTCCAATTTTCGACCTAAAAAATTCGACACATTAATTCGAACAATTTAATTTAAAGTCGCCAATTATAAATAATTCTTCCCACTCAAAAAAATTCTCCAAATCACAAATTTAAGTTTCTTTAATTTATATATTTTTAATTTTCCCAAAAATAATTAAATACTAAATACTCAAAATTACGGGGTGTTATAAAAACCTCACCGAAAAATTTAGAAATGAATAATACGAGCTAAAAATGGAAAAGAAAGGTGGAAATGATACCTGAATGATTGCGAAATAAAGGAGAAGAAAATTAGAAGCGAAGAAACGCTCAAATGGAAGCCAACTATGGAGGCTTGAAGGTGCAGCTGTAGAAAGAGCTCAAGTGGGAAAAATAAAATGGAGAAGAAAGAGAAGGAAGAAAGAGGAAGGGTTTTTAAACCCACCTAATGATGAGGCACGAGGCCCAAAGCCTCATCATTTCCCTAGGGAACCTAAAGGGCAAGTCAGAATCACATCAACTTGGGACACACGCCTAACTTCAGAATGTGACATGTGGCAAAAAAGTATTGGTGCACAGAAAAATCCGGCCTCGGCCTAAGACACGTATCCCTTAGTTGTCTAATCACACAGAAGACTAAGGGCTAAGGGGTGATTGATATGAACGAAGTACACCCTCTTACTCAGAGCAACTAACCTCGACCATACTCACAGCCGAGGTCACCAAAAGCCTATGATAATCATCAGTAATATCGTCTTTCATAATGTCGTCCCTAGCCGACATTGCAGCAACCACATACACCCAGCTCGACTTGTCAACAACCGGGGTGAGCAGGGCTTCATGGGCTCAATCAACTACCAACCTCATAATCGGCCCCAGCCGACGTCGCGGTCACCAGCCGTAATCAACATCTCATGGTCAATCATCTACTAGCATCATCGTCAAACCCAATGTACGTTACAACTCTCTCATACCCAACCTCGGATAGCCCTCCTGGCAGAGGTCATCACTACAAAGCAACCACATCTGACTTCATCCAACTCGTACTTATTAAGGCCAAGGTTGCAGCATTCAAGGACAAGGCCGATCATTTATAAGCATGTGCAAGGTTTAGAACGCATGGGCAAAATCAGTTGTAACAAAATAAATCCCCTCACGCGATGAAATATTTCATAATTATACTTTACATGTGACAGTACATATGGCTTCATTAGATTGGCTAGATCATCACACACATGCTCATTTCATGCTTGGGGGTACATTACACCCCCCCCCCCCCCCCCAAACACTATATATACTTTTCTACTCCTACTTTGAAAGGGATCCAAAAAGATAAGCCCTAGCCAAACTCTGTTGCATTTATAGTAGAGAGAGAAAGTGGAGTGATAGCGATATTTACACTCACCTACACAGTGGACGTAGTCATTTGCCGAACCACTTATATTGTTGTGTTCATCCCCTTCTCCTTATCTCCTACTATATGTATGTATATATATATATATATATATATATGCTCTTGTGCTGCCATTGTTATCACTTGCTTGAGCTTGTCAACACCTTATCTGGTGTTGTTGTTTCCAGCATCATCAATTAGTGTCACTGACGCGGACCCACATTCAATAAATAATGTAGGTCCGAACATGTGGTTATTCTTCCATTTGTTATTCTTCTTTTTTACCATAACTACATTGGCCAACCAATCAGGGTACTTCACATCTTCAATAAACGAATATTTTTGAAGCTTATCCACTTCTTCCTATATAGCCTAGTTCTTCTCTATGATGAAAACACCTCTTCGCTGCTTCACAGGTTTGACTTCCCTATTGACATTAAGTTCATAAAATAGGGAATTTGGATCTATGCCTGGCATATCTTCATGACTCCAAGAGAACACTTATTTTCTTTGCCTCAAGAAAGCTGTCAACACCTTCTTAAGAACTGGTTCCAACAATGCGTCTATTTGAGTTGTTCATTCTGACTTATCATCTAGAATAATAATTTTTGTCACCTCCATCACTTGACCTTTTACAAGCTCAGATTCATCTCTTGGATCTATGGTTTAAACCTCATACTCGTTGTTCGGCTCAGATGTATCCACTTGATAAGTGGATGTTTCCCGTTTGGCTTCCACCATATATTCTACGGTAGAGGAATAGTAGCACTTCCGAGATACTTTTGGGTCTCCTTTCACTACTCCTACTCCAAAATTGGTCGAGAATTTCAAGTATTGATGAGCAATTAAGGGTACAACTTCAAACTTTTTCAGACCAACCATCCCCATGATCATATTATAAGCAGAATGCACATTTTTGTCCATTATAAATAATCTTACCTTCTCTTTCCTAGTCGCTTGCCATGTCCCAGTCAACACATCTAGCTTGATAGTTCCTAGTGAAAACAACTTTTCACCTAAAAATCCAATGAGTGGCTTATGATATGGCTCCACTTGACTAAGTTTTAAACCCAAACTGTCAAAATAGGGATAGAACATGATGTCTGTCGAACTACCATTGTCTAATAATGTTCTTGCTACCAATACTTCTTTCATCCTGACTCTAATCACTAAAGGATCATCATGAGGATACAAAACACCTGATAAATCATTTTTAGAAAAGACAATTACAAACTTATCCTTGTTAACTGTTCTTGGTCGATCCTCCTCAGTGAGGTTGATACGTTGGATATAGGAACAAGATTGAGCCTAATTAAGGTAAGCTTTCCTTTCAGCTGTGTGATCTCCTCCTCCAGCATCTCCATCTATAATCATCTGACAATCAAAATATCCAAAAATGTGTGTGAATACCTCACGCTCCGGTTGTCTAGGTTTCGTGGGAAGATCAAGATCATCTTCTGGATCATCGTCAGGGTTCCTCTTCTTATTTTCCCTAGTCATGACTGGCGATTTAGATCTCTATCGACCTCTTCCCCTATTTCATCCACCATTATACCGATCAACAAATCTATCCAGTTTTTCTCCTCGGATGGTGACCTTAACTTTTCAGGCCAACTCAAATCATTGTTGTGCTTGATCTCCTCCAACGCATTATGTATATCTATCGTCAAAGGGGTTCAATTAGTGAATTTCTTGAGTCGATCTAGGCCTTCCTTTCCCTTAGAACTCCTACACTCATTATGATTCTTTCTCTCCTTCTTATCTGACTTCCCTTTTGCTTCTTCTTTTTCTTTTTCATCTGAATTGTTTTTTTCTTCCCCAACGTTGATAATCTTCGCTACCTTGGCCATCAATTTTGTCATCGTCTTTGGTGGATCTTTTTCCAGATTATAATATAATATAATTTATTAGGGAGTAAACCACTCATGAGAGGGATGATTGTTGTCTTCTCTTCATAATCAATCGCTTCTAATTTCTCGTTATTGAAATGAGTTGTGTAATCCCTGTTACTTTCTCCTTCCTTCTATCTCATATTGAGTAAATGAGCTACTTGCTTCGTTGGTTTTGCTCGAAAGGAAAAATTACCAATGAATAGCTCGGCTAGTTATTTAAAGCATGAAATCTGCCCCCGAGGAAGGTTATTGTACAAGATTTGAGCAGATCGAGTAATTATTCCTGATATTTCCCTACATCTCATCTCATTAGGAATAGCATAGATATTATGAATTTCTTGGTACTACTCCATATGGAGATCTGGATCAGTTTTCCCATCATATTTAAGAGTGACTACTATAGATTTAAACTTAGTCAGCGTAGGGAAATCCACGATGGTTTGCACAAAAGGGGAAACCCCTTAATAAAACTTATTTGAAGAGGATTATTGGCTTTGGCCATTTCACCTAATTTGTCTTCCAAATGTTGAACGGAACCCTTCCAAGCATCAGTGCTAGGGCCATGGATGGAAGCTCTTTTATGTAGTTCTCCAGATCTTTCTGAACTTTATTCATGTGAACCTTCTCTATGACTAGACCTTTCAATTCATTGGGTATTTAATCTGGACTGGGTTGAACATTCCTTTAGATCACTTGGATGTCGATTATTTCATAACGCAACCCGCAGGGCATTTCCCTAGGGTCCCAAATGATCGAAAAAAGAGTCCCTACTTAGCCTTTCTAAGGCACTCAGTCTTTCTAGGATGAGAGATTGTCCATTTGTGGAGTTAGTGACCCTAATGGAAGAGGTTGCTCCAGGTAGATATGAAGGGTTCTTCGAAGTTGTGGAATGGTTGTGCCCACTACTCCTGGTTAGTGATGGTGGCATATTCCTGTGATTAGATTGCGTCGGCACTCCAGCTTGCAAAGTTTGGGCTAACTTTCCTATAGTATCCTGCATGGCCTCTTGACCTTTGGCCAAGCTAGCCAAAATCCCTGCCAAATAATTGTTGTTAAGAGGGGCAGATGGATTAGGCTGGATTCCCTCATTTCTAATGCTTGATTCTGGAATTTCAGCTATGGGTGATAAATATTGAATGAGTGAAAATGTTTAGCAATACGTTCCCACAGACGAGGCCAATCGGTTGATGCAAAAAACTAGACTAAGCCTAATTAGTTGATCATAGATAAATTAAGTAAACAAAAAAATATAAGAAAACTTTTTAAAGTGTTTCGGCTCAATGGAATAGACTATGCCCACTCTTATGTATTGACTGCCTTGAGTTATTTTTCGATCTCCTCCAATGAGGGTGATACAATGAATTTATAGCCCATGGGGGGTCTTGATCGTTGTCAAGATAAAGGATGGAATGCCTTTATTTGTTAGGCATTCACATCAATACATAATGAGAATTAATTACATGAACACTATCCCTTCATAAGTGATACAGGTTGCATGACTATTGGCGCTTGGTTGGCTGTACATAATGACTTTTCGGCTGTTGGTTGGGCGACTATGTTGGTCATGCTTCCCTATTGGTCGGGATTTTCTATCATGCTGACTTGAACTTGTGTCACGTAGGATGACACATGCCGGCTAGTAATTGGTCCACACGTGATGGTAAATTTTGGTATCAACAGGACATACAAGGAGAACCACAAATTCAATGTGTCTTGCATGCTTTTCACCTGATTTATTAACATAAAATTGGGTGGTGAAAAATAAATCTGCTTAATTGTAATGTCTCCCATGTTTCTTATCATTACATATAAATTTTAAAATTAAATGTAATGTCTCCCAAGTATGCTTGTACTTACGTACCATACTTTCTTATACTAGTTTTCAAGCCCGTGTGGACGGTAATAAAAAAAGGGCACATATCAAATAGTCTCTCGAACATTTTTTAATACACATTTAGTCCAAGCCATTCTATTTCTTGCAAAAAGTCACTCAACATTGTCGCTAGCACGGGGTTTAAAAATAAGAGAATATTGCTTAAATGGGTGTTTGAAGGCCTTTTTGGAACAAAATAAAAATGTTTGGACAAAATGTGTGTTAAAAAATGTTTGAGGGCCTTTTCGGTCTTTGATCCATAAAATAATCATCAAATTAAAATTATATAATAATAATTTCTAGTAGCTCAATATCATATATTGTTAACAAATATTTTATAAATAAAACACCAAGTTTACTAACAATATCTTCCAATGTTTACTTTTATGTCTTGCATAATTGCTAAAAACCTTAATTACAAAAGTAACTTTCTTTTTCAGATGTCACAATATGTTGATGTTTTAAGGAACTGACCGCTGCTAGAATGATCCATTTTTTATAAGTAAATGGGTCAATAAAACATACCCGCCTAAGGGGAGGAAACCCGTATACATGTAGTATACAAAAGAAAAAGGAAACAACCCGATCTAATTATTATTAACTTATATTTCAAGAATACAACCTATAAATGAAGACAAAAATAAATATTCATGGAGGAACTGTAAAAATCCAGGTGCCTTGGAGCTCAAGTACAAAACCCATTGAATAAATCAAGTGCATTTGCATGATATACAATGTATACATATTTAATCTCTAATATTACTATTTTATAGAAAAAAAACTCAAGCCCAAAATTAGAGAGATGTTATTCAACCTTAGATAAATTCAATGAAAAAATTTATAAATCCAATACAAATAAAAAGAATATAATACAGGTGAAACTTAATAAAGTGAAGGAATTTCACTAAACTAAATCCGTCTAAAGTAAGACAAAGAATGAGCAAAAAAAAGTTCAATGTTGTTTCTCTTTGTTGGAGAGCATGAAAGATACCTCACTAGCAGAAAATAATACCTGCGACAAATTCGACACTGCCCAAATAAAAAGTCAAAATAATTCAAAAAAACATATAAACAATATGTGTCAAGTTATAATCCAAACCACGTATAAGTAGTAAATAAAAAAACATACAATTGAGGTCCATAATTAGAATGCCAACACAAATAAAATAATATAGGGATCCATTCCCTATACAGAGGAAGATAAAAAAAAAATCCTCAAGCCCAAAATTAGAGAAACATTACTCAACCTTTGATAAATTCAATGATAAATCCAATACAAATAAAAATAATATAAAATAGGTGAAACATAATAAACTGAAGGGATTTCACTAAACAAAATTAGTATAAAGTAAGACAAAGAATTGTTGATTTTGGCTCTCCTATTTTTTCAGTTTTGGTTTATTTACAAATTTGCCATTTTGGCTCAAATCTATAAATACAAGTGTCATTTCTAGGTTTTGAGGGAGGACAAGTTTGAGAGCTATTTTGTGAGTTATCAAAGCTAAAGAGTGTTAGAGCTCCCATTTGAGGGGTGAGTTCTTGTGAGGTTGTGAGTGACTTTCTAAGAGAGATAAATTGTGTGTGTGTATAACCTTTGGGTTCCTCCATTTATCTATAAATAGAAGAAATCTTCCTTGGTGGATGTAGCCCAAATTTGGGTGAACCACGGTATATCGTTGTTGTTTTACTTTGATGATTGCTTGTATGTTCTTATTGTCTCTTCATTGATGCTTGGTTGAATTGATTGGGAGTTTGCACACTATTTTATTTGGGAACAAGGTCTTGGGTGTTTTCCGCACACCAAGTGTTTGATAAAATTCCCGAGTGAGTTTTATCGTCTTGGTCGCTAGAGATAGTCTTGCTTTGGCGCAACAAGTGGTATCAGAGCTTTGGTTGCATTGTTTGCCCGGTATTTTTGGTTCGAGGTTGAATCAATTTTGGCAATTTTGGCATAGCTTTTGCTTTTGTTCCAAATGACGGAAAATGTGGAGAGTACTCGAGAATCAACCTCTACGAGCGGAGGCTCTAAGAGATGGGATCCGAGTTATGGATCGAGTGGCTCAATGAAGACGGACATGAAGGCTTTTGATGAGAATATCAATTTCGGGTTATGGCAAAGACGAATGCGAGGGGTTCTTGTCCAACAGAGGTTGCAATTAGCATTGTTGGGGGTAGAGGGACGACCGGTAGGCATGACCGATGCCGAGTGGATTGACATTGATCAAAGAGCGGCTTCGTGTATTGAGATGCTTATCACGGATGATGTGTTGAATAACGTGATAGCAGAGACCACGGCTAAAGGCATGTGGGATAAGCTTGAAGAGATTTATTTGGGAAAGTCGTTGTCAAATAAATTGTTCCTCAAGAAGAAACTCTTCAAGCTTGAGATGAAGGAGGGTGAGGATATGATGAAGCATATCAAAGTTTTTAATGCCTTGATAAATGACTTGAACCGAATAGACGTTCAATTCATTGAGGAGGATCGAGCATTGTTGTTGCTTGCATCATTACCCGATTCATACGAGCATTTTGTAACCACGCTCATGTTTGGGAAGTCTACGCTCCGGTGCAACGAGGTTGTGCAAGGTATTCAATCTCATGTCACGATGAGACAGAAGGAAGGTGGAGGTGACGGGTATTCCCATAATGAAGGCCTTATGGCGAGAGACGGAGGTGGGCAAAATGGCGGGAGGAACTCCAACCGGGGATTTAATGACGGTAGTAGGTCTAGATCGAGAGGTGTTGGTGGTAAAGGGCCGAAATGCTACAAGTGTCGGGAATGGGGTCATATGATCCGAGAATGTCCTTTGTGGAACGACAAGGTTAAGGACAAGGTTGATTCCGAGAGGGCAACGGTAGCGAGTGCGAATTATGAAGATGAACTTGGAGAACTTCTCACAATCTCCAAGGTTAACTCTCTTTTCCAAGATGATTGGATATTAGATTCGGGATCGTCGGATCACGTTTGCTCCAAGAGGGAATACTTTGAGACTTTCACAGAAAATGGAAAAGGTTCCATGTCTTTGGCTAACGGAGAGAAGGTTTCCGTTGAGGGTGTCGGGACGGTGAAACTCAAGATGTTCGATGGGGTAGAACGCACATTGGGTGGTGTGGCCTATGTCCCAAAGTTGCGAAAGAATTTGATATCCATTAGCCGTTTGGATTCCAAGGGTTGCCGGGTGTCGGTGGCAGGTGGAGTCTTGAAAGTCACGCGCGGTTGTATGGTCCTAGCG
Source organism: Sambucus nigra (assembly GCA_949130495.1). NCBI lineage: Eukaryota > Viridiplantae > Streptophyta > Magnoliopsida > Dipsacales > Adoxaceae > Sambucus > Sambucus nigra. The sequence goes on along the minus strand of OX422218.1, from coordinate 9,698,627 downwards.
AGGGGAGAGGAGAGAGAGGGGTTGTATCGTCTAAATCAGACTTCGAGGAAGACGGGGAAGCGGTGTGCACAAGTGATCGAACGTTCGAGGCATGTCTCGTTTGTGAACAAAACGGAGTCATTGGGTGCTAGCTTTCCGAGAGTAGACGGTAGTGATGGGAGAATACCTACTAGTGGAGGGGATGGATCGAAGTCCCCCTCCAGAGCCAACGGGTGATGTTGACCCGGTTTAGTTGCACACATGCATTGGCCGATTGGAATTGAGGAGGTGTAGGACTGTGATGAATTCGAGGTGTGTGTAGCTAGTTCAAGGAAGGTCGATGAGTTATTGTTTGCGAGCATTGGCAAACGGGAGTTTTTCGTGACAAAGACTTGGTATATCTTTCGAGGGTGAGATTTGGAGGGTATGAGAGGTGAGGAATTTTCCCTCTCATCCGTGGTTATTTCTCAAGGTGGAAGATGGTGTTGATGTGTTTGAATGTTTCGTGTAAAGAAGGTGTATGCTATATGTATTGTGTGGAGGTGTACTCACCGGGTTACATGAGGAGCGAGTTTCACCGTATGGTTACATGGGAAGCATTCAGGGGAGTTCTTAGTTTAGAACTTGGTTCCTCGGCGGGTGGAGTCGTTTGGAGTCTTGGAGTGAAGACTTGCGGTATCTCACTTCATGGTTGAAGTTTGAGGTGGCTTAGCGTCGGGTGGAGCGTATTGGCTTGTTAGATGTCGGGATGATCTTAGAGCGGATTTGATGTTTGCATTCCGAGTTCGGTTGGATCGCCTGGGGGAATCGCATTAGCTTGGTAGATGGTGGGACAGTCTTCAAGCGGGTTCAATTTCAGCATTCTAGAGATTGGTTGGATCGTCAGGATCGCCAAGGTGGAGTTTGTTGATTTTGGCTCTCCTATTTTTTCAGTTTTGGTTTATTTACAAATTTGCCATTTTGGCTCAAATCTATAAATACAAGTGTCATTTCTAGGTTTTGAGGGAGGACAAGTTTGAGAGCTATTTTGTGAGTTATCAAAGCTAAAGAGTGTTAGAGCTCCCATTTGAGGGGTGAGTTCTTGTGAGGTTGTGAGTGACTTTCTAAGAGAGATAAATTGTGTGTGTGTATAACCTTTGGGTTCCTCCATTTATCTATAGAAAGAAGAAATCCTCCTTGGTGGATGTTAGGGGTGGCAATTTGCGACACGACCCGTTAACCCGACACGAAATCGACACGCTTTAAGCGGGTTTGGGTATAGCCTTAACGGGTTCGGGTCATAAACGGGTGGACCCGCCAGACCCGTTAAGAAAACGAATCGGGTTCGTGTATATTCGCGAAACCCGTTAGTGACCCGTCACCCGTTTAGAATCCGTGTGACCCGCTACCCGTTTACAACCCGTCACCCGTTTATAACCCTTCACTCGTTTAGAACCCGTCACCCGTTTAGAACCCGCGACTCGTTTGCAACCCGCGACCCATTTGTAACCCGTTAACTCGTTTACAACCCGTTAACCCGTTAATAACCCGTAATCTAAGCATCCCACATCGATTTGTTATGAAAATTCTCCATTCTTGACTAAGTATAAGTAAGTTGTTACCTCTTTAGATTTTTAAAGTAATCGGGTTACCGGGTTAAACGGGTGAATCGTGTTAAACGAGTGAACCGGGTTAAACGGGTGAACCGAGTTAAACGAATTAATCGGGTTAAATGGGTGAACCGGGTTAAACGGGTGAACCGGGTTAAACGGGTGAACCGGGTCAAAACCATTCGTTTATTTAACGGGTGTAAACGGGTCGTGTCGTGTCATTCGTTAAGTAAACGAATCGTGTATGAATTTAATTTTTCCACCCGTTTAGTAAACGAATCGTGTTTGGGTGGATGAATTTTTGACACGATTCGTTTATCACCCGACACGAACCCGGCTCAACACGACCCGTTGCCACCCCTAGTGGATGTAGCCCAAATTTGGGTGAACCACGGTATATCGTTGTTGTTTTACTTTGATGATTGCTTGTATGTTCTTATTGTCTCTTCATTGATGCTTGGTTGAATTGATTGGGAGTTTGCACACTATTTTATTTGGGAACAAGGTCTTGGGTGTTTTCCGCACACCAAGTGTTTGATAAAATTCCCGAGTGAGTTTTATCGTCTTGGTCGCTAGAGATAGTCTTGCTTTAGCGCAACAAGAATGACCTAAAAAAATGTTTAATGTTGTTTCACTTTGTTGGAGAGCATGAAAGATATCTCACTGCCAGAAAAAAAAACACAAGAGACAAGTACCCCACCGCCTAAATAAAAAGTCAAAAAAATTCATAAAACATATAAGCAATATGTGTTATGTTATAACCTAAACCACATATAAGTAGGGGATAAAAAACATAATACTGAGGGCCATAATTTTTTTTATAACCCTGAACCTCCACACGAACGAGCCCTTTGAACACCCCCTGTGTAAGTTAAACAAGGGGCATACTATGCTGGACCCACCTCCCACACGCACCATGCTTAAATAGTGGCCTACCATCGGGGAATCAAACCCACCACCGTGCACCTAACGATACACCATAACAAATCAAATAATAGAGGGATGCATTGCCTATACAGAGGAAGATACAAAAATCAAACCTATTTAAGTGATTTATCTAAATATCACTTTATAAAGATTAAATTAAGTGTTAAAGAAGCATATATACAATAATTTGACACCCGCTTATTATGATTTTATACCATCACAAAACGCACAAGGGGATATTCATCAGTTGTAGAAAATTTCACGGCCAAGGTGAGGGATTTAGCGATGGAGACCATGGCTATGATGACTGAGTTGCTAAAAATAATTATTGAATAAATGGCATTTTTAGGGGAGGGGTTGAGAGATTGACTGTTCGGGTGCTGAATCCGGGGGTTTAGGTCCCTTTTAGCCACATGATCCATCTTTTAAGAGGGGTAAATTAGGGAGGAAAACGAGAAGTAGAAAAGGAGAGAAATTGCTTTGGGAGTCTGGAAAATTATGAAAGTGTCTTTCTAATAAGGGACCATGACTTTTAACTTCTATATTTATGACGGTCTGTGGCTTTTTAGTTCTCAATGTAAAAATGGAAATGAAAAAGAAGGGACAGTTTAAGAGAAGATATGCAATATATAGTTATAGTTGTGTACAGAAGCAAGATTTCCACGTGGCACACTAAATGAGAAAAAATCTTAATTGTTGTAAAGCATTTTATACGAGTATAAATCTATTGTGTCTAAATTTTAGCAAATGCAAGTGAACAAAGTCATATTCAAAGTGTCTTATATGAAAAGCGATTTTATTTGCGGATAATTTAAGGAGTTTATATCTTTATGTGAGGAGTTAAATCATTGACACTGTGTGAGTGTGATTTCAAACACTAGTTATTTTCATAGTGAAATTAAATATTTATTCTTGTGAACACACGTTGTATTAGGTGATCACATTAAATCTCATTTGTCTTTCAGGTGTTATTGTCATTTACTTCGACAATATTTTTCATTATTATCTGTTAGTTCAATTTGGTTGATGGTGGAGCCAAATTTGTGCACAACACATTCCACATATTTGATAAGACCGATTTTCATTTATATAATATTATAAAATTTGTTAATATTATAAATTCATATCATATTTCGATGTTTTGATATATATATATTATATTTATCCCAAATTGTTAAACTAATATATTGTTGATGTTTCCCTAACTCACGCTAACACTTGAAACAGAGAAATATACAAAGGTAACTTGTATGAGTAAAATGAAATTACATCAAAGTTGATGTGGCATTCTAATGAAGTATTGTAAATTGGTCATTCCAAAAAAGTATAAAAGGTTTTATTGCACTGCCACATTAACTTGTCTAATTTTATTTTACCCATATCATTTTTCATATAAATAATATTTGGGTCTTAGATAAGATAATCGACATAATTTTTATGTATTAAATATTAACATTCCCAACATTTACCATGAAGCCCGCAACGATAATGCATTTTATACATCTGTACAAGATTCATGGTTAGACCTACATGGTCTTAAGAGAGTTGCTTGCCCAACTAAATTTTTTGGATGTTTTAAGTTTTTAGTTTTACTTTACCCAAAGATAATTTCGTATTTAGAGATATCCCTAGTGTTTGAGGAATAGACTCATTCCCCCATGCATAAAGTACAAGACAAATGATGCACATGAAGGGTGCAAGTATAATTACCAAACATATAAGGTAGATCTAACTAAAACTTTATGTGTGGAATAAAGTAAAAAACCCCTTATTTACGTATATAAAAGGTTTTTTTCCTATCTAAGTGTGTTTTCAAAATATGATGTTGGTAAAAATATTTTTTTAATAGCCATTTAAAAAAAAAAATTCTTTTAAAAGATTAAATTATACTTATTTAAAGTGTAGCTTCGTATTTAAAAAAACTAAATCCTTGTTGTCCTCTCATTATCTTACAACCAACTGACTAACTCATCTTCCCCTTCTCTTCTCTCCTCCCCTCCCCAGTCACTTGATGCCATACAAAGATATTCTCTCCCATAAAATTGCACTAATTTGGGATTTGTTTGCGACCAAGCCAATTTGTACAATTTATTTACAGTAGAGAGTTGTCTAATGAGAATTTGTAGGTGGAGGTAACGTTTTTCTCAACGAAGAGCATTGGGGTTGAGGACGATTTTAGGGTTGAAATTGTAATTATTAATTGTCTCGATGTCACTATGTCTTACGCCTACTTTAAGATAAACATCTCTTTATTGTAGTTTTTTAAAGTTTATTATACATTAGCCTAACACAAAAACGACCAATATGAAGTGCGGTATGACACAACAAAACGTAACATGACATAAGATGACATAACAAAAAATCTTTGTTTTACCAAACATGGATATAGTCGAAATACAATGCGACACATCATGAAAATATATTTAGTACGCAATAGATGGACGTTAATATATTTTATAAACATATGCATACCAATATATGAAAATTAGTGCATGGATATATATTTGTTTGAGAAGTAAATGATTAAATAACAACAAACCTTCGAAAGGGGGAAGAAACTCGTATACACAAAGTATACAAAGAAAATACAAAACCTAGGGCCCCAAAATACAAGTGTCCCCTCTGGATCTCCTCTAAAAAAATGACCGATGGAAGTGTCGGGCTAATACTATGCTTATGCCAGATAATGAGGGAGCCAAAACATTATAGCGACTTATAGCGGTGACAAGATCAACACCTTTGAAACATTTATAATTCCTCTACTGCCACACCATCCAAAGAATGCAATGAGGAACCATCGTCCACAATTTCCTTCCACCTTACCAAACCTTCGGGGTCCTTCAAACCGCCATCACCTCCATAAGAAAATGGATAATAACCCACTGAATAAGTCATAATGAAATGAATATATCCCATAAGCTCCATGAGAACCAACAATGCACAAACAAATGATTAATCAACTCATCCACCTCTTTACATAACGATCATCTACTAGACATTCTTCTCCCCTTTTTTTCAATCCTTCTGCAGTCAAAATAGCTAGTCTGACCACCGACCATGCAAACAAATTAACCTTCAGAGGCACCTTCACCTTTCATACTTTCTTCCTCATGAAAGAAGAGACCCCCCTCCCATGCAAAAAAGTATAAAAATTCTTAACCGTGAAACTACCATCCTTTGAGAATTCCCATCTCAAGGCATCACCCCCTACAAATGGAACTACTGCATCCTCCAACCACTCAAAGAAGGATTCTACACTACACCAAAATGACAAAATTGTCACCTTTCAGTCGGTCACCCTTGTCAAGGTCATTGACCGTGACAAAAAAACATGCGTTTTGTGTCACGGTGATTGACCTTGACACGATCGTGATAAAGAATTGTCACGGTCAATGACCTTGACACGACCGTGACAACTTCTACAACAAAAACCCTTGCCCCTACTTTTTTTCCCACCCACCATTCCCTCCCTCTCTCTCTCTACGCTTCTCTCTCTCTCTCTCTCTCTCTCTCTCTCTCTCTACTTTCAGGTTTATTTCTCTCTCTCTCTCTCTATCTTCCATTTATATATATGTTTGTGTGTATATATATATATATATATATGTGTGTGTGTGTGTGTGTATATGTGTGTGTGTGTGTGTGTGTGTGTATGTGTGATGGGTGGGGGTGTGGAGGGAGGTGGGGCAAGGTGGGGGGCTATTTTGTGTGTGTATGTGGTGAGTGGGGTGTGTGGAGGGAGGTGTGTGTATGTATTTGAATTAACCCATGAATTTGTATTTTTTGTATTTGAATTAACCCATGAATTTATTTTTGTATTTGAATTAACCCATGAATTTATCAAAAAAATTGACAAATTCACGAGTTATTAATTTTTGTATTTGTATATATATGGGTTCTTGAATTTTTTGCACTTTCGTTGAAACTAACTCGTGAATATATGTTTGTGTATGTTTGTTAGGTGTATATGATGTTTATATGTTGGAAATAACCCATGAATTTGTCAATTTGTTTGTGGGGGGGTTGGGGGTTGGGAGAGAGGGGGGGGGGGGGGGGGGGGGGGGGGGAGGGAAGTCAAGGTACCATTGCAATTCTCTTAATATCGTGTTTTGATGATTCTATGAGATAATATATATTGTTTCAAGGTTAACTCATTGTAGATAAAAACATTCACATAGTAAAATTAAATTGAATCCATCCATAGATTATATAATTACATCCACTAAAATATAATTAATAAATGAAACACTTTTAGATGAAAGTAAATTAATAATTAGTGCCCATTTCATATGAAAGTAGGATTGCCCCTCAGTGTAAATTAGTAAATTAATAATTATATACGTTAATTGTTAGTTTAATTGATGAAATGAATTAATTGAGTAGATGAATTAGAAGGAGTACGAGATACACACTTGTTGTTGACATTTCTGCTGGATTATTTATGTTTAGTAAATGTTTGGTTGGTTAGTTTTAAAAGTGGCATGACCACTGGATTATTGTACATATGGGGGTGGGATTTTTCAACTTTTTTGAAAATTACTCTGTATATCGAACAATATATATATATATATATATATATATAGTATGATAATTAAATGAAACATACTTGAAATTAAATATAGTGCGCATAGATACTAGCCTTCTAGTTCTTATGCGTACGCATTCAATAGCCCTTAGACCCGTTCGAGAGTCATTACCCCTGTAATGAGATCTCTCGAATTGTCCCGTTTGGACAGTTTGAGACTGTAAAATTTCTGTATAATATTCTTATTAGCTTAAAGTTGTTACATCTATTCCATGCTTTACATCTATTCCGGCATATATAATATATATAATAATAATTCCATGCTTTACATGTATTCCACGTTAGATGTTTTCAACTAATTTAGATATATTTATGTTTATATGTGTACTAATAACATGTACGTGTACATGTACTTATGCGTGTGTGTGGTGGGGGTGGGTTAGGGTTGTGTGTCTATGTGTACTAATAATATTTTTTTTTATCTGTACTAATAACATTTTTTTTACAGCAAATGTCTCCTTCAGGTATTAAGGCGAAGATGATGATGTTGTTTATGATGACGTCATCCGGGTTCGGTGGTAGCGGAGGCGATGAGGGCTCCTCGGCCCCTAGGCTCCCCAAATATGGAAAATTTGGGATTACCATAGAGAACAAATCGGAGCTATTAGCGAGATCCCTCGAGCTGCTAAAGACGGTCATCGGCCCGGGGTTTATGAGTTGGAAGGAGGTGCCATATGAGCTCAAGTTAGCTGTTTGGGCGGCACTACAGGTAATATATTTATATTTCAAATTCAATTTCAATTTCAATTTTGATTTCATTTTATATTTATATTTATATTTATATTTATATTTATATTTATATTTATATTTATATTTATAGTTATATTTATTCGCAACTAACACTGAATTTGTTGGACATGAACAATTCAACTTGGATCCAAAGCTACGCGATTCCGTCTTGTAGAAGTTGAGGGAGCAACACAAGACATGGAAGAAAAATATGCGGACACGGTACTTTGGGAAAACACGAGAGTCCATTATACAATGGCGTGGATCCGTCCCGTCCAAGGAGCCGATCTCATTGGCACAATGGCAAAAGCTCATTGACAATGAGACCGAGGATCGACAATTGGCACCTCGCCAATCGAGGAGGGAAAATCGGGAAAAAAAGACGGACGTGCACTACTCCGGCCGGACCTCTTACGCCAAGGTGGAGCATAGGATGAAGGTAAGATTTAATTTTTCTATAACTACAGAAATATATTATTCTTCATTATTTTACTTTGCGGGGCCGATACTAATTTTACTTTATTTTATTTCTGGGGGTAGGGAGTGGGCCAGGGGGTAAGCCACATAGGCTCGATACTTATGTGGCTCTTCGGACGAAGAAGGGGAAGGACAAGGAGGTGTCCCTGAGCGTCGCGGCCACGATTGTAAGCAATCTGACAGTTTAATTTTTTTTAATCACGTTATAATTTTTTAGTTTACTTATTTCACTACTCATGTGCTTTTTGTCGTTTCAGGCAAAGCTTAAGGAAGTCCATGAATCGTAGTCTGATGCCGACAAGGCGTGTTTGTCCACAGATGCACTCAGCCAAGTGCTTGGCTCTTCTCCCAAGGGGAGGACAAGGGGGTGAGCTCGCAGGTGGCTAAATCTAGGATCATCGGATTGGAGACGAGCGACATCGGGTTGGCTCTAACGGTGGATTCACACGATGCGAAGCTTTCCCGTTTGGAGGCGACAGTCCAAGATATGTACGCATTCATGAAGAGTACGTTGGACGGAGATCATAAGGGGGAGGGGAAACGGAAGGAGAAGACGGTGGAGGAAGAGGAGGTGCAGGAGAACGAGGCGCAGGAGGACGAGGATGTGGACCTCGCTGCTTCTTCACCGTTACGTGCGTATTTCGATGATCCACTTCCTTATTTGGCTTCCCCAGACCGACGTCGACACTTGGTTGGCCGAGCGTGTCCATAGTGGATGTATTTGATGGAGAGAGGATAGGGCGGGGGTTGAGGAACCTGAATATCGTTGAGGGTGGAATAGTTCATGGACGTGCGCTTCAAGGGATCGAGTCGAAAGTGCTCGTTACACATGCGATACCCGGGAAGGAGAACTCCCTATTGTGGTTGCACAAGCAATGCGGAACGATGTATATTAGTGGGTGTGTCAATTCGTATATCGTGTGGCCAACTCACCTCCTCACATTTACCCAAGACATGTAGTAACACTATTTTTTAGTTTGTCCAGTTTAATTATATTTAGATTATATCATCATGTATATTATTTCTATTTTGAATATTTGGATTATATCGTCATGAATATATATTTGCACTATCTTTAGTTTATTTGGATATATGATGTTTGAATAGGTACAACCAATGTTGTTATAATAGGTACAAATATACTGCTGACCAGTGGTAGTGGCCATACTGCCCAGCATAATTTTTTTAAATTCTGTCCAGAATTGTCACGGTCATTGACCGTGACAAGTCCTTGACAAACCTTGTCACGGTCATTGACCGTGACAATTTTTTTAAATATTATCACGGGTTTGTCACGGTTATTAACCGTGACTAAACTTGTCACGGCTCATGACCGTGACACGATCGTGACAATTCTAACGAACTTGTCAAGGTCAATGACCGTGACACGTCCGTGATAAAAAAATTTGTCTCGCCCCGAATTGTCAAGGTCAATGACCGTGACAATAGGGCATATTTTGTGTAGTGCTAACTCCTCTAACTCCCAATCATGAAAATATCTTCTAAAATGGGGATTCCACACCCTGCCCCTTGATTGTCAACCTATGAGGCTCTACTAAATCCTCCTTATTCGTCACAAGACGGAACATGCCCAATAAAAGCTCCTTCAACGAACCATGCTTCCCACATTTAGCCCTCCACAACCTAATCATATTCACACTCATAACCTGAAAAGACGTGATAAATCATCCCACCCCTGTGCTATAAACCTCCAACTCCCCAACCCATGGGAAAAGCTCCCCACTCTAATCCCCCACCCATAACGAGTAGTCCTATATCGAGCCACTCCGATTTTCCCCACTATATGTTCTCCTCTCAATAAAATCAATACAACCATTTTCCTAATAAAGCTTTATTAGAGTGATCTAAGCCTCTCACTCCCGCACCCCCCTCCATCAGCAGTTTACACTTATATTTCCATCCCACTAATTTATCCTCGTTCCTTCTCCAAAGAAAACCCGTCATCATTTTCTATAACAACTCACATAGTGAGAACAAGAAAGGCAATATCGACATGAATTAAGTGGGTATCCTCGATAAAAAACTTTCGATCAGAGTCAGCCTCCCCCTAGAGAGAAATTCGTTCTTCTAACCAGACAACCTCCTCTTAAACCTTTTGAGCACTATTTTGTAGATATAAATGGATTTAAATTTGTCCCTTAACGAGAGGCCCACATAAGTAGAGGGTAGTGCACTGAATTTAAACCTAAAAACGTCTGCCACAGACCGTAGATACTCAACATTCCGAATTGCGATCATCTCACACTTCCTGACAATGATATGAAAACTCGACATATATATTATATGTGTTAATATGTATACTCTCACATATAAATGTATCTGTATTAAATACATATTAAGTAAATATCCACTATAATATATATATATATATATATAAAATATTATATGCGTTTTCAATGTATAAATATGCGAATGTATATTAGTATATCTATGAACAAAAGAAATTTTTATAGTTGTAAAAAGGAGTTTAGGTTTGGTGGTCTATTGATGCAAAATGGTGCTCATAAGTTTCGAAAATAATATCAAATGTAGCCCCCCAAATACGAAGTTGAACCCAAAATACCCAATAAAATACTAATAAATGGTTGAGAGAAATAAGGGACGAGGATGAGGACGAGGGTAACAAAATTCTCTCTTTGGTTGCACCGGCGAATCCCGGTAGCACGCATAAATAGTCCTAGCCAGGAGAGCCTAGTGTACACCGCATCGATACACTTTTAAACTTCAAATGTAAACCACCTATATCCATTCCATTATCTTTAATTTAAGAGTAACGATCTTTGAAAGTGATCAGTCCTTTTATTTTAATGTACACCAGTAATATTTGTAAATAATGGAACAATTTATAACACAATTGATCCTTCTACATGTTTTATTGGTTATACTTGATAAGAACCTTAAGCTTAAATTATATGTAACCCTAACTATTTTTAATACTGTATTTCTTTAATTAATTGAATTAATTAATTAAAATGAGTTTTAAAACTAGAATTTCAGTTAAATAAAAAGGATTTAATTTTAATGCATTTAATGATTTTCGATGAATTAATTGACTATGTTGCAAAATGGGATTTGTTAAAAAAAACTTAGGGGAATTTGAGTCTTTTTTTTTCACACGAACTCCCCCAAAACAATTTAATTTGGACATATACATTTTATTTTTTAGAATTTTAAAGAAGCTAGAATGTGAATTATACTCATAATTATAAAGCAAGTAGAAATAAAAGATAAAAAGAGGAGTGAGCATTTTGTGGACCTAGACCATAATAGTGGCATTGAGAACTACTATAGCGGCCTCATACTACCAGTATAACAGCCAAAGAATATGGGTAATGTCCCCCCCTTGTGGAAATGGTTTGGTAAGTTACCTGTGTGTATGTGTGTGTATGCATTTCTTTCTCTTAGGACTCTTTTAGGGCATGATTTTAAATTGTATTAAAAAGTGTTTGGGGCTTAAAATTTTCATGAATACTTCTACACTACGCATACTTGTACAAATAGAAAGATAAAGATCCTATAATTTCTCCCATAAACCTCAATTAAACAAAACTTCAATCTTATTTTGGGAACCTTTAAACTCATATTTTGAAGAAGGACATAAAAGCAAAGTTACTAATTTTTGCAAGACGAACATAGTGGAATCTCAAATTTTCTGGATACTTATTTTTTAGGAAATAATATATCTGTTTTTATCCTTGAGTATTATTTTATTTGAAGTTTCGTGAATGATAATTATGCATGTTTTCCAAATATGATAAGAAACTTAATAAGTAAAAAGTGATAAAAAAATTATAAATTTATTTTTATAATTTTCTAAATTCGGTTTCAATACTTGAAATATCATACGCTTATGTAACTTGATAATATATGTTCAATTATGACATCACTCATATCAGTATTATTGTGTAAAATGTGATAATATTTTGTTGAAAATTTCATATAAGCATGTTTAAAATGGTTTACGATATGATGTGAATAATTACCAAATAAATCGAAATATTGAAAATGGCAACTTGTTGGTTTATTTTGTAGAAATCATTTATCAGATGACATAGTTGGTTTATTACACATTAAATCATACATGTGTGAAACAATGGATTTTAAGGTTGGAATAAATAATGAAAATAAAGTTAAAATTCTGCATGTTATTAAAATGACAATGTTGGGATTGTGCGTGTTAGTTGTACTTTCATTATTGCTATAAGTATGATACTTTCTAGGTATGGTACTATGAAACAAGTATATTAATTATTGTTAATGATTCCTAGGTATGGAACTATGTATAGATCACTTATACGTTTGGGTTATACCTAGGTATTAGACTAGGTGAGGATTTTACGTCGTTTTACCCTGAGCGTAAAAGTAGAAAACATTTATGGTTTTTGGGAATTTTCCTTGGTAGGAAATACTTATGGTTTGGTGATTTCTAGGTATGGGACTAGGGATGGATTTCGTGTCGATACCCAAATTATTTTTAGGGCTAGACATAACTAACAAAAACATTATAATGAAAAATAATCAATAACTAGGATAATAAACAGATATTAAAGGTGGATTGATGTAGTTTCAGTCTTTGTGCGGGTGTACGTTGACTAGCTACATTATATGTTCGGGACTTACACTATCTTTGCTACTTTCACAGGTTTATGTTTGATTCATGGACTAAACCAAAATAGGTAGACGGTTATAGCAAGATGGTCACATACCAAGACCGTGACCAGCTGCTCGTGGCCAAAAGTCGTGACCAACATAGAAACACATGTGACCAGTTCCATCACCATAGAGTTCCATCACCTAAACTGGAGCTTGTCATGGCCCTAGACCATAACCAGGTTAGGTCACGATAATGGTTCGTGACCATTATGGTGACAAATTTGTGCCGAAATTCTCTCTAACTATGGTCATGGTCATTGGTCATGACCATGTACACAACCATGGCTAAAATTCCCTCCAACTATGGTTACTACTTTGGTCTGTGACCATTTTGAATTAGTCACAACACATGCTCACGATCGTGGGGCAAAACCAATCCAATTATAATGACATGGTCACGAATGATGATGTGGAAAAAAAGGGTCACGACATGTGGTCACAACCCTCAGTCATGACCAAACTTTTTATTTATAAACCCCCAAACCCTTTAGCAATTTTTCATGGAAACTACCAAAACCTCTCTCTTTCTCTCTAGCATTCCCCTCTCTCTTCAGCGTCTCTCTCTCTCTCTCTCTCTCTCTCTATATATATATATATATATATATATATATAATTTGTATTAGTGTGTTTATATGCGTGTATTACTATTTTATATGTGTGTGTATATATGTGTATATATTTGTGTATATTGATGCAAAAAACTAGACTAGGCCTAATTATTTTATCACATATAAAATTAAGTAAAACAAACAAGACACAAGAGATTATATAGTGGTTCGGCCCAAAGTAATAACCAACATCCAGTATTATGTATCGAATGCCTTGACTTGTTTTCTTGTCCCTTGCAATGATGGTGATACAATATATTTATATCCAAAAAGGGGGGGGGGGGGGGGGGGGGCTTACTCGTTGTCATGTGAAATGATCGAATGCCTCTTTTTGTCAGGAATTTTTTTTATCACTACATAATTGGAATTAATTATATGAATGTTGTTGCCTCATAGGCAATATGGGCTGTAATACTGTTGGCGCTTGGATGGCTATACATAACGGATTTTACGTTGTTGGTCGGGCTTCCTTACTGGTCGGATAACCATGTTGGCCGAGCTTCTTTGTTGGTCGGATAACCATGTTGGTCGTGCTTCCTTATTATGATGACTTGGACTGGTGACACATAGGATAACACATAGTGTCTTATAATTGGTCCACGTAGGATGGGATATTTTAGTATCAACAGAAGCCTCCGATGTTTCATGCTTGGAGTTGATGCGAAAGTGTGGAATATTATGCTTTAGAAGTAGCTCGGGTTGTTTAGTTTAGCTGCAAACCTTCCATACTTGTGAATTTTATTACTTGATTGCTGACTTTGGGCGCGAATGGTAATTTTTATAAATATTTCAAATTTCAGCGAACCTTTACGGGGTATCATCATCTTTTTCTTTACTATCCGTCGTAAAACCAAATGTCGTTCTCTTTAATCATTACTTTTCCCAATTTTCAATGAGCCTTATAAAAAGGGCGGTAAAACTTTGATTATCTTCTACCTCTTTCTTCTGATTATACCACTGGGTTTTTTGCTTTCGTGCGATCGTTTTCTTTCCAGTCTTTAGTTCTTGCTGAATCCTTAAATCGTTGTAAGATTCTTTGCTCTCCTCTTCTTATTTTTCTTCATCATGGTTTACTCTATCGAGTGACTTGATAAGTTCAGAACTGATTTTAATATTCCATCTTGGGTTATATTAGAAAATCCCACTTTTCCTTCTAATTTCTTCTCTTTTGCTGAGTGTCATTGGTTTCCTTCCATCTTTATTGTTGAATGTGGTTTCACATTTGCTCCCAATCCCCTGTGTTTGGAGTTTTGTCAATATTTTGACATTGTACCTCCAAGAGTGGCTCCCAACACATGGAAAGTTGTAAATGGAGTTTGTAGATAAATAAAATTTATGGATCCCATCTAAGGATTTCAGAAATCTTGTTTTGTTATAAGTGGGTAACTAGCGATACCACATTTTATTTGAAAACTAGGGCTGTTAGTAAAGCTTTGGTAGTTAATCTCCCTGGTTCTAATATGAATTATTTTGATCACGAGCTAGTTGTAAAAAATTGGCATCATGCCCCTTTAGTTGGAGGTGCTAAATACCAAGGACCTAGATGTCCTCTCTTTAGCAATGGAATAAGTTATATTATGTTTTAGTAGATTTTCCTTGTTTATGTTTGATAAAATGTCATAATGACTATTGTTTTATAAATTTATTTGCAGTTGTGAAAAAAAAAGAAAGTCCCCCAAAGAGAGAGAAGTAAATTTGAAAGAGTTGAAGATTATTTGTGGACTTCACAAAGTATTTGCTGAGGGGCACATGAGGTCTACTTCTTATCTGCTCTAGTACAAGAACATTGTTTCCTCTTTTATTGCCAGACTAGCTGCTTCTCATACTCTTGTAATTGATCTTGACGCAGATATTTTTGTTGATTCGGATACTCTTCTATATGAAGTTATGAGGAATAGGAAGTCTCCTGATATCTTTTTTTCAAGTGTTCTGTATTCCATGGGTTCTTCAATTCTTCCCCTTCCAAAGTCTCAATTCGATACACATCGAGTCGGATAACTACAGTAATACGATATAGACCATGCCAATTGTCTTCTAGCTTATTATTCTTCTTAATAACCTTCTTCAAAACATAATCTCCCTCCTTTAAGTTGCTCAGAATGACCCTCTTGTTGTATAAACATGTAGTCCTTTGTTGATAAGCTGCATTTCTTAGAGCTACAGCCTCACGGACTTCTTTCAGCATATCTAAATCTAATCTTCTCATCAGATCGCTGACTAGGGTATTAAAGTTAATAACTTTACATGTAGGTAAACCTAGTTCAATAGGGATAACGACTTTAGTACCAAATGCCAATATGTAGGGAGTTTCTCCAGTAGATATTCTGGAAGTTGTTCGGTTAGCCCAAAGGACCGAATGCAGCTCATTGATCCAATTTCCTTTCGCATTTTCCAACCTTTTATTCATCCCGTTCAACAAGGTTCTATTAGTTACCTCTGTTTTGTCATTGCTTTGAGGATGAATGGGAGTAGAGTGGATTTTTTGGGCATTAGATTGGGTGCAATAAGCAACGAACTCGTCATTATTAAATTTGTGCCACGGGCCGTTATAAAGGCATATGGTATGCCATACCTACTTATGATACTTTTCTAGATGAAGTGATAAACATTTTCATAATCCATGTTAATTAATTGTTCAGCTTCCACCCACTTCGTAAAATAATCAACATCTACCACCAAGTACTTGAACCATCCTTGGGTGGTTATTAAGGGTCCGACGAAATCAATTCCCCGCATAACAAAAGTCCAAGGAGAAGTGATTCATGTTAAGAGAGCCTGTGGAGCCTTGCATATACTGGAAAACCTCTATCACTTATCACATCTCTTGGCAAAATTTTCACAATATGTTATCATGGTGGCCTAGTAGTATGTATTCTTTATAACAACGTTCTTCTTTATACATCAGCTCCACAAGACCCTTCATGGACTTCCTCAATCAGATCCTTAGCCTCAGCTGGATGCACACACCATTGTAGACTAGAATTTAATCCTCTCCTATATAACATACCAAAATCTAGTACATATCTTGCATCTTTGTATTTTTGCCACTTTGCTTCCAGTAGATCGGCCATAAGAATCCCATCTTCAATATATGCTCTTATGGGGTCCATCCATGATGGCCCTATATCAACTGCAATGAAGTTAACTAGCAAATCTTCATTAATCCAACTATTAGAAAGTAGCTCAATAGGAATAGTTCTTTGTATCTCCGTTCTGGTTGCTAAAGCTAAACGAGTAAGTGCATCTTCTCAGGCGTTCTCCAATCTTGGAATCCTAACCATCTGAACTGCTAACAAGGTGGCAATTACTTCTAAATTTTTACCTAAATATCTAGTCACTAGTTCTCCTTTCGCTACATATAAACTCAATAATTGATTTACAACTAACTGTGAATCACTGTACACCCCAACTTGCTCCGTGTTTAATGATTTGGCTAGACTTAATCCAACAGTCACAACTTCCTACTCTTCTTCATTATTGGAGGTCTGTCTTGAAATTGGAAACATAGAGCGTACTCTATGCCTAGCTTGTCTAGAGTATTGAGAATGATTATAGATCCACATTCGATTGCATAAGATGTTTCGTCAACATACATACTGCATAGGGGGATATCGTTGTCAAATACTTGGTTTGTCAGAATCCCTTGATAGAAAATTTTATCTTTCGCCTCCTTAAGTTTCATCTTCACCTCCTGTACTCCATTAGGTGGTTTTGGTTGGTCTTTTTCTATAATTTCCCCTGTTTAGAGTTGGTCGGGCATATCTCCAACAAATCTTCCATCTCTTGCATGTTGCTCATCCAGAGTCTCTTGTTGCTCGGGAAAGTCTGGATAAGTGAATTCTATAATAAAATCAAGCACAACTTGGCTTTTTAAAGCAGTCCTTGGTTAAGGCAAAGCTTGTCTTAGTGGCATATCAGTGTATACCACTATGGTGTGGGATTGAAAATATGCTTTCATACATCTGCTAGCTTTAATTAAAGCCAAGAATAATTTCTTCTTTCTGGGATACCTTACTTTTGCTCCCCAAAAAGATTTACCGGTAGAATTCCATTTTCATTTCTGATCAGGGCAGAGCTAACTACTGACTCAGATACCTCCAGATACAAATACCACTTTTCTCCCAAAATTGGTAGAGAAAGTAATGGCAGTTCTCCCAGATACTTCTTCAACTCAAAGAATCCCTTTTCACATTCATCATTACATTCAAAGGATTTTTTGAGTACCTTAAAGAGTGGAAAACATTTACCCATTGCTCGAGACACAAACCAGTTGAGTGCTGCTATGCGCCCAGTTAACCTTTGGACATCCTTTTTGTACGTCGAAGACTTCATTTGGATTTTTGATAAAGAGAGGATACTGGTTTTTGGAATTTTGATAAGGAAAGGAAAAAATATTTTTGATTCTGGATAAAAAGAGAATTTTCTTTTTGTAGACGGTCTAAGCATGATTATTAGAATTATTATGTTTTCACTAGTATTAATTCTCCTAAATGCAAAATGAAATGCCGGACAGGACCTGAGCCTGGAAAAATTGGGTTTGTATTATGTGAAACGCTATGGCTAGACTTGTGACCAGGCTCACGGATAGGGTTCCATTTTAAAAATGCGTGAAAATTTGAGCGGCAGGCCGACTAGGAATTTCGGCAGAGTTTCAGGTTGAAATCGACAATCTAACATGTGTGTCCTAGGCTTAACACCTATATTCTAGTTTGAAGTTGGTTAGGTGAATCGAAAAGGGTCCCCCTTTTGGCGTGACTTCCACGATATACTTCTTGCTCTTACGGGAAATCGGTACGTGTGGACAAGCCATTTGATATGCCTGAGTGTACGTGAATTGCCTCACCATATACCTCATGGGGACGGTACGTGTGAGAGCGAATTCGATATACTCGGCGTACGTGAACAAATTCCCTGCGATATACCTCCCGTCATGACTTCGATCAAGCGGCACGATGCGGGGGAACCATTCGATATACGTCGAAGTTACATGGCCAATGGAAGGTGAGAGTCATATCTCTTAGGCTAACTGTTCCTGCCAGACCAGTACCCATCACGAAGTGACCCTCCAGTTAGTGGGTTAGAATTTGGTTAATAATAATGCTCTTTGGTGTTGTCGTGTGAATCATGCATGATTCTCTTATTAGTATCTTATGAGAATGTATTTTCCGATTATGCCAAATAGGGAGAAAAGTACAAGTACCAATGGTTCACTAAGTAAGGATGAATGATCTGTGCAACATGTGGATATATGTGACCCTAGGTGCACGTGGTGCCAAGTGTACATGGAGAATTTTCTACAAGTGTGTGAATAGAAGCATAAGTATGGGAGATACATAGAAAGGGGAACATGAAAATAAAATACAAGTATAACATCCATGTAGATTGAGTCTAGCCCTCAAAAGAAAGTCCCCAGCAGAGTCGCCACTGTTTCCATCCCTCGATCCTCGCGGGGGGCGGAGGGTGTAAGGGAGGATCCTAGGTCCCGCGCTCCCCTCTCGAGAGAGCTTCGGCCGACGTCATTTGAGTGAGGTGAAAAATGTAGAGAGATAGAGTCTCCAGTCTATTTTATTCAAAATAGACAAAAGAAAGGGATCCATCCCGAAGGACAGCTTCCAAAGACGTACTGATGCTTATGAAACCCAAAATTATTCGAAAAGGGTCAGGAGGCTAAGTTACGAAATGGGAAGGTGTTAGGTACCTATTCTTCCCTTTCGGTCATGGGTTTTTGTTATTTTCCTTTATTTCCCCCGTAATATATGTGCATGTGTATACATAATGGAGATAGGAATCATTGACTTGCACCATGGAAGAGGTAAAGCGAGTCATCCGTAGGAAGGTATAAAAATATTAGAAAATAAGATTTACGCGATTAACCTTACGTTGACCGTTATGATGGAACGATAACGCAAGTGGAATAATACACCACTAAAAACAAATATATAGAATACAAAGGAATGGAGTTTAGAGAAAAATAAAAAAGGAGAGGAAAACTAAAAATAGGACTCGAGTCTCGAATTTTACCCCAACATGCCTACCTCGCCTATAGAGGTATCCAAGTCCACGTAGTTCGCATGTAAAACGAGGGGTGGGGTTTATCCCTTAAATCCAACAGGAGGATTCTCTTATTTTTTTGTGTGTGTGTAGAAAAAGTGTTTGAGTTCTGAGAAGAGTATAAGAAAAGTATGAGAATTCCCATTTGGAATTTATGATCAAAAACTCTTTTTCTTATTTTTTGGGTTTTTATTTATATGAAAATAAGAGATGTGCAATAATACTAAATAAAAAGTACATTAGGATGTGTGATATGAGATAATGAAAGTGCTAAGTAATAAAATAAGTTATTGCGAATTTATGAGAATTTAAGGAGAGAATTGAGAAAATTGGATCTTCTTGAAGATGTTGAGCTTGATCTTTAATGTTGGAAATAATCCCTTAGACTTGGATGATGACGTAGGGTAGTGATTTCACCAAGTTTGATGAAAAGGATGATGAAAAGTGAAGGTTGGAAAGGGATTTGGATGTGGAAATCGCGCTAACTTCGAGAGACGTTTTCTGGATTTGCTGAGAGTGATATCTATCAGATCTGGGCTCTCCTTGCAAGTGAGGTCAGGCTTGATTTTTATAGGCCCAAGGAATTGCCGATCGGAATAGACCTATTCCTTCCAATCGGCAGGTGCGTTTAGGCACACTACCGATAGGCAGGGTTAGGGACCTGCCGTTTGGTAGTGTCTTTTAGGCCTTTTTGGAAAATTGGCCACAGAATGTAAACTGTTGATCATAATCGTGAACGGGGTGGACCGTTGGAAAGGTAATTTAGATACCTTCGAAAGTCCTACCATTCCCGGGTTTGGGAGTTTACTTTGGGTCAAATATGGCTCGGACGCATTCGTCTGTCCATTGGACTGGGAATCGTCGGATGCAAACGAATCGTTCATCCGCATGGTAAGTCCGAATCGTGCACGGGCAGATCTTTGGAAAGGTTAGGAGATGTACTTAGACATTCTAAAGAGTTTGATCCGGTTCTAGGAGTTGACTTCTGTCAACCGAGCCCTGGAAGCATTCAGTGACTTTTTGGAGTAAAATGGATCGTTCGTCCGTACCGTAAGTCGGAATCGTGCACGGGATGGACTGTTGGAAAGGGGTTTTAATGCCCTTCAAAGATCAATTTAGTATCGATTGATTGAAAGAGTTCACCTAGGTCAAATAGAGTCTGGGAGCGCCCGGTGGCATCTAGATTAAGTTTTAGGAAAAATATGTCATTCGTCCACATGGTAAGTCAAAATCGCGCACGGGATGGACCGTTGGAAAGGAGTTTTAGTGCCCTTGAAAGATTCATTCAGTCTCGATCAAGTTAAAGACTTTGACTTTTGGTCAAATAGAGCGTGGGAGTTCCTGGTGGCTTCTAGGTCAGTACCCAGGGTATGACTTAGGTTTGTAATGATGAAGGGAGGTGCTAGGGACCTAAGGAGAGTTTAGGGCATAACAGAATGGGGTGTCTACATATAAGGTAACCATCATGGAATGAAACCGTCATTTGCCTATGATAACATTAAAATGGGAGATAATTTCCACTTCAAGGAACTCTATGAGAGTTAAGATACATCCATCCTGAAAAAGGAAAACTACATTCCATTAGGGAAATGTTATTCCTCCCGCGAACCCGACCAAAATGATGAGATCTCCTGATAAATATTCAATTTATAGGTTCATGTGGTTAAACATTCTTGGGTACATAACCTCTGAGGAAATCCATATTCCACCAAGAGCATGTTCACATCCCATTTAGCACTTCTAAGAGTGATAACAAGGGCATCGTGGTGGGGGGAACATTACTACCAAATCATCGTCAGTGAAAGCAATGGTCTTTGTGTAGTCACTGACTTTTACTCACCATCATTTTCCCCTAGTGGGTTTACCATGATCAATATAGAAATTTTCCAGGTCCGCTATGAGCTTCTTACATCCATTCCGGGGGAGCTCCTCTTATTTTAGTTCAGTTTTAATGCCCCATGCATGACCATAAACTTCCGCCCCATATTTTCTCAGGACATTTTCTAGTCACTAAACACGCACAAGCTATGTTGGCTTCTCTTTTTTATCAAAAAAATTGTTCAGGTGGCCTACTGACACCTTCTCCTCAAGGTGGGACTTCAAGGCCTTACAATTATTGGTATTGTGACCATGATTATTGTGGTATTAAAAATTCAATGTTAAATTTCATTTATAAGCATTGCATAACATCTTCTCTACCCATGGTAAGTATAGTCACCATTTGATCTTATAAATCGGATCAGTGAAAACCATGTTGACTTCTTTAAAAAACATCTCAAGGACTTTTTTCTTAGTTTTAGTTTGTTTCCCATTTTTCCTATTTGCTAACTTTTTGTTCACTCCTTCCTTATCTCTATTGTTAGGATGTTTATGTGATAATTTATCATGTATAACATTGGTCATCATGTACTAAACCGTTTCTTAGCTTTTAATTTTAGCTAATATGTTATTGATGGTCTTGGATTCCCTCTAGTTCAAGGACTGATAGAGTAATGAAATTCTAAACAAACCTATTTTGAAGGAATCCACCGTGACCTTCTGGGTGTAATTCTTTACTTCATTATACACCTCCCAGTACCTTGTGGCATACTTGTAGAGTGTCTCCCGAGGCTTTTTCGTCGTCATCAGGAGTGAGTCCATCTAGTTTAGATGGGTGATGTTGGTGTTGAATCTGGATGTGAAAGACTTATCCAACTACTTAAGGGAACCTATTGATCGTTGAGGAAACCTATCTCCAAGAGAGTAGGACAACCAGAGTCTTTATACTTCACAACACCATTCTCATGTATAAAGTACATGGCTTGCTCGGTGATAAAGGCATCAAGAGGTGCATTAGTCCGCTGCTTGACATGGCACAAGTTCTTCAAGAATTTGGCATATGATGGGACTTGTCATATTGAGTTTAGGAATGGAATGTTTATACGAACATTCTGAAATACTTTCTTGATCTCAATCAAATGTTAGGATTTCTTCATCTGAGTCAACCTATGAGGAAAGGGTGATTTGGGCACATATACATTGATGGTCTCATTGATTTTAAACTGTGATATTTTTGTGGATTTGTTAGCTTGCTGAACTTTCTGTATGGGATCTATTGTAATTTTTGTGCTGGGTAGGATTAGCACATCTTGGTTTACATCAACACCGTTGTCAACTTGTTTCTCTAATCTTAGAGTTGTCATCACTTTCATGTTTGCTTAGTAAGTGGGTGGATTGAATTCAGATCTAACCTCATAAGCTAACTCTTTGAAATTCCCCTTAGGTTTAGAAATGGGTTGACTCGGGAATCGACCTTTCCCTTGCTCGAACTCAAGTTGGTTGAAACGTTGTTGAAGCTTTTGGATGACTTGATCCTATGCTTGTGCGGAAAACTTGTTGACTTGTGATAAATTGAGTGACAAGATTCTCGAGAGGTGAGGTGGATGATTGGAGTGGACAAAGATAAGGTTATTGGGGTACCAACTCTCGTTAAGAACTACACGATGGGGAGTAATCATAAGATATGGAAGGAACAGGTACAAGTTGATGGATGACGGTCCTCCATGGTGAACAAAGTGGGATTGATGATGTTATTGATAGTATGGATCATGGTAAGTGTGGATGGGAGGGAGATATTGCCTTGGTACATTTTGTTGAAAGCCGAAAGGACCTCTAACATTTTGTTTTCGTTGCGATGGATGGATGTTGTTTTCGTACTTAAAGGAAAAATAAGGATGGTTCATATTGTTGGGATTGTAAGTAAATGACGGTGGTGCCAGTTTCCTAACGTATCAAATTCACATGTCTATACCATGGTAGGGTTGGGACCATCATGAATAAGGGGGCACAAATGAGATAAGTGATCATGATGTAGGCATATGGTACAAGACGAAGGGCTAGACTCAGATACAATCGTCATTAGTGTAGATAGAGAAAAGTTTTATTACATGTAATAAGTAAGAGAGTCAATGATCTTAGTTAATTTTCTTAAGCCATTGCAAAGTTTTAAAATATGGATCATTCTTGACCTCACAAGTTCTCCCTTGATGGGTCGTTTGGATCTGGAAAACCCATTTATCTCCCCCCCCCCCCCCCCAAAAAAAAAAAAAAAATCTTGAGAGTCATCACCTAATTCAATAAGAAAATTTTACACGATAGTGGGGGTTAAGTGCATGAACTTCCCTTTTTGCATGAACTCAATCATGGCTCGAGATGTGGGAATACAACCATTATAGAATCTATGGTCTAAGCGGCGTTTCTCGAGACCATGACATGGGAAGCTATTAATGGAAATTGAAAACGAATCCATGCATCACAAAATTGTTTATTTGGATTTTGACGAAACCATGGATGGCTTGGATCATTTCATTAGTTTTGCTCAAATGATAAAACCTAAATATGAAATTTTTCATGAGTTGTCATAGGTATGGATAGAATATAATGGCAATGAATGGAGCCATATGAATGAATTATCCTGTAAAGAGAATGTAAACAATTGGAGACGAAAGTTTTCATCCTCCAAGTTTTGATTTTTAAATGTCTCATAAAGGGTGAAAAAAATTTAAGTTAGTATACGGGGACTCATGTTCAAGTCCATAGAAGTTGGGAAACATGGAAATGGTGGTGGGTTAATTTTTAATTGGGAATCTAGGGTGAGGGAAGAATGATTCATGACACTGGCTTAGCCGTTATTTAGGAAAATAGTCCCTTAAGGTACGTTCGTTGACCATGGTTGGCGGGGAAGTGGGAGAACTTGGAGTCACTGAAGAGGAAGAAATCGAATCGGGGATATGAGGCGTAAGATTAATGATGAGAATGAGATTACCTAAGAGTGAATTGAGAGATAAATCGATAGGGGAGCAGGTTAATCAATGGTCAAGACGTTGCTAATTTTCCAGAAAAGAAATGCATTTTTTTTTTGGATTTTTGAGTTTATGAAAAAAAAATGAAAATCATTTTAGATTTCTTATATACGAGGAACGGAAATGAAAAATATTTTTATATTTAATGATTTTTGGGCTATATGAAAAATGAAAAATATCTTTGTATTATTTTTTAAAAAAGGGCAGTGTTGGACTCGTTTTTGAAACCCAGAGGATGGGGCATCAAATTGACTATCAAAAGATTGAATTAGTCACTTGTAAGAAAATGAGAAGTGTTAACTACTAGAAAGCCAATTTCCATCTTCTATTATGTGAGGGGGTAGTCAAATTTTAATTAATCCATGGGAAAGAAAAACAAGGAATCTTATATGTCACATTTGACAAAAATGTGCTCCTACTTTCTTATGAGACAAAAATAGGTTTAGTGGTTAAGTATCACTACACTAGAGACTACAACGATCGACTGTACGGTACCACGCTAGGGAAAGCACCAACCTACTTTACTGGGCGACCTCACTTAAGCCGAGTTTCCTTAGTCGAATTGTCTTAAGAAAATCAATCGAATATTCGTAATGGTGGGAAGAACACATTAGACTATCCTATGAGTATATCATTTTGAAAGGATCCTATGAACACCAAATCCTAGTTGTCTTGATTATTGGTTCATTTTAATTAAGTGATAGCTTTAGGTTAACAAGAAAGTGGGATAAGTGATTAAGTGGGTGATGAAATCTTAACTCGTTTCAATGACCGGGTATAGGTCTTAGGTTGAGTAATTCATCACACCATTCTAAAATAAGACAATGTGGAGATGAAAATAACCTAAGAGAATAAATGAGTGTACAAAATTAACTCGCATGCGGGAGATTCACGAGTGTTTAGAAAGTGACCTCCCGCAGCTTTTACACATGTGTGGTGAAGATCAATTTTAGTCAACTAGGGGCATGTTCGACTAACTGCATCCATCCTCGGGACTCCTACAGAACCAAAATAGAGAGACTTCTGAATCCACTCCATGGGTGATCTCTCATTATTTTGTCCAGTTTCCCTTTTTTTGTGATTAATCATTACACATAAATAGTGTAAACAATGCACCCAAACGATTATAATGCCACAATAGTCCTAATACAACCAATATAACGAATAATAAAAATAACAACTACAAATGAAAATAAAATACAAGTTTTCACACAAGTCTTTGACTTCATGAAGCAGAAATGGTGAGATTTGATAGAATGGCCTAAGTGTAGTTGTTGTAGAAAAAAGCTTTTCAATCAAAGCCCAAGCAATACCTATAGATACTGACAAGAACTAATATTGAGGCAAGTCGAGTATCAATCCAACTTTCAAGTGTGAAGAACTATATGTGTGATGATAGCCGCAAAATTCAATTCCAAGTATTTTTCTTTTCTATTTTTCTTCTTCTTTCAAAAATAATTTCAAGGGTGATTAAATCTTATTAACTAAGCGAGTAGTGATATAAAGTGGGCTAAGTAATGAAATAAAAGGAATAAGGTAAATGATGTAATTTGAACGAGAAATAAACAAGGAATGAACTCCACCCCCATGTCATAGAATTACTACTAGTTTGAAACTTTCCAATTTGATTAACTTCCAAAATATTTATCTAATTCAAAAGTTGATTCTCCTCACACTAATGAATTTGCACAAATATTATTTTAGAAAATAAATTTCAATTCCTACGAACTCTACTCCAAATAGACTAAAATTAATCAAAACGAATTTGCACAAATATTGTGCTATTATGCGCAGCGATAGGTTATTCTCCCATGGATAGACCCTAGTAGGCATGCTCCCCCCATGTTTTGGGAGATGACTCAGTTTTTAGGTTTCGATTTTGGGATTGTTCCCCCTACCTAGCAGTGGGTGCGACAGGTAGTTTAAATACCTTCATGCCGTGGCCCCTACAGGGGTAGGTGTTACAAAGGGTTCAAAACATTAAGGAACGGACTCAAGTGGCCTCTAGCATAACCTTTGTGAATATCATTCAAAGGCCACAAAAGTGCACCTATGTGCCATACTGGCCGTGACCTCAATAACAACACTAGCAGTGCAACGCTGCACCCCCGCTTCCTACTTGGCCACTTCAATGTTTCTGTGATTACTCACTTCTTCTAGTTTTGTCTCAGATTACATATATTTGTAAAGACTAACAAAAGCATAAAATGGAAGGAGAGTCCATACAGAGCACATAAATTAAAGATGAGATAGTGCAGCTATGCAATCACCTCAACCACCTCTACGACAGTCATGCCTCACTCCAGACCCATGTCAACTATCTGACTCAGAGGGTGGTAATGCTAGAGATCGCGGCCTCACCCAATGTGGGCATGGAACCCAAGTTCATTGCTTCAACATACTTTACTGCCATGGCAGTTCAAGAGAATCCAGCCATGGAATGAGTCAGCAGGTGCCAAAAAAGGAGAGTGGAGAAGGCTGAGAAAAAATTGGGGGCCTACATTCCGCTGGCCTTCCCGATTGAAGAGATCTTTGAGTTCATCAAAGAAGATAAGTTGTTAAGGTGGCCAGAAAAGCTGAGAGATCCACCCCACAAGAGGAACAAAGCCACTTGGTGCCGATTCCATCATGACCATCCCCTTGACACTGAGCAATGCTATGATGTGAAGGATAAAATTGAAAGGATGGTTTAGCAAGGGATGCTGTGGAGGTTTCTCAAAGATATTTAGGGGATGCAACCTTATTTCCCATATCGCATGCTCGTTTTTCATTCTTATCTATTCTATTCCATCTATCTAACTTTATAGTGATAACCCCTATAATGTTGTTTTAAACTAAACTTTGTATTATCCTTACGAAGTCACATATGTACGAATACTTATAAAATAAAGTTCACTTTTACAGTGTAATATTTTGATTCTCATCTCCATGAAATGTTATCTTATAAAGACCATTTTGATCTTAAATCAGATCCCGATTCGAGACAACATGTTATATTGGGAATGATAATATCTGAATGGGCCACGATGCCTGAGAAGATGCCTGATTGTCCGAAAGTTGATAATAATTGAAAGTGGAAAAAGAAAATATTGGAGGCATTTATCCATATTGGAGTTCCAATGCCGGTTCTTAGCTTTCGGGATGCGTCATTAGCGGTAAGGGCTTCCAATGTCCGTTCCAGCCTGGGGAGGCTTAAAAATATCCTGTATATTAGCTGTGGGTGGCTTAATAACATAACCCAACCTGGTGAGGCTTGAAAATATCCTCTATGTTAGCTGTGGGTGGATTAATAACATAACCCAACCTGGGGAGGCTTGGAAATATCATGTATGTTAGCTATGGGTGGTTTAATAACATAACCCAGCCTGGGGAGGCTTGAAAGTATCCTCTATATTAGCTGTGGGTGGATTAATAACATAACCCAACCCGTGGAGGCTTGGAAGTATCCTATATGATAGCTGTGGGTGGCTTAATAACATAACCCAACCTAGGAAGGCTTGATAATATTCCATTTACATAAAGAGGGGTGATGATAAAGAAGATAAATGCGATTGAAGGGACTAGAGGAAAGCCCTGGCCTTCTTTGTATGTTCCATACTAGTTATGGGATGACAAAAAACAACTATATGGTTCAAGCAGCCAAGGGTAAATAGAAAACACCTATTTAGGAAAAGCGACATTCAATCAATCTGTTGCGGTCTATGAGAGAAAATAACTCATGTGTAGCATACTTTCAGGAAGGGGCTAGCTTTTTATAATACGGATGCATCCATTATCAAATGGCTGTGGCCCTCTTCAACCGGCAGCACTTCCAACCATAGGTTCAAAGGGTAAAGGGCCACGTCCCTTGCACAGAAGCCATAAGAATTACAACCGTAGCCTGACTTATACGAATGAAGGTTCCGTAGAAGTAATTGAAAGTGCCGTTGAAGTTCAAGAAGAGCAACCTATGGAAATTTTTTTGCTATGATGCCGCAGACTTAAACTATAAGTAAGGCATTTTCAAATATAAAGCAGTTGTATTCATGCATTCATTAAAGCATTGAAGCAATCAAAGTGATCCAAAGACATAATTATCCGCGGTAGGGGACTTGTTCCCCAATATCCAATATTTCTACCTAGAGTACGAATGGGCAAAGATAGAAAAGGGAGGCTGCAGCTTGTGATGTATAATTTTATGAGTCGATTCCTAAAAAGCGTCGCAACCCAATCATTATGGCTGCAGATAATAGAGTTTAATGTATTCGCTAAAGTGCTGCAACACCCAGTCCTTTAATTACAAAAGGAACTTAAAATTAAAAAAGAGTAGTCGTAGCGAGTTGTCCTCACAACAGGCTACAACTATACTTGTGGGAAAATAATTATATATTGGTGCCGCAGAAAGATCATTCAATCAAGTAACCAAGTCTCGAAGCTCAAGTTGTATACTCAGTCAGCTGAACAAAAAAGAATGCAAGTATTGGAACATTTATGTAAGCATAGAGCATGTAAAAGTGGCCGCAGCATTAATAGTGAAGGTCAAATTAAGAAAGTTTTGCAAATATTAGAGTTAAAGGTTACAGACAAAAAGGTCGCAGCCTTGGTTAAGGAATACCAAATTCATAAAGGGACGCAGCCCCATATTTATAATTCTAAAAATTATAGTTACAAAATCAAGAAGTTGCATCATCACGACCATCTCCCTCCTTGCCTTTCGCGGCAGTCTCAATTTCCTCGTTAGCTGTCGCCGCCTTAGCTTATACTTTGTGCCTAGATTTCTCCTAGGTCATGGCCTTGAGCTCATCGATGCATTCTTGATGCTCAGCATCACTAAGTCTCCAGAAAAGAACCTCAGCCGTAGCTTCTAGTAGCCGCAGAGGTAGGCTCTATTGTTGATGAGGAAGAAGTCCCTAAAGCCCTTGAATGACTCCACGGTATGGTTAATTGCCAACTGAAGAGGGTCACCATGATCTGCCTCCATTTTATTTATTGCCATGGTATGGTCCAGGTCATATTGGGCAGACTTGGCCTCCAACTCTTCGTACTTCTTTTGAAGAAGTATAAGCTTATTACTAAAAATCTCCGTAGTCCGTGAAATTTCTGTGGTCTGAGCCTGGGAGGCTTTGAGGGATTTTGTGGCCTATTTGAAGTTTTCCTCCACTTCCTCCCTTGCATTGTTCACAACAGCCAAGTCCATTTGGGCTGCCTAAAGAGCCGCGACAACAGACTTCTTCCCTGCCTCAAATGACGAAGTCCGTGCAGCATCCAAGTCAGCGGTGTGTACCCTCTACGTGGCCTGTCTCAGCTTGTAGAGAGCCTCATACTTCCTCTTCTGGGCCACCATGACATCCGTTGCCTGAAATTAAAAACTTAGTACAAAATATGGAATGCAAAACCAAAAGGGAAAAATCACAAGCACTTACCCTCAAAAGACTATGGAGGCCGCAGTCTTCCAGATCATCATGGTCCTCCTATACCAACCTGTCAAGGTCCTCGGCATCGAGGTCCCTCTTCATTTTTCGTGAGGCCTTCACGGTAGTGTCCAATGATGATTCAGGGTCAGGTTATCTTAATTGAGGCCACAGTCGACCATCAGGACCAACTCCGTCGTGGCACTTAGGAAATGCGAAGTTTGCATTAACTGTAACTATAGACGGTGGTGGAGGAGAAACAGAATGGAGGCTAACATCAGAAGTGGACATCAACCCTGTCGCGACCAGGTTGGCCCCAATGTCATCATCAAACTCAGCTTCTGGTTGGGTTACAACATTTTTCATCTTTTCTGCGCCCTGAGTTGGGGTCACAACAACTGAATTTTAGTCGACGAAAGGGACTGAGGAAGGAGATTTCATATTGGTCCTCTTCCTCTTCCTGCTTCATGCAGTATTATTGAGAACGGTGGCATTCTCGTCTATTTCTGCCAACTGCGCGACCAACAGTTCTCTGTCAACCTCCTCACCTAAAAAGGGAATAATAATAGAATATTCAAAGTCAAAAAAAATTGGCGCGAACAAATAATGATGATCATATTATTACCTCCCGTGGCCATGTCCTTTGGAATGGACTTGATGGGAAAGAAACCTGCTTCGAATACGGTCGCAGATGTTACAAGGACACTGAATTTCTTTTCTTCAGCAGGAATTATCGTGGCCTTGGCAACTCTTTTTTCTTGCCTCCCATTCAATTGTAAGTTGTGTAGCACTGCTGAATAACAATTAAAAGGTTAGTAGAGATTAATAAGGAACTATGAAGAAAGGACGCGGCTATAATCTAAATACCTAGCTTGGAGGGAGAACCCCATTACCGCAGCATTCGATATGACTTCTCCCTTTCATTCTCTTTGGGGTGAATCTCCCAGCCTTCCCCAGAGATGTAGAAATACTTTCCCTTTCAGTTCTTTACACTGGTCGGCCTCCCAGTATAAAGGGTCTCGTCCCTGCCGCGGATAGAGATATAGTAATATCCGGAGAACTTCACGGAGTTTTACTTTAGGCAGTAAAAGTGAAAAAACTCTGCGAGAGTAAATGTCCTTTTTAAATTTGTTCTCCTAAATAAGGACCGTGACAAGTATAGCCCTCTAACCATTGGGATCTAATTGGTGTGGTGCCAGTTTCATGGTTTGGAAAATTTGTCTAATGGGAACAAGAACAGGCAGCCACAACCCGTAAATAAATGCATGAAGTCGGAAGCAAACTCTGTCATCAGCCAGAGCTGTGTAAGGTCTTTGGTTCACGGCTGGTGCTGAGCACATCAAATTTTCTGGAAATTCGAAGGCCTCAGCCACCTGGTCGACCCAATTTTGGGTCATGATGCTACAGATATCAAGCGCAGCTAGGGGCCTCTCAGCCCTCCCAGACGGGCCAACTGGGTTATCCCTAACTTCCGCGACATCGTCTCCTACACCCAATGGATGATTACTTGAATTGGATTTTTCTTCCATTAGCGTGGACTCAAAATCCTTCTTGCAGGCAGAGTCCATAGAGTCTGAATCTAGTATCATGCAATTCGGGCAATCCCTTAGTTGGCAAGGCCCTAGTGATTTCATAGGAGGCACAAAAGGAAGTTTGGGGGGAGAAGCTCCAAAGTATTTTTCCCAGAAACCTCTCAGATATTCGTTCGGGTCAAAGCTCATATGGCTGCAGCAACACCTGAAAAGAAGAGTCCACAGTTAGGCGGCGTAGCCAGTATGATTTGATAAATACTTTTAGAAGTCGCGGCAAGATTAGTTATACGAATTATGTATAAGAAGTGACCAACAAGACTAGCCAAATGTGAAGTGGGGTTCAAGCCCTAAAAGATAATTAGCGCTGCGGCATATTGGTTTGTTGAGGAGTTATTTCCCTATTATAGTTACTAATGGGCTAAAACACCGCTGGCCCTATTTATTAAACCTAAGGGACTACCCTCCGACCCTACAGGCTGCAGCCATCTCCTAAATCAATAAGGGAGCTTACATTGCCGCGACTACACACTCAAAAACAAGGAGAAAATGTAGTGACCTTTACAAATTGAAGCAGTCATGAATCAAGGGGTTTAACTACTGCAAAGGATGAATTTAAACCCAAGGGATTATTCAGCGTCTATAGGCCGCATCCATCACCAAAATTACTAAAGGGATCTTCTACCATGCCGCGACTATTCACACAAACAATTTTGTACTAATGATTACTCATTTAAAGATCGAAGGCCTAGAATATGAGGAGTTTATTCTAGAACATCAAGAATAGTAACATCTGTTCGAGGAACAAATTGGCAACAATTACACAATACAAAAGTTCACAAACTCTTTATCATGTATATATATTTGATTTATCAAGAGTATATGTTCGATTCTTGGAACATAAATCCAAACAATTGAAGTTTGTTCAGAAATGGGGTTTGACATATTATCCAAATAAAGCCCTAGATTTATGTATTCAGAAATGGGAAGGTTCATGTGTTCGATTATGAAAGGAAAAGTACAAACTACAAAAGTTATTTCGAAAAAGGTGATTGGTTGAAAATTTACCTAGAAAAAGAAAAACCGGCAATGCTCAGCTTGAAACCACCTTGCCCCACAGCACAAAGCCTTGGAAGGTCACCGCAAGACCCAAGAGAAAGGAAGAACAGAATTCACTCTCAATTTCCTCTCAAAGTTTTTGTGACACCCCGACTAATTAAATACCGGGTAGCTACTCCATTATTAAATTAATACAAAATTCCAAGTTGGTTCAGTTCATAGCACCACTGTCGAAAACATTTTATTAATTACTAGACACCTAATATTTAAAAGTGAGTTGTCAATTTTAATTAAATCCGATTAACATGAAATAAGTAAATTATGAAATGCTAACATAAGAACCACAACACAAAGACAATAGAGTAACCATAAAATAGTAATGAGTCTGGAGGAATACTCCTCACACAATCCAAATGCTGAAATAAACAAGTACCAAGTCTGAATCACTAAATTAATTACAACCCAAATTCTTGAAATAACTGAATTAAATAAAGTGTCTCTAAAAGGAAGTAGGGCGACATGCCCAACAGATGAGAAAAGCTGATAATATGGAGTCAAGATCGAAAGTGGTGGCATTTATTGTCAAAGTCCTCTAACTTCCACGCCAGCTACAGTCCGTCACCTGAATGGAACTCCTATGCATGGTGTCCTTGTGGCTGGGCACCTAAAAGGTTTTTATAAAAATATATTTGAAAGCAAACGGGTCAGAGCCCGATTGTGGAAAACAGTTTAAAATATAGCAAGTGTTTTAATGACATTAAAACAATGAATGCAAAATACATGTTAGGACGTGCTTTCACATGAAATACTTTCCTCTCGATTATTTTTCCACTCCTAATGTACCCGTACCCATTCTAGTGATTCTCATATCTAACTAGTCCAAAATACATTCTGGCATTTCTAAACGATTCACGCTTTTATTCCGACATCATTAATAAACTAGAGAGCTTTACATTAATTCTCGATATTCCAATTATTAGCAATACTAATTTACTAGAGATCTTCCATTTCATCTTTACAAAACGTTGTTATAATTATACTCACAATTAAACATGACAGTTCATTTCAATTAACCGTATATTATCCTCATCATAAATATACATTACTAGCACCCCGAGACTAAGCTGCGGTGCAAACATACTCTGCTATCCAATCCCGGTACATCACGTACATAAGGACCACGCATTCCGGATCTCTCAGGAATCGTTTTCAAATAATAGCATTCATATAAAATGGAGGCGAATATAGTTCACATCACATGGGTCACGCACATACCTACGCTCCCATGATCAACAAACTTATTAAATTCTCAATAAGTCCTTCTCTGACCTATGACCTCGAGGTACCAATCTAAATCCCCCCCGTAGGCACACAAAGATTAGATGGCCCTAATCGAACGCAAACCTCCCATGATAGCAAGTATGGTAGGTATGTTATACACATAAAACCACATATATTATGCATTCCCACATCTTAGATATCTCGTATTACTAATATAGGTATACTTCTCGTTCTTATACCGTCATTTAATGTTATACGATCACAAGTCCCCGATTTGTATATTAACATCATCAACCCTTCTAACGTCATAATTAGATACTCATTTCCTACTCCATAATTGACATTCAATTTTATTATAAGGTTCTAAGTTCTACTCCTCAACTTATTCCAATCCTCACAATTATACCCACTAATCAATAAGGGAAGGTTAATACTCCAATTAAATAAGTCTACGGAACATTTGAAATGAAATCATGCCAAAAAGCCATTCTGTCAACTCGTTAGTAGTATCGTTCGAACGAGGTCGTTCGAACGAGTTCGTTCGAATGAAAGGATTCGAACGAACTACCAACTCGTTAGAAGGGATACTATCATCTCTTTAGAAGATCATTTGAACGAGGTCGTACGAACGACCTGGGAAGGTCTTCTAACGAGATGGCAGTTTGAGCCCAGAAATTCTCTTCTTCATTTTTCTCCATTTTTCTCTTCTCTAAACTCATCCTAAGATCATCCCAATAGTATTTTAACGTTATTAAACTGTTCTAAGTACTCCTAGGTCACTCTTTAACATATATATGGGGTCAATACTTCCTAAATTAACATATAATCATCAAAATGCCCAAACCTTGTCCCAAACCCTGTAATCATGAACCCAGAATTTAATGACTACAATTTCTCCTTCTAAATACGTTTTCACATCATCAAAAGATATATTTTGTATATAATATTCATCCAATAACATTCTACATGCAATCCCTATATCATATTATGAATCCTACCTCCAATTTCATGGGTTTTCATCAAACTTCCAATATAAGACAATTATCCAATTCTAAGCATGGAAGAAACATTCGCTTGAAATTAATGTAATTAAAACACTTGCCTTAGATGTTCTGATTTGATGTTGAAGAATGAATGTTGATTCTCCTCCCTCTCACTACAAATTTCTTCCAAAGATGGTGAAGGTGGCTAGGGTTTCCTTTTTGGAACATCTTCCAACTCCTCCCTATAACTCCCGTAGTCCTCTAACTTCCCAAATGCTGGTAATGGCTTAGTGGGTTCTTTTCTAATATAAAAATAAAATCTAAAATTCGTGGGTTTTAATTCCCCTATTTTTAAAATTACCAAACTACCCTTTTGGGTTGCCGGTGTGGCCTAAAAATGTCCCGGGACCCAAACTAAACCCATGGATAGTATTTTCTGACTATTTCGACTCTTCCGGACATGTTGGTGCACTCAAAATGACCATTCGGTTGATAAAAATAAAATTCAATTTTTTTAATTCAATTAATTACGTACCTGACGTGACTGATACGCGTGTCCCAATTAAATTTTCCAAATTGTCTTATATCTATCTCGTGATAATTTATGTATCATCAATACTCATGTATTACCATGCATACTCGGAAATAATAAATTTTTAACATCATAATAAAATACCAACTCACATCTCGTTACTATTTATACCCGGATTAATTTCCAATTAATTCTCATTAAATTCGATTAATCCCTTAAATAAATATCAATAAAATTACGGGGTATTACATACTTCCCCCCTAATAATCGAATTTCGTCCCGAAATTCGGAACTAAAAAGTACCTGGTAAAAATAACTCTGGATAGCGCTCGCGCTTCTCTTCCTCGCGCTCCCATGTGGACTCTTCGACATTATGATGCCGCCACTGAACACGTACTAATGGTACTATCTTTGACCTCAGTTTCCGCTCACTTTGGTCCAAAATAGCAATCGGCCCCTCCTCGTAGGAACTATCGGGCTGGAGATAGATGTCCTCCAAAGCAATGTGAGTATGGGCCAAATCGTCCCTAAGATATTTCCTTAGCGAGGATATATGGAAACATCATGAATCCTATGCAAGTGCTCCGATAATCCCAATCTATACGCAACTGGCCCAATACGCTCGATGATAGGAAATGGCCCCACATACCTTGGTGCCAATTTCCCCTTCTTCCCAAAATGCATTTTCCCCTTCATAGGAGATACTCTCAGTAACACCTGGTCCCCCACTTTGAATTCTCTGATGAACCTCTTCACATCAGCTTAGCTTTTCTGCCGATCCTGAGCTACCCGAATGCGACTCCGTATCAACTCTATCCTTATTGAAGTGTCTTGAATCACCTTCGGTCCAAGGAGTTTGTTATCCCCAACATCTAATCAACATGCTGGGGAACGACAAGGTCTATGGTACAACGCCTCAAATGGAGCCATGCCAATGGTGAACTGGTAGGAGTTATTATAAGCAAACTCCACCAGTGGAAGGTACTGCTCCCATCCACCTCCAAAGTCTAGGATGAACATACGCAACATTTCCTCCAACATCTAATTTGTTCGCTCGGTTAGCCCATCAGTCTGCGGGTGATATCCTGTACTCAACCGCAACTCCGTACCCATGGCCTCCCGAAAACTCTCCCAAAACCATGAAATAAATATCTTGTCTCGGTCAGACACGATATTTAGAGGTACACCGTGAAGTCTTACTATTTCCGCAATGAAGAGTTTGGCATATTGTCCCGTAGTGCAGTCTGTCCTCACGGGTAGAAAATGAGCAACTTTGGTTAACCTATCCACAATTACCCATATGGAGTCGTGACCCCTCTGTGACGTAGGTAATCCCGTGATAAAGTCCATCGATATCCTTTCCCATATCCACGTCGGAACCTCTAATGTCTTTAGAAGTCCTGTCAGTTTCTGATGATGCACCTTTACTAGTTGACAAGTGGCATATTTATAAATGAACACGACAATATCTCTCTTCATCCCGCTCCACCAATACTGTCATCTCATGTCTTGGTACATCTTATCCCCACCAGGGTGTACCGCGAACCGTGAGCCGTGCGACTCCGTCATTACCTCATGTGGTAAGTCCTCCCCTTTCGGAATGACCAGTCTCCCATTGAAGCGTAATCCCCTGTCTAAGACAACGGTATAGGACTCAGCTCCCTCTGCTAGTAATCGAAATATTTTTTCCTGACATAACTAGTCGATTGACTGGTCCTTTATCACTTTCATAACAATCTACGGTGTAACAATTATTACAGACATGAACGATCGGGACACTGCATCCTGGTGCCCCAAATCCTTCCACTTGGCTTTCCACACCTCGGCCACCTCATCTACTGGCCTACGGCTCAACGCGTCTGCTACCACGTTAGCCTTCCCCGGGTGATATTGGATATCAAACTGATAATCCTTCACAAACTCAAGCCACTGAGTTTGAAGCATATTCAGTTACTTCTGCATGAAGAGGTATTGTAAAGACTTGTGGTCTGTGAACAACCAAAATTTCTCCCCCAGGGGATAGTGTCTCCTAATCCGAAGAACGAATACGACTGTCGCTAACTCCAAGTCGTGGGTGGGGTAATTCCTCTCGTGAGGCTTAAGATTACGGGAAGCATAAGCTATGGCCTGACTCTCCTGTTGCAGCACACCTCCGAGTCCTTGTAAGGATGCATCGGTGTATACTAGATACTCAACTCCCAGTCTGGGAAATGCTAACATAGGCGCTAAGGTCAACTTGTCCTTCAACTCATCGAATGCCAACAGACAGACATCGCTCCAGATGAATGGCACACCCTTGCGAGTCAGATGTGTCAAAGGACCCGCTATCTTTGAGAAACCCCAAATAAACCTCCTGTAGTATCCTGCTAGGCCCAAGAAACTACGGATCTCAGTCGGTGTCGTGGGCTGTCCCCACTCCCTCACCACGGATACTTTCCCTGGATCAACAGATATCCCCCGGTCTGAAATGATATGCCCCAAAAACTGAACCTCCTTCAACCAGAACCCACACTTCTCATACTTTGCATAAAGCTCATTCTGACGTAGCGCGTGCAAAACCTGTCTCAAATGCTCGGCGTGCTCCTCTTCTATCTGGGAGTAAACCAGAATGTCTTCAATAAAGACGATGACGAATTGATCTAGGAACTCTCTGAACACCCTATTCATCATGTCCATAAACACAGCTGGAGCATTGGTCAAGCGAAAAGGCATAACCCGAAACTCGTAGGAACCATATCTCATTAAGAAAGCAGTCTTCAAGACGTCCTATTCCCTGATACGCAGCTGATGGTATCCCGATCGTAAATCAATCTTTGAGAAGAAGGAAGCTCCTCTCAACTGGTCAAATAAGTCATCGATTCTGGGAAACGGATACTTATTCCGTATCGTGACTTTATTCAAATCCCGATAATCTATGCACAACCTCAACGATCCATCCCTCTTCTTTACGAACAACACGTGGGCACCCCACGGTGAAGTAATCCTCCCGATAAACCCCTGACCCAAAAACTATTCTATCTAATCCCGTAGCTCTCTCATCTCTGCCGGAGCCATATGGTAAGGTGCGCGGGCAATTGGCCGACTGTCCGGCGCGAAATTGATCACAAAGTCTATCTCTCTACTCGGAGGTAATCCAGGTATATCCTGAAATACATCATCAAACTCCCTAACAACTGAAATCGAATCGAGTTGTAGCACCACTTCCTTAGAGGTCTCTTCCTCTATATAGTACAAATGAGTGGACGATCCTCCCTCAGGGCGAGGCATCGCCACTAAAAACATCTCCTGCCCGGGAATGGCAAAGATAATACTCCTACTAAAACAATCAATCATGGCTCGGTACGCAACTAGCCGATCCATACCAATAATCGCATCATACTCAGTCATATCTAACACTAACATATCAGCGGGTAAAGTAAACCTCCCGATCTCTATACCCACACCTCTACAAATAACGGAAATCATAGATCCCCGACTCAACGATGAATCTACACAAGTAACTGTGCTCTCTTCCGTGTCTAACAACCCAATAGTGCGTGCAAATCTCATGGCAACGTAGCAATGTGTGGCCCTCGTATCAAATAAAATACGCCCCAAAGTCCCCTGAATAGGGAACATACCCTCAATAGCAGGTGGATCCTGTGGGACTGCGGCATGCTGGAGCTGATACACTCTCCCATATTGAAGTTGTCCCTACTGGACTGGGACCACTGGAATGGGTGGTAGTGCTGCCATCTGTGGTGGTGCTGGGAGGGCGACGCGAAACATAGGCCTCTGTGGATCGTGATGAGCACCCTACTGTTGCTATGGGGCCTGACCCCTATCAGGATAATCCTGGCATTTGTGGACAGTATTGCCACAAACAAAGAACTTCCCCAGGAAGTTTCCCCCTCACTGTACCTGTTGCTCATGGCCATGATGGCCGTTACCATTCCTACACTGACCATGCTCGCCCTGCTGAAACTGCTGCTACTGACCATTCTGACCCTGCTGGCCCTGATGGTCGTTTTGACCCTTATGGCCATGTCTGAAACCTCCCTGTCCATTCCTGAAACCCCCAGATCTGAATCTCTTATGCTCCCCCTGTTGGAAACCCTGGTCACCCTGCCTGTGCTGTCCCTGAGCAGATTGTGCCTCGCTGGCACCATTTCACCCGGTCCTACCCTGATGTCCGGACTCTCCTGATCTCTTGCTCTCCGATATGTGGAAGCGATGATCCTGTCAGTGAAGTAGTGCAGCGTTAACCACATCAGAATAAGTGGCCAACGATAGATTCCCCAACAAGTGCTGACGGATCCTCGAAGTCAATCCATCCATGAACTTCTGAATTTTCTTCTCCTCGGTTGGAATTTCATCCGGAACAATGTTCAAGATATTGGTGAACTCAGCCTCATACTCGGCTACAGTATTTCCCTCCTGCTTGAGGTTCATCAACTTCCTCCTCATCTCAGTGTGAACAGCTAACGGAAAATATTTGCGGACGAACCGCACCTAGAACTCCTGAATAGTGAGAGCGTCCATCTCCTCCGCGATGGTAATGGACTCCCACCACTGCAATGATGATCCTACTAGATTAAAAGTGGTCAGTATTTGCTTCTGAACATCTGTGCACTCGTACATCCTTAAATGCCTCTGAATGTCCTTCCTCCACTGACTGGATACAACAACGTCAGAGCTACTTGCAAACTCCGGAGGGTGTGCTTTCTGAAAAGCATCAAGAATGCATTCCCAAGAAGACGGGAATGCATTAGCCTGAACTGGTGCTATTACCGTCGCCTGAGGTGGTGCCTGTTGTACAACTGCAAGGGAGGCATTCACCGCTTGGGCTACAATAGCTGCAACCTCGGCGGCATTTATGGTGCCCGAAACTGGTGCAGGCTGTGGCTCGGGTTGTGCATCCCTAGGAACTCGCTGTGCACGTCGTGGAGGCATCTAAAAGGAGAGTAAAATCTTATAAGTTCTTAGTTATTATCTCAAAATAGTTGAAGAGTGGAACATACATAAAAGAATACAACAGTCCTAAAATATAGGGCTCTACATCAAAGAAGTCTCAGTGGAAACATAATAAGCCGTACAGATCCTAAGGACACTAGAACCTGATGCTTTGATACCACCTGTGACACCTCGACTAATTAAATACTGGGTAGCTACTCCTCTATTAAATTAATACAAAATTCCAAGTTGGTTCAGTTCATAGCATCACTGTCGAAAACATTTTATTAATTACTAGCCACCAAATATTTACAAGTGAGTTGTCAATTTTAATTAAATCCGATTAACATGCAATAAGTAAATTATGAAATGCTAACATGAGAACCACAACACAAAGACAATAGAGTAGCCATAAAATAGTAATGAGTCAGGAGGAATACTCCTCACACAATCCAAATGCTGAAATAAACAAGTACCAAGTCTGTATCACTAAATTAATTACAACCCAAATTCTTGAAATAACTGAATTAAATAAAGTGTCTCTAAAAGGAAGTAGGGCGACATGCCCAACAGATGAGAAAAGATGATAATATGGAGTCAAGATCGAAACTGGAGGCGTCTACTGTAAAAGTCCTGTAACTTCCACGGCATCTACAGTCCGTCACCTGAATGAAACTCCTATGCATGGTGTCCTTGTGGCTAGGCACCTAAAAGGTTCTTATAAAAATATATTTGAAAGCAAACGGGTCAGAGCCCGATTGTGGAAAACAGTTTAAAATATAGCAAGTGTTTTAATGACATTAAAAAAATGAATGCAAAATACATGTTAGGATGTGCTCTCACATTAAATACTCTCCTCTCGACTATTTGTGCACTCCTAACGTACCCATACCCATTCTAGTGATTCTCATATCTAACTAGTCCAAAATACATTCTAGCATTTCTAAACGATTCACGCTTTTATTCCGACATCATTAATAAACTAGAGAGCTTTACATTAATTCTCGATATCCCAATTATTAGCAATACTAATTTACTACAGATCTTCCATTTCATCTTTACAGAACGTTGTTATAATTATACTCACAATTAAACATGACAGTTCATGTATATTATCCTCATCATAAATATACATTACTAGTACCCCAAGACTAAGCTGCGCTCCCATGATCAACATACTTATTAACTTCTCAATAAGTCCTTCTCTGACCTATGCCCTCGAGGTACCAGTCTAAATCCCCCCCGTAGGCACACAAAGATTAGATGGCCCTAATCGAACGCAAACCTCCCATGATAGCAAGTACGGTAGGTATGTTATACATATAAAACCACATATACTAAGCATTCACACATCTTAGATATATTGTATTATTAATATAGGTATACTTCTCATTCTTATACCGTCATTTAATGTTATACAATCACAAGTCCCCGATTTGTATGTTAACGTCATCAACCCTTCTCATGTCATAATTAGATACTCGTTTCCTACTCCCCAATTGACATTCGATTTTATTATAAGTGTTGACGTCGGGGCCCTGACCATGTGAGTTTGTGGAGTTAAATTTGATGCTCGATTGCATGATGTTATAAGAATGTGCCACCAAATGAACAAATATATCTGTAATAGAAGCCCCCAACTGTGGAATGTGAACTTTGAATGAGATTTATCGACCAATACCAACCGGAGTTGGATTTTATCTACCAACCGGAGTTGGATTTTGTCTACCAACCGGAGTTGGATTTTATCTACCAATCAGAATTGGTGGTAATTGATAATAAATGATGAAGACTTCCTCGGAGCTGACCAACAGATTGTTGGTAATAAGATAATATAAATGCTGGAGACCTCCTCGGCACTGACCAATAGATTTGTTGGGAATAAGATAATATAAATGCAAGATACCTCCTCGACGCTGACCAACAGATTTGTTGGGAATAAGATAATATAAATGCAGGATACTTCCTCGGCGATGACCAACAGATTGTTGGGAATAAGATATAATATAAATGCAGGATACCTCCTCGGCGATGACCAACATATTGTTGGGAATAAGATAATATAAATGCTGGAGACTTCCTCGGCGCTGACCAACAGATTTGTTGGGAATAAGATAATATAAATTTCGGAGATATCCTTGGAGCTGAATAAGATATAATAAATGCTGGATACCTCCTTGGAGCTGAATAAGATTATAAATATTTGTCGAGCTCCATGCTGAAATGAGAATAGAATATGCATCCAAATAGATATAAAGAATAATTAAAAATAATAAAGTGCCTCGCCGATCCGTCGAGGTAGAATCATATAATGCCGAACAAGAATAAGATCTTTCAGAACATAAGAATATGGCCGAGAACGTTGTCAGGCCTGAATATAAATAAGAATTATCCGAACGAATGTTGTAATTCTCCTTAAAGCTGAATAAGTATCTTGTCGAGGCATAATTGCAGAATGCCAAATAAGAATAATATTTTCCAGAACATAAGAATATGGCCGAGAACTTTGTTGGGCCTGCATATAAATAAGAATTACCCCGACCAACTATCCGTTGGGGGTGAAATATAATAAATGTTATAGTTCTCTTCAAAGCTGAATATGATAATAAGTATCTCGCCGAGCTCCATGTTGAGATGAATATAGACTATGAATCCTAATGGATATATATAGAATCATTTGTGCTGGAGCAGATATCTGGGCCTGAATATAAATAAGAATTACGCCGACCAACTATCCGTTGGGGGTGAAATATAATAACTTTTGTAGCTTTTCCTCGGAGCCGAATATATATAGAGAGAAGAAATTTTTCGAGCTCCATGCTGAGATAAATATAAAATATGAATCCGAACGGATATAGAATAATTTGTACTTCAGCATTCGTCGGCATTGAATCTTGTGCCTGTAAAAATTAATAATTTGCTCTACCATATGTGTAGGCTGAATTGATTAGTCATGAGAATAATTTACTCATCCAATCAATATATGATATGTATCAGCATAAAAATTTCAAAATATGAAATAATATTTTTGTGCCACACGTGTGTGAGATGTACAAATTTTTATCAGATATGCATCATAAATAAGATGTAAAGTTTTTTTTTTTGTAAATTTATTTAATCTCCAACAACTAATCAGGTATAAGTTGCTGTTTGAAAATTATTTATCA
This sequence comes from Sambucus nigra, assembly GCA_949130495.1. NCBI lineage: Eukaryota > Viridiplantae > Streptophyta > Magnoliopsida > Dipsacales > Adoxaceae > Sambucus > Sambucus nigra. The sequence goes on along the minus strand of OX422218.1, from coordinate 9,655,297 downwards.
CTTGGTTTTAAAAATATTTTTGGGGTGATCACAAGTTAAAAAGACTTACGCCCCCTGTTTGTCCCCAAGATGAACTCGTGTTTAAAGAAATATCTGGGCTGCTTCGCATTTTTTAATACCCCAAGATTCTACTGCTGCCGACAAACGACATGGATGTTGCCGACCAACATTTAAGGATATCTCAAATTATGGAATATATGGTTGGATGACCAGAATATATCGAATCTTTAGATCAAAAAATAACATTCGATGTAAAATTTAAGCCTTAAGACTGTTAATTAAATGAATAAATATATAACCCACTAGATCATGTGATTTCGTCAAAGAAACCTTGTGATGTGATGAACGAGGGGCCAACATATCAAATTTGTTCCCAGAGTCTTGATATGATCATGATTATTTTACTGATCCTCTTTTACAAGAGGTGGGTAATGATTTTTCAGGTGAGAGAAAATTATTTTTCATATTGATCCCTTCCTATTCCCAATTTGGAGAGATAAAAATATGGTGAATGATTAAAGTCATTACCAAAAATAAAAAATCAATCAATTTGACTTTATTGACATAGATGGAAGATGAACCAAATTAAGTATATAATTCATAAAAGCGAATGCAAAGAGACTCAAACTTAAAGAGAGAGAGAATATATATGGGTCATGATTTCCATGAGAAGACTTTTCATTGTCTTTAACCTTTTCCCATTCTTTTATTAAAAATATGCTGGGAATTTGAATAGACATCAAATATCTTACAAAATTTATTTCAAAATCAACAATGAAAAGGATCAAATCTTATCATCGTCGTATATATTGGTATATTTAATCATTTAAAATATTTATTTCATGATATAAAATGAAACTTGAGAATCAAGCAAAAATTTATGATTTATGAAATCCATTATTTTTCAGATTTCTAAATAAGGATAAATCTAACAGTTATGATTTAAAAATCATGATATGCAACAATTTGCAGATAAAAATCGGACAATTAATTTATGTATATAAACATAAAAATCATGATTGAATCAAAAGATGTATGTATAATTGATTATACGTAGAGAAAATAAAAACTTAGCTTTTGGTGGAGAACAACGCTTGTAACATATTCCCACAGACGGCGCCAATCTGTTGAAGACAGAAAATGGTCCAGGCTATTTTAGTGGCGTCAACAGCAGATAAATAATGAGGATGAGATTGAAGATGAAGATAAACATTCACATGAAACATATAAGAGACAAAGGTTTTTAAAGTGGTTCGGCTATGAATAAAGCCTACGTCCACAGTTATTTTATTCCCAGGGGTTTACAATAGCACAATATGGTGTTTCTTGGTTTTCTCGGATCTCTCTTCATAGTTGTCCCTTTTGGCCAAGGGAATACATGTATTTATAGTAATGGGAGATAAAGAGATTCATTGTATGTAGACATTTATACATTATGTCTACATTCAACGAATCTAATTGCTTGGTATGCTATATGTCATCTACAATATAAATGTACATTAATGATCATTAAATGCGTAGTTATCCTTTGATATTCCTGGTTGGTATGCCGACCAACTCTCCTCGGGTGCCAACTAATACTCCTCGGGTGCCGACCAACTCTCCTCGGGTGCCGACTAATACTCCTTGGGTGCCGACCAACTCTCCTCGGGTGTTGAATATTGCCACGTAGGATGACACATGTCCTTTTCTGATTGGTCCTCGTAGATGGAGAATTTTTGCGTTAACAATAAGGTTCTAAGTTCTACTCCTCAATTTACTGAAATCCTCACAATTATACCCACTAATCAATAAGGGAAGGTTAATACTCTAATTAAATAAGTCTACGGAATGTTTGAAATGAAATCAGGCCAAAAAGCCATTTTGTCAACTCGTTAGAAGTCTCGTTCGAACGAGTTCATTCGAACGAAAGGCTTCGAACGAATTACCAACTCGTTAGAAGGGATAATATCATCTCATTAGAAGGTCGTTCGAACGAGGTCGTTCGAACGACTTGGGCAGGTCTTCTAATGAGATGGCAGTTTGAGCCCAGAAATTCTCTACTTCATTTTTCTCCATTTTTCTCTTCTCTAAACTCATCCTAAGATCATTCCAATAGTATTTTAATGTTATTAAACTATTCTAAGTTCTCCTAGGACACTCTTTAACATATATATGGGGTCAATACTTCCTAAATTAACATATAATCATCAAAATTCCCAAGCCTTGTCCCAAACCCTATAATCATGAACCCAGAATTTTATGACTACAATTTCTCCTTATAAATCCGTTTTCACATCATCAAAAGATATATTTTGTATATAATATTCATACAATAACATTCTACATGCAATCCCTATATCATATTATGAATCCTACCTTCAATTTCATGGGTTTTCATAAAACTTCCAATATAAGACAATTATCCAATTCTAAGCATGGAAGAAACATTCGCTTGAAATTAATGTAATTAAACCACTTGCCTTAGATGTTATGATTTTATGTTGAAGAATGAATGTTGATTCTCCTCCCTCTCTTTACAAATTTCTTCCAAAGATGGTGAAGGTGGCTAGGGTTTCCTTTTTGGAACTTCTTCCAACTCCTCCCTATAACTCCCGTAGCCCTCTAACTTCCCAAATGCTGGTAATGGCTTAGTGGGTTCTTTTGTAATATAAAAATAACCTCTAAAATCCATTGGATTTAATTCCCCTATTTTTAAAATTACCAAACTACCCTTTTGGGTTGCCGGTGTGGCCTAAAAATGTCCCGGGACCCAAACTAAACCCATGGCTAGTGTTTTCTGACTATTTCGACTCTTCCGAAAATGTTGGTGCACTCAAAATGACCATTCAGTTGATTAAAATAAAATTCACTTTTTTTAATTCAATTAATTACGTTCCTGACGCGACTGACACGCGCGTCCCAATTAAATTTTCCAAATTACCATATATCTACCTCGTGACAATTTAGGTATCATCAATACTCATGTATTACCATACATACTCGAAAATAATAAATTTTTAACATCATAATCAAATACCAACTCACATCTCGTTAGTATTTATACCTGGATTAATTTCTAATTAATTCTCATTAAATTCAATTAATCCCTTAAATAAATATGAATAAAATTACTGGGTATTACATACTTCCCCCCTAATAACAGAATTTCGTCCCGAAATTCGGAACTAAAAAGTACCTGGTAAAAATAACTCTGGATAGCGCTCGCGCATCTCATCCTCGCACTCCCATGTCGACTCTTCGTCATTATGATGCCGCCACTGAACACGTACTAATGGTAATATCTTTGACCTCAGTTTCCGCTCGCTTTGGTCCAAAATAGAAATCGGCCCCTCCTCGTAGGAACTATCGGGCTGGAGATTGATGTCATCCAAAGCAATGTGAGTATGGGCCAAATCGTCCCCAAGATATGTCTTAACTAAGAGAGTGCGGAGGATGAATCGTCACCTTCGAAGTACCACGGCATCTAAGAAAACTCAACTAAGCCGCAGCACCATTCAAATTCTCTTGGCCCTATGACTTGGGGGCTTATTGATAGTACAAATATAACACCATAGCATGGAAGGTATACTACATTACATGTCGCGGCCCCTATCAACCTAGGGTGCGGCCCTACTGAACTCTGGATGCGGCTCAACTGAATATAGAGCGCGTGGCCCTCCTGAACACAGGGCATGGCCTCACCAACATGCACTACACCAAAACTGGCGATTGGTCACGGCCAAAATCCCTGACCAAACCTGTGGGTCGTGGACTTGGGCCGTGACCATTTCGGGCGTGACCATTTTCGTGGGTCGCGGCCCAAGTCCGTGACCAAAAAATGGTCACGGCCGAGAGGGGTCACGGCAGATGGTCGCGGACTTAGGCCGTGACCCATGCCGTGATGGGTCGCGGCTCTAATCCGTGACCCATAACCGTGACAAATTGGTCGCGGCCAAAGTCCGCGACCCATGTGCGTGACAAAAAAAAATTAAAAAAATTGGTCGCGGCCCTTGTCCATGACCCACAACCGTGACAAATTGGTCGCGGCCAAAGTCCGCGACCCATGTACGTGACAAAAAAAATTAAAAAAATTGGTCACGGTCCTTGTCCATGACCCACGACCGTGACAAATTGGTCGCGGACTTTGGCCGCGACCCATGTGTGTGACAAAAAAAATTTAAAAAAAATTGGTCGCGGCCCTAGTCCGCGACCCATTAACGTGACAAAAAATAAAAAAAATGGTCGCGGACTTTGGCCGCGACCATTTTTAAGCGCGACAAAAAAAAGTAAAAATGGTCATGGACAAAGTCCATGACCATATTTATCTGTAATTTAAAAAAAATGTATTTTTTTTTGCCCAATCCTAAAATTGGGGTTCCTGTGAGTGCATCATCGGTTGCTACGAGGTGTTACAAATATTTATTATAGGCAAAACAATAAAAAAAAATCACAAATTGCGAATTGAGAATGTTGTTAATAAACAAATATATATACAAACATAAAAATATTACACGTCTTAATAATTCACAGACCAAAAAAAAATTGGGCAGAGTTTCCTCTATTTTCTTGACATTCCAAAACCTGTAAATGAAAAACCTGCTTATTATAAAGCCCGCACGGCTATAAAATTCAACAATCAAATTATAAAAGCCCGCACGGCCATAAAACTAAACAATAAAAGCCTGCACGGCTATAACACATAAAAAACATTATCCTGAATGTCCACAACATATAAATAATCATCATGTTGTAAAACATTGCCTCCTTCATTTGATCCACGCGCAAAAATCCTACAAATGATAGGATACAAAAAATAAAAGTATCAGTAACCAAGTAATTTTACAAAAAAATTAATCAAGCTGAAAAATTGCATATATGAGTTAAAATTATCAGTAACCAAGTAGAAGTATAAAAATTAAGTTTGGAAATAAGCAAATTACTGCCGTACTCTCAAACCGGGAGACCCGCGGCTGCGGGGTCAGTTCCTACGAGTTACGTTGGTCCCGTGGGAGGTGTTGGTGCCACCCACGGGGCCGTTCGGGGGTTGTTTCGAGTTCTCACCCTCTAACGCCATGTTTTTAAGCCTAAGTGTGGAAATAAGCAAATTACCGTCGTACACTCAAACCGGGACACCCGCGGCTGCGGGGTCAGTTCCTACGAGTTACGTTGATCCCGTGGGAGGTGTTGGTGCCACCCACGGGGCCGTTCGGGGGCTGTTTCGAGTTCTCACCCTCTAACGCCATGTTAAGCCTAAGTGTAGAAATAAGCAAATTACCGTCGTACTCTCAAATCGGGACACCCGCGGCTGCGGGGTCAGTTCCTACGAGTTACGTTGGTCCCGTGGGAGGTGTTGGTGCCACCCACGGGGCCGTTCGGGGGCTGTTTCGAGTTCTCACCCTCTAACGCCATGTTTTTAAGCCTAAGTGTGGAAATAAGCAAATTACCGTCGTACACTCAAACCGGGACACCCGCGGCTGCGGCGTCCGTTCCCACGAGTTACGTTGGTCCCGTGGGAGGTGTTAGTGCCACCCACGGGGCCGTTCGGGGGCTGTTTCGAGTTTTCACCCTCTAACGCCATGTTAAGCCTAAGTGTAGAAATAAGGAAATTACCGTCGTACTCTCAAACCGGGACACCCGCGGCTGCGGGGTCAGTTCCCACGAGTTACGTTGGTCCCGTGGGAGGTGTTGGTGCCACCCACGGGGATCACCCTCTAACACCATGTTTTTAAGCCTAAGTGTGGAAATAAGCAAATTATCATCGTACTCTCAAACCGGGACACCCGTGGCTGCGGGGTCAGTTCCTACGAGTTACGTTGGTCCCGTGGGAGGTGTTGGTGCCACCCACGGGGCCGTTCGGGGGCTGTTTCGAGTTCTCACCCTCTAACGCCATGTTTTTAAGCCTAAGTGTGGAAATAAGCAAATTACCGTCGTACTCTCAAACCGGGACACCCGCGGCTGCGGGGTCCGTTCCCACGAGTTACGTTGGTCCCGTGGGAGGTGTTGGTGCCACCCACGGGGCCGTTCGGGGGCTGTTTCGCGTTCTCACCCTCTAACGCCATGTTTTTAAGACTAAGTGTGGAAATAAGCAAATTATCATCGTACTCTCAAACCGGGACACCCGCGGCTGCGGGGTCAGTTCCTACGAGTTACGTTGGTCCCGTGGGAGGTGTTGGTGCCACCCACGGGGCCGTTCGGGGGCTGTTTTGAGTTCTCACACTCTAACGCCATGTTTTTAAGCCTAAGTGTGGAAATAAGCAAATTACCGTCGTACTCTCAAACCGGGACACCCGCGGCTGCGGGGTCAGTTCCCACGAGTTACGTTGGTCCCGTGGGAGGTGTTAGTGCCACCCACGGGGCCGTTCGGAGGCTGTTTCGAGTTCTCACCCTCTAACGCCATGTTTTTAAGCCTAAGTGTGGAAATAAGCAAATTATCATCGTACTCTCAAACCGGGACACCCGCAGCTGCGGGGTCAGTTCCTACGAGTTACGTTGGTCCCGTGGGAGGTGTTGGTGCCACCCACGGGGCCGTTCGGGGGTTGTTTCGAGTTTTCACCCTCTAACGCCATGTTAAGCCTGAGTGTAGAAATAAGCAAATTACCGTCGTACTCTCAAACCGGGACACCCGCGGCTGCGGGGTCAGTTGCCACGAGTTACGTTGGTCCCGTGGGAGGTGTTGGTGCCACCCACGGGGCCGTTCGGGGGCTGTTTCGAGTTATCACCCTCTAACGCCATGTTTTTAAGCCTAAGTGTGGAAATAAGCAAATTATCATCGTACTCTCAAACCGGGACACCCGCGGCTGCGGGGTCAGTTCCGACGAGTTACGTTGGTCCCGTGGGAGGTGTTGGTGCCACCCACGGGGCCGTTCGGAGGCTGTTTCGAGTTCTCACCCTCTAACGCCATCTTTTTAAGCCTAAGTGTGGAAATAAGCAAATTACCATCGTACTCTCAAACCGGGAGACCCGCGGCTGCGGGGTCCATTCCCACGAGTTACGTTGGTCCCGTGGGAGGTGTTAGTGCCACCCACGGGGCCGTTGGGGGGCTGTTTCGAGTATTCACCCTCTAACGCCATGTTAAGCCTAAGTGTAAAAATAAGCAAATTACCGTCGTACTCTCAAACCGGGACACCCGCGGCTGCGGGGTCAGTTCCTACGAGTTACGTTGGTCCCGTGGGAGGTGTTGGTGCCACCCACGGGGCCGTTCGGGGGCTGTTTCGAGTTCTCACCCTCTAACGCCATGTTTTTAAGCCTAAGTGTGGAAATAAGCAAATTACCGTCGTACTCTCAAACCGGGACACCCGCGGCTGCGGGGTCCGTTCCCACGAGTTACGTTGGTCCCGTGGGAGGTGTTGGTGCCACCCAGGGGGCCGTTCGGGGGCTGTTTCGCATTCTCACCCTCTAACGCCATGTTTTTAAGCCTAAGTGCGAAAATAAGCAAATTATCATCGTACTCTCAAACCGGGACACCCGCGGCTGCGGGGTCAGTTCCCACGAGTGACGTTGGTCCCGTGGGAGGTGTTGGTGCCACCCACGGGGCCGTTCGAAGGCTGTTTCGAGTTCTCACCCTCTAACGCCATGTTTTTAAGCCTAAGTGTGGAAATAAGAAAATTACCGTCGTACTCTCAAACCGGGAGACCCGCGGCTGCGGGGTCCGTTCCCACGAGTTACGTTGGTCCCGTGGGAGGTGTTGGTGCCACCCACGGGGCCGTTCGGGGGCTGTTTCGAGTTTTCACCCCCTAACGCCATGTTAAGCCTGAGTGTAGAAATAAGCAAATTATCATCGTACTCTCAAACCGGGACACCCGCGGCTGCGGGGTCAGTTCCTACGAGTTACGTTGGTCCCGTGGGAGGTGTTGGTGCCACCCACGGGGCCGTTCGGGGGCTGTTTCGAGTTCTCACCCTCTAACGCCATGTTTTTAAGCCTAAGTATGGAAATAAGCAAATTATCATCGTACTCTCAAACCGGGACACCCGCGGCTGCGGGGTCCGTTCCCACGAGTTACGTTGGTCCCGTGGGAGGTGTTGGTGCCACCCACGGGGCCGTTCGGAGGCTGTTTCGAGTTCTCACCCTCTAACGCCATGTTTTTAAGCCTAAGTGTGGAAATAAGCAAATTATCATCGTACTCTCAAACCGGGACACCCGCGGCTGCGGGGTCAGTTCCTACGAGTTACGTTGGTCCCGTGGGAGGTGTTGGTGCCACCCACGGGTCCGTTCGGAGGCTGTTTCGAGTTCTCACCCTCTAACGCCATGTTTTTAAGCCTAAGTGTGAAAATAAGCAAATTACCGTCATACTCTCAAACCGGGAGACCCGCGGCTGCGGGGTCCGTTCCCACGAGTTACGTTGGTCCCGTGGGAGGTGTTGGTGCCACCCACGGGGCCGTTCGGGGCTGTTTCGAGTTTTCACCCTCTAACGCCATGTTAAGCCTAAGTGTAGAAATAAGCAAATTACCGTCGTACTCTCAAACCGGGACACCCGCGGCTGCGGGGTCAGTTCCTACGAGTTACATTGGTCCCGTGGGAGGTGTTGGTGCCACCCACGGGGCCGTTCGGGGGCTGTTTCGAGTTCTCACCCTCTAACGCCATGTTTTTAAGCGTAAGTGTAGAAATAAGCAAATTACTGCCGTACTCTCAAACCGGGAGACCCGCGGCTGCGGGGTCAGTTCCTACGAGTTACGTTGGTCCCGTGGGAGGTGTTGGTGCCACCCACAGGGCCGTTCGGGGGTTGTTTCGAGTTCTCACCCTCTAACGCCATGTTTTTAAGCCTAAGTGTGGAAATAAGCAAATTACTGTCGTACTCTCAAACCGGGACACCCGCGGCTGCGGGGTCAGTTCCTACGAGTTACGTTGGTCCCGTGGGAGGTGTTGGTGCCACCCACGGGGCCGTTCGGGGGCTGTTTCGAGTTCTCACCCTCTAACGCCATGTTTTTAAGCCTAAGTGTGGAAATAAGCAAATTATCATCGTACTCTCAAACTGGGGCACCCGCGGCTGCGGGGTCAGTTCCTACGAGTTACGTTGGTCCCGTGGGAGGTGTTGGTGCCACCCACGGGGCCGTTCGGGGGCTGTTTCGAGTTCTCACCCTCTAACGCCATGTTTATAAGCCTAAGTGTGGAAATAAGCAAATTACCGTCGTACTCTCAAACCGGGACACCCGCGGCTGCGGGGTCAGTTCCTACGAGTTACGTTGGTCCCGTGGGAGGTGTTGGTGCCACCCACGGGGCCGTTTGGGGGCTGTTTCGATTTCTCACCCTCTAACGCCATGTTTTTAAGCCTAAGTGTGGAAATACGCAAATTACCGTCGTACTCTCAAACCGGGACACCCGCGGCTGCGGGGTCTGTTCCCACGAGTTACGTTGGTCCCGTGGGAGGTGTTGGTGCCACCCACGGGGCCGTTCGGGGGCTGTTTCGAGTTCTCACCCTCTAACGCCATGTTTTTAAGCCTAAGTGTGGAAATAAGCAAATTATCATCGTACTCTCAAACCGGGACACCCGCGGCTGCGGGGTCAGTTCCTACGAGTTACGTTGGTCCCGTGGGAGGTGTTGGTGCCACCCACGGGGCCGTTTGGAGGCTGTTTCGAGTTCTCACCCTCTAACGACATGTTTTTAAGCTTAAGTGTGGAAATAAGCAAATTATCATCGTACTCTTAAAACGGGACACCCGCGGCTGCGGGGTCAGTTCCTACGAGTTACGTTGGTCCCGTGGGAGGTGTTGGTGCCACCCACGGGGCCGTTCGGAGGCTGTTTCGAGTTCTCACCCTCTAACGCCATGTTTTTAAGCCTAAGTGTGGAAATAAGAAAATTACCGTCGTACTCTCAAACCGGGAGACCCGCGGCTGCGGTGTCCGTTCCCACGAGTTACGTTGGTCCCGTGGGAGGTGTTGGTGCCACCCACGGGGCCGTTCGGGGGCTGTTTCGAGTTTTCACCCTCTAACGCCATGTTAAGCCTAAGTGTAGAAATAAGGAAATTACCGTCGTACTCTCAAACTGGGACACCCGCGGCTGCGGGGTCAGTTCCCACGAGTTACGTTGGTCCCGTGGGAGGTGTTGGTGCCACCCACGGGGCCGTTCGGGGGCTGTTTCGAGTTCTCACCCTCTAACGCCATGTTTTTAAGCGTAAGTGTAGAAATAAGCAAATTACTGCCGTACTCTCAAACCGGGAGACCCGCGGCTGCGGGGTCAGTTCCTACGAGTTACGTTGGTCCCGTGGGAGGTGTTGGTGCCACCCACGGGGCCGTTCGGGGGTTGTTTCGAGTTCTCACCCTCTAACGCCATGTTTTTAAGCCTAAGTGTGGAAATAAGCAAATTACCGTCGTACACTCAAACCGGGACACCCGCGGCTGCGGGGTCAGTTCCTACGAGTTACGTTGGTCCCGTGGGGGGGATAGAAATTCTTCTCACTAGTAGTCAAAGTGAAAGCAGTGGGGGGGATAGAAATTCTTCCTGTCGTTGGATCATTTTTTAACCACAGTCTCTTCTTTATTTTCATATCCTGTAGATCTCGGCGGGCACGCTCTCCATCTTTGGAATGAGATCCACCCAGACATGTTCCTATCAAATGTTCTGCAACATTCTTCTCTGTGTGCATCACATCAATTATATGCCTTACACGATGATCTTTCCAATACGGAAAATCAAAAAATATTGATCGCCTGGACCATGGCTTCTCTTTACTAGGATCGTTCGGATCCTCCCTAGCTTTACGCTTCAGGTTTACAAACTGGGGGTGTTTGCCTACATACCTATTCCCCGCAGTCGCAGCCACCGCCTTCTCCTCAATTTGCTGACCAGAAAGTCGACTAGGTGCCGTTCTTCGCTCGTGACCGACAGGCAAAAAGTTAGACTTGTCGTTCCTAAATGGGTGACTGGTCGGCAGAAATCTACGATGACCCGTGTAACTCAACTTACCACTATGTTTTAACCAACAGGCTTAAGTTTCCTCCCCACATATGGGACATCCATAATAACCATGAACATTACAACCGGACAAGGTCCCATAAGCAGGAAGATCGTGGATCGCCCACATCACCATTGCTTTAAGTGTGAACTCTTCACCCTTATGAGAATCGAACGCCGTCACGCCTTTATCCCACAACTCTTTAAGTTCTTCGATTAATGGTGCTAAGAATATATCAATATCATCACTGGGAGCCTTAGGCCCAGGTATCAACAGAGATAACAATGTGAACTCCTTTCTCATGCATAACGTCGGAGGAAGACTTAAAGGCGCCATAAGAACTGGCCAATAACTCTGACTAGTACTTAAATTACCGAAAGGGTTAAACCCATCGGTTGAGATTGCAAGACGAACGTTGCGCGGTTCCTTTGCAAATTCATGGTGTTGTGAATTTGAAATTTTCCAGATGAGTGAATCAACCGGATGACGCATCAAATTCCCACCCACCTCGCATCGAGCATGCCATGTCATGGCCTCCGCTATCCACGGTACAGTAAAAAAATGTTTTAACCGTGGCCCAAGTGGAAAATACTTCAAAACCTTTTGTGGGACTTGCGAGCACTTGCGGTTTTTTGCATGTTTGTCATTTCCATTCTCACAAACCATATATCTAGGCTCACTGCATACAGGACATTCATCCTTCTCTTCGTGCTCATTCCGGTACAATATGCAATCATACTTGCAAGCATGAATAGATTTGTATTTCAAACCTAAACCCTTCAAACTCTTCTTCATGGTAGGATAATTGTCTGGTAACATGTTCTCTTTTGGGAGAATTTCTTTAACCCACTTAAGAATTCCGGTTACGCTGTTTCCAGACAAACCAAATTGACTCTTCAAATTATGCAAACCAATCATTGCATATAATACCGAGTGATCTTCATCGCAATCTTTATACAATGGTCTAGCCACATCTGCTTTCAACCGTATGTATTCCCGATCTCCTAGTAGTTCAGCATCAATTTGTTCATTTACTTGGTCATAATGCACATTATTTGTATCCATAGGTTGGTGGTTTTGTTGGTTGTGGAGTCCGTAAGCATCATCAATTAAGTCGGTCAATGGACGATGTGTTGGTGAATCATGTACCACTTCTACTCCTTGAGGTTCCGTTACACGGTCGGCTCCCGGTAATTCTTCTGGAACATAAGGTACAACTTTTTCACCATGGTATGTCCATATTATATAGTCTTGACAGATTCCTCACTTTAGTAAATGCAACTCAACAACTTCCAATGACTTATATTTTCCGTTAATACAATGAGTGCACGGACACGGAATCTTCTCACTTTTAAGATTTTTGGAAGCATATTTAACAAATTCATAAACGCCCTTTACATGATTAATTGATATCCGGTTAGTCTCTCCCATCCACTCTTTGTATTGTGGGAAATCCATGTAATAATCTTCAAATTTCAGTCCTGTGGTAATAGGTTAAAAAATATTATTACAACTGAAACAGAAAGAATATTCTTACGACTGAAACAAAAAAAATATCATTCCATACGAAACAAAACCAATATTCTTACAACTGAAACAAAACCAATATTCTTACAACTGAAGAAAAACCAATATTCTTACAACTAAAACAAACAAAAATTATTACAACTGAAACGAAAGAAAATATTATTAAACCTTGGCCAACAGATAAAGTGGCCAAGTAATAAAAGATTTTGCATAATTCCTCAATTCCATCCCATCCCCGCTGTTAACGTACACAGGTACATCTCCGCAGCCGTTGTATATTTCATCGACCATTATTTTAGCCTCACCCTTCTCCAAAGGTCGGCGATGTACTAGAGTCCCCCTTTCCCTGGAGATGAGTATGCACACGCCAACAAACCTCGAATTGCTCATGTCCTTGATATAGTACTCTTCGCCATAGTCACCGTGAGCTGTTGACGATGATCCGAGCCCCGTGATTGGAGGATGAGGCATTTGAGAGGGGAATGTTGGAGGGGAAGGATGTGTGAAATCTTGAGGAGGCATTGGGGGCCTATAACTTTCAATAAGATTCACAAGTTTCCCAATTTGATTGTTCAATAATCCCAGGGAATTTTTAAGGTCATGGACATCCCCATCGGTCTTCTGTTGGTGCTCCTTTTGGGATGAGATATAATTCTTGACCGAAGATAGCTCGTCCACAAGAGGTGCAATGTGTTGAAGTTTTGTTTTTGGCATATGTGAGCCAACGCCTCTCGTCCTCCCCCTTTTGTCCTTTCCAAAGGTCTTAGTCAGGGCATCATTTTCAAGGTCAAAGTCATCAGTAGGGCACGAATCTGATTGACTGCTGATGGCCTCTATTGATTCCAGTGTCTTAGCCAACTGCAGGGGGAATTTATTATCTTTGTCCCGTCGATCATGAAGGAATAAGTTGGATCGATTTGGGTTTTTACCGGCATCTGGACCATCTTTTGTCCTACTCTCCCATTCATTCTTCAAATCCTCATATGATTTGGATCCCAGCCTATGGATATCAGTTTTTTGTGCCCTATTTTTTTTTGTTTTGCTCTCTCTGGACCAACTTGTTTTCCTTCGCCTCATTCTCCAAAAACTTATTCCACTGATCCACCGGCATTTCAACATTGGGAGGCACTTTCTCTTTCAAAGCCAAAATATCGGAGCTCGCTGCCTCTTTCGGGAAATGTTTCTTCCGAAGGTTTCTCCTGTATGTCCTCAATCCTTCAGCAACCCGAGATAGAACCTTATTCTTGGAACGGTCAGGAAATGAGAAATGCTTGCAAAGTTGGTTATAAATGTCATCTTTGACAGATTGATCAACAAGGTTCCAATTATCTGGTCCACCGACTCCCACGTTCATTTTTCCCAGCGACAAACACCGGGCTTTAAAGTTCAGCACGTCACTCCTATCACCCATCGGGTTATTCCCGAGAAGGGAGAATCCAATAGGCTTCTTTTCATTTGAGCGGGAGGCATCATGAGTGTTGGATTGGGGCGTTAAAGCAACGGGAGTGCCGGATTGGGGTGTAGGAGCACTTGGGGTTGGACTTGGTGAGGAGTGAACCATTGGTGGAGTTGTGAATTGCTCAGCCATTGGTGTTGAGAATTCGGGTTCTGCAGAAGATGGTGAACCTCGTTGTGGTGTCACATCGGCACTTGGTACCCTAGGGTTGTTTCCTCTCGACATTATCTACAAAAATTAAAAAATATGAGTGACTAAATAATTATAGTAATATGAAATTATAACTAATTAATCAAGCTTAATTAGTTTTAGATATATAAATAGATAGATAGATACCTTTTCAAAGTAAGACTTTAGAATAAGTTCAATGTGTCTGATCTCCATCCATTCGGTATTAGTTTTTAAGAACCTATAAATTTTTGCACGTGGCCAACTAGAAGGAAGGGTATCTATGATTGATGTGTAGATGTCAGTGACATGAACTCGGAATCCCCTATTTCTCAACTTGTTGGCAAGATTCAATTTTACGTGCATGTGGCGCGAGACATCACAGTCTATGTCAATGCTCTCTGTACGCAGTTGTATCCATAACGGGTGGATTTTTTTTTCCGCCTTCTCCAACAACGTAACCAAGGTCAGGGCTATGTCGGGATTATGTGTGTGAAATATATTTTGTATAACGTCATCCCAATTTTCTGGTAGAGAAAATAGAATACGGTCGAACAAGTAATCTTGCTGGATATCAAATCCATGATTTATAAGGTAGTTAAATTGTTCGATCTTTTTATTTCCGTACCTATAAATAGGAGTACCCTCTATATGACGCACACTAATAAAAGAGTTATGTGTGCGGTCTAATTGCAACCTGTCCCACTCTTGTTGACAGTATTTATCACCGTGCCTCATTTTTCTTGAGAAAAGTAGTATCCAACAAATTTTATAACATATACATTTATCGACACTAGTATCAATTCAATAAATTCAACATAGTATCCAACACGACATGCATATAACCCCCAATATAGTATGATGGCACGCATATAACCCCCTATAAAATCCCACGAGGTAGATGTAATTTTTTTTTTTACTTATTAAGAATCCATTTAATAATATTTTGTCAAAAAAAATATAATGTCTAGGGTTATATTTTGAATAATATTTTGTCAAAAAAAAAAATCCCAATACAATGTCTAGGGTTTATTGAAATAAAATGTCTAGGGTTTATTGAAATAAAATACAATTTGTTTGTAGTTACACACATAAACACACATACACACATACATATAAACATAAATCTATACATACACACACATATATACAAATCTATACATACACACACACATATAAACATAAATCTATACATACACACACATATATACAAATCTATACATACACACACATAAATCTATACATACACACACATATACACACATATACTAACACAATGAGAATCGAAATGCACGAGAATCGAAATGAGGGATGGAAATCGCACAAATAAACACACAATACCTTTCTGAGCCGAAATCTCAAGGATGGAAATCGCACAAATCGCCTAGGGCTTTAGACACTGACCTCGATCGACAAAAATGAAATGAGGGAGGCGCGATTCTTTTTTTTTAAGGACTGAACATGGTCACGGCCAACCACCGTGACCCACCATGCGCGACCCTTAAATGAAACTCAACTGCTGCTCGATTGAACCTAGTCACGGCCCAGAGCCGTGACCCCCAGTGCGCAACCTGCAAACCATCACCACCACTACTCGAATGAGGGATGGTCACGGTCTAAAGCCGTGACCCATACAAGGAAATGGTCACGGCCCTCAGCCGTGACCCGTGACCCCCAGTGCGCAACCTGCAAACCATCACCACCACTGCTCGAATGAAGGATGGTCACGGCCTAAAGCCGTGACCCATACCCAGAAATGGTCAGGGCCTTCAGCCGTGACCCTAAATGTGTGTGTTATTTACTTCGTCATGCCTTTGGTCACGGACTTGGGCCGTGACCCCATCCGCGACCAGTTTGGAGGGAATTTTGGCGCGAATTTGGCGCCAAGATGGTCACGGCCTGGTCACGGCTCAAGTCCGTGACCCACAGTGGTCAGGGACTTGGGCCGTGACCACTTTCAAAGCATCCATGGTCTAGTGTGATAATAAATATGGTCACGCCCAAAACAGCCTTGGTCACGGCCCAAGTCCGCGACCAACGGGTCGCGGACTTGGGCCGTGACCAACTCGGCGTGACCATTCGCAGGATTTGGTGTAGTGATGCCACGGATCCTACCAGTACGGGGTACGGCACCTTTTCCTTACATGTCGCATCCCTCTCCATTATAATGCCCGACTTTATGCACGTCACGTGCTCACTACACGTGGGCTTATATCTTATAAATAAAAGACCACACCTCGAAAGAGAGGGATCAATTCGACACACGAGGCAGATTCTACAATACAGATTCTCCCCATACAACCTCAGCATATGACTTGGGGGCTACTCATCCACATCGCAGCTACCTCTCCGACACACTGGGATCATCAATCATCATGTACTCTCCTTTATTCTCATACTTGTATGCCTCTTTAGGCATGATTATATTGTACAATACTACGCATATAATGATAATTGAGCAACACAGTGGACGTAGGCCTATTTTAGGGGCTGAGCCACTCTATATCATGTTTTCTCTCTATTTACTTGCTTTATTATTCATTACACACTTTATCCTTGACTTGTTGATACGAGGGCGACACAATGGACGATTTTTCATATCATCAAAACCGATCATGAGTCTGGGGACTTAGTTACAAAATAGGAAGGTGTTAGGCAACCATTACACCCTTTTGTTCTCTCATGGGCTATAATAACAATAAAATAGGTCATGCCCAGTTCACTAGGCTCCCGCTTAACCTGCAGGGTTTAGGCGAGGCCTAAGTCAACTGGCCTTACCTATCTACACAGAGAGTCGTATCCCATGCCTCGAAACCGAGACTAACTACAACTTGGTCAAGGGAACCTTCCATTTGTTTCTTCAAAATGAAATTTGTATGTATAATGTGTGAGGAGTGAAATAGGTGAGAAAAGAAATTGGTATACCCACATCATGGAAAAGAGGGGGATGAGTCATTCTAAGGATTATAATTAAAAGGGAAGAAAATAACCGAAAAGGTATCCAGCATATGAGAAGCACACCAAATAATAATTCATTGCAAAGAATGGAATATGCATGTCTGATGGGGATGCTAAAAATATAATAAAGAGAAAACACTACTGTTGAAGAAAGAAGATCATAATCCACTATGAGGAAATGGATATACATGTTTGATAGGATTGCGAAATGAAAGACAATTAAAAAATGAAAATATAATATAATGTGAGCAATACAACATTTCATGATTCACTATGAGTAAGTGAATATGCTTGTCTAACAGGGTTTATAACAACATATAACCTAGTCTGTGTGTATATATATAAGTAAAAAGATAAGAATAAGGTGTAATATAGAAAAAGAGGACTCGAATCCCTAGGTGAAATCGGGATGCCTACGTAGCCAAAAGTGCATAAAAGCCCATGAAGTTCATTAACACACAAGGGTGGAATTTAACCTATGAACCCAAAACTAGAATTTCCTTATTTGTTGAAAAATGTTCGCAAGTGGAGAAATAGTAGGAAAAATGGGATGAAAATTCCAATTTAGTGTTTAAGGATTAAACATTTTTAAACTTTTTAGGGATACATCAACCTATATTTTTGTGTATATAAGTAATAAAAAAGATTATTAAGGTTGATAAAGTAAAACTAAAGCAAACGATATGCTAAGAGTAATAAAGTGTGATAAATGAGACTAGTTAAATGAGTTAGAGAAGGATAGAATTGGACTTTCTATAAAGCTTTGTTACTAATTTTTGAAGTGATGTAGGCTGGTTTTTTATGATGATGAAATGGTGGTGAGATGAATGATAAAGGTGGGGTGAAATTGTTGTAACAAATATGGAGAAATGTTTTTGAAAATAATGTTTTTAGAAGACGACGAACTAATTTTGAGGCATGACCTCTCTATATTTCGAGAGGGCGGTCCTTGAGAATGAATTCATCGCCTTCTTTAATAGGAAAGTTTTAGGGTTAGGGGGTTTATCAATAAACATAGAACTAGGCTTACTTATAAACATACCTCATGGCTTGAGGTCTAAGAACAGTACCAATATGTCGATAGGTAAAAGGCCAAGGGTGGCTATTGGTAGTCCAGAATGGACCTTTTATAAAAATCAAATCATAATTCCGTATTGCGAACAACTCGGACCATTAGAATACGTATTCATAAAACTAATATATTTCTTTGAGAAACTTCTGGGTCCTAGAGTTTATGAAGGTTAAACGGAGATCGAAAGTTTCTGGTGGCCTCTGAATCAAGGTTTAGAATAAAAAGGCAAGTATGCATGAACTAAAAGTATGATTCGTGCACCATGTGGACCTTTCGAAAGAGTATTCAGATCCTAATTATTGTTAATTATCTACTCTCTATTTTGAGAATCGACTAAACTCTGATGGAGCTCGAAAGCGCCAAGTGGCCTCGAGGTGAGGTTTTCTAGTAGAAAGGCAAGTACAGGAGAATCATAAGTCCGATTCGAGCACGGTATGGACCATTGGGAAGGGTATTGAGAACCCTGTGAAATTTAATTGAGATAGTATCGATTCTGAGATTTAACCATGGTCAAAAGGAGCATAAAAGATCCTACTAGCCTCTATCGGTCAGGGTTTGGAGTAAAAAGCCAAGTACACGCGAGTTGTAAGGCCGATTAGACTAGGGTATTCACTGTTGGGAAGGGTATTCAGAGTCCTACGAAAGTGAATTGACCTAATCTCAATTTATAAAGTTGAATAATTCAATCAATACTTGAAAGTTCCTGGTGGCCGTTAGGCCAGGGTTTGGAGTAAGACTTGGGGTCCGAGGGTGAAAGGGATGGTGTTAGGGACCTAATGAGGTATTTTAAGGGCACTATAATGGGATATATATATTAATGGTTTGATATCTTCCTTAATAAGACCAAGTTTCCTTGCCAAAATAAAAATAGCATTTCTCTCCTCTATGTAATGTTGCCACCACTACCTTACCCTATCCACAAAATCCTCCTCTTTTTGTCACATGTTCTCACATCTGAATGACCTTTTTCCTCTTCTCCACCCATCACACTCTAAAAAAATCGAGCTATGGTCTGATGTTACCCTAGGTAAATAAGACTATGTTACACCTAGAAAATGTTCCCTCCATTAGTTTGATATAAGAAAGTAGTTTAACAAGATTGGGAAGGGGTGTCCATATTGCAAGAGCAAGTGAACATTTCGTCACCTAATGGGAGGTTCATCAAATCCAACTCATTAATAAACTCTATGAAATCCCTCATGTATCCATTAGTTCTCCTACCCCTCTTATCTCTAAAGCAAATAAAATAGAATTAAAGTCTGTCCCATACAACAAGGGGCTCCCCACATAATACTAACTCATGTTAACTCCTCCCATAGATTCCACTTGCTAAAGTATTTCAGTAGCCCATAAATCCCTGAAAGAACCTTATGAATCCGTTCTCCACATTCTTAAATAAACTTGATAATGAATAATTCCCTATCATACTCTCCACCACTTCAGGACTTTGGAATCCCACATTATGATCACACCACCTGAAATGCCCAAAGCATCCATGTTACACCACTCAATTCCCAAATAGATATATATGCTTCTATCCATTACCATGTCTCACCTTTAATTCCAGCTAACATAAGATGTCTGGTCTCTACCTAGAAATGGAACTATCAGACTGAACTCTCCCCCTCATCAGTGTCTATATTTCCTCCACCTTTTACTTCCTAGTTTCGCAAATAATATAAATGCCTCGCTCTCACTCCCCTCATAATTTATCCCCATAATTTTACTAAATCCTTGTATCATATCCTCCACCCACCCTTCTTGATAACACCTCCCATCTTCCCTCTCCCCACTATCATGTTCTACATTAAGTCTCCAAATCCAATATTAATCCTCGCCAATAATAACTTCTCATCCCTTCTCGAAACTTTAATTTCATCCCATAATTTGGAATTCTATAATCCCCAAAATAAATTTTGTTTCTCCTCCCGTTCTTTGACTCATCCCCGTCACTTCTTTTCATGACTCGGTTACTACATATTTAAAAATTTCCCACCCTCCCCATCTCACTCATTTCTCCTGTGTCAAACAAGGAAAATACCCCCGCATATTTGTTTTTAATATTTTCACTAGCTAAACCAATAGATTATTTATCCTCATGGTGTCCCTCCTCTAATTCTCCTACTATCACACCTTAATTTTTGCGTTCTATTTTTTAATTTCCCCCCCTCCTTTATTTTGTTTTCCCCTTTCACATATCCATTTTTCATTGTTTTACACGAATTTATGTGGGCCCTAACATTTTTTAAACCCAATATACAATTCCAGTAGTATATCTCTGTGTCCCGCATTTCTGGAGTGCGCCAATTCTTCCACACCCATCCCATCAAAATGTCCCACTTAGTACTGTTCTTAAACCATGGTTGTCGACCATAGGCTCTTGGTTTATGTGTTTTCAATCTCTCCTTGGTTCCTATTTAGCCTAAAATACCCACTTATTCTTTTTTTAAGCTCATGCATTTTGACCCATAACTTCTTCCCATACACTTTTCTTTCCCTCCAATGCTAAGTAGTTCACAAGACCCAGTACCACTTTTTTCTAGTCCCACACTTTCTCTGCCCATAATTCCTTCCCACAAACTTTAATTTTCCTCCATGCTGAGATCCTCAACTTTATCACCCTCTCACATACCATTGGTCATTGTCCTAACTCTATCCACATCGGAAGCATTGCTGACCTCCAATATCATTACATCCCCACTTCTCTTACCTCCGACATCATAGATGAACTTCTATGCTCATTCTCGTGATTTTCCATTATGTGTTCTAGAAATTTTAGCTTTTCACATACTATCATGGCTTTCCTGATGGTTTGTTCGATGACATCAGTTGGAGTCCCCTTACTACTTAAACTCCGTCGTGCGACTATGCAAATGGGAGAAGCCTCTTACTCTGATTGTATAGAAACAAAAAAGGGTGGAGAATAAAATGAAGAAGATAAGTAATTTTTGAAGATTTCGGTTTCCATTGTTGTTTGTTAAGAATGTTGATTTCCTGTCATTCTACTTTGGGCTATGTTTTTTATGATGCAAAAGCTACAAGTTTGGGGGTTATGTTTGATGGTTTAATTGACTATTATTATTTTTATTATTCCATTCCTTTAAATTTCAAAATTTGTTGGTGTGTGTCAAAATATGGAGTATGTGTGAAATAATACGAAGGACTATGAGAAGAACTGTCTATGAAGTAATGTTTGTACAAAAATTCATAATGTTACCGACAAATGATTCCATTTCTATTCACAAAAGATGTTTTTACACACACACACACACACACACACACACACACACACACACACATATATATATATATATATATATATATATATATATATATGTGTGTGTGTGTGTGTGTGTGTGTGTGTGTGTGTGTGTGCATTAATTAGTTATTTGTTTTATTTCGACTTTTTTTCCTGAAGTTCATTATCTTAGTGTTTTTCATCAATTGTAGTATTGTGTAATAATTTGGCATTTGAGATATTTATGATACTCTAAGCTTATACTCTAAGCTTATAATTAATATTTTTTTTCTTTATTTTGATCGATTTTGTATATCCAATAATCTAATTATTGGAAAATTGTTTTGTTGTTACACTAAGCAATCAAAATAATGAGGCCTGAATGGAAGCAGGAACACGAAGTTAATAACAATAGTTTATTCTAGACATGATAATGTTGATGGTATTGTCCAATTTATTTACTTTATCCCTAGCTTGATGAAATTTCTTAGAAATGATTAAAAAAGGTGTATTTTGTTATTTTTCAAGCATATTGACATACGATTTAGTTTATAATTCTACTCAAATGCAGCGTTTGAGTGAAACGGAACATTTCCCGAAAAGTATTGGGAGATGAAAAGTTGATACTCGTGTTTATTTATTGTTTGTTAAAATGCTTCTTGCTATATAATTTGGTATATTTATGTAATTATAAACATAACATGTGTATTGTTGTGTTCATCCTCAATTTTTATTGGGAAAAAGATTTTTCCCATCGCAAAGAGGTTTGTAAAATTTAATATTATCACAAAGTTATTTTGTTTTTTTATATTTATTATTTGTGTAACCATTTATCCGTAAGTTATGTTTAACTCAATAAATTTCAATGTGAGGTGATATTGGTATCTCAAATCCTATTACTTATACTGGGCTCATTTTAGTTTGTTGATGTTTAAGATACCTCTTTATTTTGCCCATGAACATATTTGTTGAGGTGATTTGATGGAACCTTATTGAGTAAAAAATTTATTCATAGTGTGGGTACCTCGATTAGTTATTCCGGACCAGATGAGTAGCCCAATTAAGCCCAACCCAAATTCTAGAGGTCTCGCACTTTAACTAATTCAGTTATGACCCATTCAACTCCTAAAATCTCTCAATAGATATAATAGGGATTATGGGCTAACGTGGAGGAGTACCACACCCCCACACTACGAAAATGACATTTACAAATTAAACCCTCAGCCTGGGGCAAAGGGAACACAATTGTAAACACTCCCCTGGAGTAAACAGAAATAAAATACAGAGAGCACCACCGTGGATGTAGGACTTCTTGTCGAACCAATTGTGTGTGATTACAATTATTTTGAGTTTTTTATTTATTCTGGTGATCGCCTTTGATTATTATTTTGTGTTAGGTTTAATTTTCACCACAATTTGCGCCATCAGTGGGAATCATTTGTTATCCTTTAAGAAAGCCTTCACAAATAAGAACGTGGAATGTCTGGTCACAGCAACAATGACCCTTAAGCAGGGGATATTCAAGAGCATCCTACTCCTCGCAAGGTCAAATCTGAAGTTCGACGCTCAAATGCTAGGGCTTGCCCAGAACGACAAGCTTCAGAGGAAAGTCAAGGGCCAACCAGGTCCACACAAGTCTCTAGGCTAATTGACGCCTATGAGGCCAGGATCCAAGAGTAAGAGGAGGTAACTCGCAAGCAAGAAGATGAGAACGCTCGTCTCAAGAGAAGACTGGAGAAAATGGAGAGAAAACTCCATCGTAGCACAAGGCAACATCGTTATGGCACTCCTAGCCCTCAGGAGAGACAATCTCATAGTCGAGGATGGAGCACTAGACGTGGATCTCAAAGATTTGAGGAACACATGTCAGATAACGACTTTTCTGACCAATAATAACCAGCTCGCCATTACAGGAGCACAGGGCGAGGAAATGACGACATACAAAATTTGGTCCGGAGAGAAATGGACCAACACCCAGCACATCGGGGTGCCAGATTGACCAGAGAGCTAGCCAGGCGAGCTCTAAGGACCCAGATGGAATTCCCTTTCTCAAGGGAGATGGAAGAAGAAGTCCCCAAAAGTTTGCAATGCCTCTATTCAAGATCTACGACAGAAAGACTGATCCTATCGACCATGTTAGGCAGTACAAGCAGTCTATGACCCTCTGGAACCATAAGGACGCATTGATGTGTTATATCTTTCCGTTGAGCTTGCATGACATCGCCTAGAAGTGGTTCGAGAAACTCCCTCATCGATCCATCAGAAGCTTTGAGTCCTTGGCAGAGCTCTTTACAGCTCACTTCATTACCTACAGCTCCCATCCAAAGAGGATGGCTGCTTTGTTTATAATGAATAAAATGCCCCAGGAGAGCCTCAGAGACTACGCGAAGAGATATTGGGCTCTATACAACGAGGACAAGGACTACTTGGAGCAGGTCGTCGTGGCATCCTTTAAGATTGGTTTACCCATCTCCTGCCTCTTGCACCAGTCCCTCACTAATAAGGAGGCCACGACCATCGACGACTTAATGGCCTGCATTGATGAATAAACTAAAGTTGAAGATGTGACCCATCGTAACACAGGTGAAAATGGTCGCGCCAAGTTTGCCATTAAGACTAGCGATAAAACTGAGAATCGAAAGAAAGGAAGTAAGAATGGGGGTCGTAACGACCCTAAGAATGGGAATAAGAGTGACGCCCCAAAAGCATTCAAGTAGTGAACACTTTTTTTAAGGAACCAATCTACAAGATTCTGGCAAAGATCAAGGACGAACCGTTCGTTAAATGGCCCAGGAAGATGGGTGGAGACCCCTCGAAGAGAAACAACGCACTGAGATGTGCATTCCAAAAGGAGAGTGGTCACAAAACCAAGCATTGTAAATATCTCTAGTCTCACCTCGAAGAGCTGACCCAAGCTGGGAACTTGAATGAGTTCGTAAAGAAAAAGGCAGAGAAGGTAGCTGCTAATGGAGATCGGAGACCCGATAATGTACTCGAGGAGGGCATCGGCCATGAGTTCGCTGTAATTCATGGGGTGTTCGACCTAAAGAAGATTCAAGGAAACACAGCTCGGATGGAAGTTAAAAATCTTACAGTAGTAATGTAAGCTTTTCAAATTGATCTACCCAAAATGTAGGCAGGAAAGATTCAACGAGCAGATGACGTCGACTACAGTAAGCACATTGTGTTCACGGATGAAAACGTAGTGGGAGTGAGGACCTAACATCATGATGCCTTGATCATTACACTCAAGATAGCTAACTATGATGTCGACAAGGTGCTCGTCGACCAAGGTAGTTCATCCGAGGTAATGTACCTCGATCGGTTCAGAAAGTTGAAGTTAAGCATCGTTGACTTAAAGGAAGCTATAGTCCCTCTAGTTGACTTCGCTGGAAAAATAACCATCCCCTAAGGAAAGATTGTACTTCATGTGAGGGGAGAAAACATCTCCAAGATGATCGAAGTTTTCGTGGTCAATATTGACTCGCCCTACCAGGCGATCCTAGGCAGAGAGTGGCTTCACGCGATGAGGGTCATCCCCACTACCTACCATCAGAAACATAAATATATGATTAAGCGAGGAGTAATGGAGATTCATAGGGACCAGGCAATGGTGAGAAAGTTCTTTACAGTAGCCATCTGTCCTAAGCCAGAGAAGAAGATTGAGAAGGTTACAAGAAAAGAAGAAGAGAAGGAGAGGCTGATGCCCTCCAAATAGAAACTAACGTATGGAAGACCATGACTGGAAGAGACCAGGCTCCTCCCCTCCGATAGAGTTTTCAAGGACCTGGAGGAAGTCCCAGCCAGAAGAAACTCAAGTGAAAGAAAATTCCTAATTGGAACCTCACTCACCATTAACAAAAAAACGGAATTGATCTCCTTACTTCGAGGTAACCTAGATGTCTTTGCATGGGAGCTTTACGAGGTGCCCGGGATAGATCCAAGCGTCACCTATCATCGACTGGACATCGACCTAACATTCAAGCCAATTATGCAGAAAGCTCAACGTACTACTCCAAAAAAATCCAAAGCAGTGAAAAAAGAAGTTGAAAAACTATTGGACGCATGATCCATACGGGAATTCCAGTTCCCCAAATGGTTATCCAACCTAGTAGCTGTCCCTAAGAGCAACGAAAAGTGGAGAGTCTGCATCAATTTCGCCGATCTCAACAAGGCATGCCCTAAGGATAACTTTACCCTCCCAAAGATTTATCAACTAGTGGATGCCACTACAGCATATGAATGAATGAGTTTCCTGGATGCATACTCCGGATATCACCAGATACCTCTGTACGAGACAAATCAAGACAAAACAACATTTATAACCATAGTGGGGTTATATAGCTAAAAGGTAATGCCCTTTGGGATAAAGAATGCAGGAGCTACCTACCAATGACAGGTCACCAAAATGTTCAGAAATGAAATGGGAAGCACCACGGAAGTCTACACCGATGATATGCTCATCAAGAGCAAGCTCAAGGAAGACCACCTCTCTGGCCTATCAAGAACCTTCAAAATCCTCAGAAAGTACCGAATGAAGCTCAATGCAAGAAAGTGCTCCTCCGATGTCCAGTTAGTAAAACTCCTTGGGTACTTGGTCAGCAAGAGAGGTATCGAGGCCAACCCAGATCAGATTGACGCCAACAGTACGGTGTAGGCCCCCGTACAATAAGATACATGCATAAGATCATAGGAATGATCGCCTCCCTGAACCGATTCATCTCAAATTCATCTAAAAGGTTCCATCCATTCTTCCAACTTTTGAAGAAGAGCAAAGATGTGGCATGGAATGAGGATTTCTTGAAGTCACTAGAAGGACTCAAGGCTTACCTCAGTACACCACCCTTGCTCATAATACCCCCA